>NW_010578799.1:141505-193480 GCF_000705375.1 Tinamus guttatus | reverse complement strand
AAAAAAAAAAAAAAAAAGGATTAAGCCTGAATCTCTAGGCTATATAGAAAGTATGAGAAAGAAAAGCACTAAAATTGTTTGATTAAAGCAAGGTGATAAAAACTTTCAGTAGAGATCTCCCAAAATAAGTAAGCCACCATTGATATCTTCTGCACAAGACAGTTGCACTACCTGCAGTCCTTTCAGTAGGTGATATCTCCCAATTCTCAGGGATACGGTAAGGGAGCAGTAAAGGCAAGAGACTGATAACCTGTCATACTCTGCAGGCAGGTGGGAGAAAGCCAGCCCCACCAAGCACCTTTCTCATCTTCTAACTGGGAGATCTCCCCCCTGCACCCACTTCAGAAGAAATGTTCATGGTGAATCCTGCACTTTCTTTAATCTCAAGAGAGTCCTATGTGCAAGTGGCTGCCAGCTGCCCCAACCTCTTGCAGCTTCTTTTGGACCTTTGCTTCACAAAAATTACTCTCTTCAGCAAAACACTTCGTGTTCACTCGACTTGCCTCTAAATCCTGCATCAGAAATTCCTCAGTGCTTATGCTCCACTCACTCCACTTCCTCACCCACACATCCCAGACAGCGACAAAGTGCAATGCCTTTTCCCACCAAAGAAAAACTGCCAGAGAAAATTTGACTCAGAAAGGTGGATATGCGCATGCTCAAGACATGAATCCACTAACTCATGCTCCTATGATAGGAAGAGAAGTGCAGGGCACATATACTTCGAGAGCACCAGGCTATAGTCCCTTTACCAACTTCTCCAGAACCTCTTGCTGAGGTTCTTTCTTCACTCTTTTTCCTTTTCATTTATACTCACCTCATTTGAATCACAGAAATCTCTTAATTCTCTTCATCCTCCTCCTCCTTTAATAGTACCACATTTAGAATGCGGAAGAAAAAAATAAATTGTTTATATAAAAGACAGCAATCTAAAATGCTAAGAAGTCAGAGCAGAAACTAAGGTATTTCTCTCTTTATCACATACACAAACTGTATTTGAGGAAAAAAAAATAGACATTTTGACTACCCTTTTCACCAAAGTAAGCTTATCCTCACGGATAAACTAGGGAGTGAATCCTGTCAGCTAGTCTGAATTGCTGTTCAGTTTACATTTATATAAATATGGCAAAAAATGCTTGTACTTTAGTTGAAAAAAGCAAATCAGATTATCACTCTAATAAAAAAAACATTATTTGTCTATACAACTATAATTACACTTTCTCTTATTACAAATTTGATTGCATCTTCCTGTAGTATATTTTGAGACATATTTGCTTCATTTAATGGATAGGGTAGATTGATCGTTAGAAAACAATCAGGCTTGTACACAGAAGAGTTCTGGAGACAGTTATCCTGTCTCATCTGATACAGGAGTCAGTGAAATGAATGAGAATGGGAAATGTTGAAAAGCTCAGATGGTTCTCAGAGGAATTAGATTTGACCCCTTGAATTTTCTGCAGAATTCCTATCTAGTGCTTGAATAGTTCCTTACACCACCCTTTTCCAAATAAAGTGATATGTCCTTGTTTATGAAGTACCTCAATTCAGACGCAAACAAAAATATGTCAAAAATACCTGTACTGGACTTGCTTTTGTGTATTTAACAACATGCAGAGCATCTCTCTTCCATACATTTGCTCATTTCCTCCCCCAAAGCCATGCAAACATTTAAAGAATATAGTTTAATTCAGGCAAATCTACAGATCTATTATTGACAGCATTACAAAATGAACAAATGTGTTTATCTTTTACGTGACTGCCCTTAATAACTCACACCAGTGACAAATTAATCCCAGTCATTCTGCTATGCTATTTATGACTTTGTAGACTTCTATTGATGCTCTCAAGATCTTCTATTTAAGTTTAAAAAAATCCTGGATTACTTGGTCATTCATATAGTGACCACTCCCTTCCTCCAATTATCTTTTGTCTCCTTCTCTGAACCTCCTCCTAGTTGGTACTAACATCTCTCAGGATAAGGGTAGAACTAGTGCACAGTAATCAAGATGCTTTTTTGATCATCACTGGGCTACAGGCTGACCTTTTTATGAACCTTACGATCTTGTTGAGTGTGAATGGAAACTCAGAACCCATCGTTGTGTGTGTGAAATTAGGATTTTATACAGTGTGCCTTATTTTATATCTCTATATTAAAATATACCTGCCATTTTACTATGCAATCACTCACTCCTGTACGGTCTTTCAGAGTCAGCTACTGTCCTCGCTAGCCTCGAGCCACTTTCATCTGCACGCTTCCTCATTTCACTGTTCTCTACCCCCCACTCTTTACAAATATGCTGAAAAACAGAAATCTTACAGGATTCCCATGGCAATAGTTTCTGGGCACAGTGATCATTTATTCCTGCCTTCTTCTCTTTTAAATAATTATCAACCTATGGAAGTATCTTTCCTCCCACAGAATGGCAGCTTAGTTTCAGTATAGGCTTTTACTGGGAGACAGTGTCAAAAGTCTTTTGGAAATCCAAGTTGCTTGTATCAACCAGATCACCCGTATCTACATGCTTCCTCATCCCTTTTAAAGGGCTCTAAGGTTGGCAAGATGTGTAAGGTCACCTTCAATATATGACATGCAACATATAGCAAAAAAGTCAGGCAACTTTAATTTTAGTTGCAGATCAGGCAATGCACATACTTCGCTCTCACATCTCAGTTCTAAAATGCAATTGACGACAACCACTCTTCACCTAGTATTATTCCAGAAATAAAAATAAGCATTTATAAACAACAGCATTTGAATAAACATACATATGTGTGTGTGTATATACATACATATATATATATAAATTATTATTATAGGGATTTAGCTGCTAATTTCCATGCTTAAGAAAAGCTCAAATCCCCACATTCCTATACAGCTCTCTGGTATCCTATAATCTCTATAAGACTAAGCCTGCCCTGCCAGGCATACACAAAAACACCTCAGAACTGGCTTCACCACATTTCTAAGTACTTACAATTTTAGATCTTGCTAAGATTAAAGTATTTTCCTTATTAACATGTTTGAGGCAATGATCCCTCAAGAAAGCATTCCCAAAGCATACCTTGTGAAGAAAGCAAAGGTAGCTGGGGAAGAGCAGCAGCCATGAGAGCAAAGAATAACTCCTCCATCCATCCTTTGGAAATGTGTGACCTCTGGGGCTACCTTGCACAACAGTCCAGTTCAGGGACTTGCCTCCCTCTATTTTGCCTATTTTTCTAAAAAACATTCACCATTAATTTTCACAGCCCTAGATTCAGCAATTCAACAGTCCATTTGTTGCTTTATGTAATGCCAGCCCAGCCTCAGAACAGAATTCTCCCTAAGCTTTAGAAAAGCAGTTTACCTAATAAAAACCAGACCAAGAACCACCAAGCGGCGCATTTTCAGTATAAACTCAGAGATTTTTCCTGCCCCTCTTCTGCTCAACCAGTCTGACTATGGATAAATGCCTGAACCCTCCCAAAGTTTTGATGACAGTTCCCAGGCAATCATATCTTTGAAACTAACATCCATATATTAATTAGATTGCAATTTCATTAACAACTTTCTTTCCTGCTACACTCTAATTAAAAAGACCTGAAAAGAAATTTGAGATGAGTCTCCACAATTAGCAAAGACCATTGTGATTTCAATGGAGCATTCAACTTCCAGCACACACCTCTGTGCAGCTTCTACCAGCTTAATTATCTGAAAGAAAGTTTGTAGGTGGATCAATTCCAATGCACATTTGAAAGGCACATTGAAGAACTATATAGAAACAGAAGGTATCATGTTTGGGATAGATTATAGTCCAAACGAAACAAACAAACAAAATCTGGTGAACCTCAACTTGAAGCCAGAATGACTTGAAAACTTCTCTCCTTGTACTCTCTCCCTGCTTGAGTACTCAAAATCCTACTGGTGTGTATTCTGATCTACTTTTGGCAGTTCCCAGGCATTTCTATTCAGGTGATGATTAAACAAAATGAAGAAGAAATTCATTCATTCAAAAAAACAAAAATCAAACAAAGCAGTGGCAGTAATATGTATACCACCAGTTGAAAAAAAAAAAAAAAACTGAAAAAAAAATCATAACCATCTAAAATGTGAAATTTTAATAGTTTACTTTTTTCTACTCTATACCTTTTTTTCTTATTTTCATTTTTGTAAAAGCACAGTAGAACTCCACATATACAACAAACACATTTGACAAAGATCAAACAATACAATTTTACAGTAAAACAAACATGCTCATGAAAAGCCACTAATACCAATTATACATAAAATGATAAAACAGTAACAAATACTATTCATTGACAAGTTTTTAATTCTAATATTTCTGCAGTGTTAAAGTTTCAAACATTAATCTTGAAGAAAAAAAAATCATCTAATCAAGAAGATAATATATTACAAAAGAAACACTAACGAAATCTAACTGAAAAGGTGGAAGGGACATCCAAAATTTTTAAGCTAAAGTTTAAAAAATTTTGTTGATATAAAACGTATTTCCATCCTGAAAGTTATAGATAATTTCGCTAAACTAATTTTGAAACCACAAAAACATGAGTACTTCCACTCAAAGGTCTAAGCAAGGCTGTGAGGCTGGTTTTCTGCTGACAGGGCCCAGGAGGATTTGCAGTACAGTAATCAAACATTTCAGCAAATACTTTGGAGGTTAAATTCTGCCGGTTAGCTAATACCCTATCACTTATGGTCCCCATTAACACATCTCCTTTGTCGACTGTCTCAGTCATTCAATGGGAACCTTCACACACACTGCCTCTCTCCGCTAGGTATTTAAGGACCACCCAACACTGCGAGACCTACGCTCTAAGATTCATCTCAGCTCTCCTTCTCTGGCCAGGAACCTCCCAGAAAACATGCCCACCAGAGTGATCCTGCCAGAGGTCATGAACCAGCACGGCAGAAGTCGGGTCTGTTCCCCATACCAAAAACATCAGGGGATCACAGCAGGTCATCTTCAGAGAATTTACTAGCTGTAAAGAAGCTTCACTCTCACTCATTTGCACAGCTCAGCTACTCAATTCCAGCAATAAAACTCTTACAATATCTCTAAGGCACAAGTAAGTACTGTAGGTGACCTTTAGGTGAGCTAATTTGAAAAAGAGGAGAGTTGATAATGCTACGCTACCTTCAAATAACAAACAACAGCACAACACACAGTTACTATGGGGTGTAATAAACCTTTAAAAGGGATTCTCACAGAGTTATCCAATGCAGGAGACATGCCAGGGACCCTCGAGGTCCCTGTTACCTGCAAAGATAGGAACACTGCAAAAAGATTCACATCTTTCCACTTATCTATGCTTATTTCTCCTAGAGTTGCTTATGCCAAACATTTCTTAGAGTCATGCCTGGAAAATGTCTGGATGAAGCAACACACACAGAAGAGTTACAGCTGTTTTGGCTTTGGAGTAGCAGCAGTTTATCATCTTGGCATACTTACAGTCTTAAAAAATAAAATCGCCCTTCACTGAAAAGGGTTGAAGGAAAAGTATTTTTACATAGTCTTTAGACATAAGATCTTCAATAAGCTAAAACATTTGTTTGAGGGTGAGAGGTCTTAATTATTGAAATTTAAACACAAAGACCAAGGTGCTTTAAACTTTTTAGCCATGGTAACAGAACCATTGATAGCATTGTAAATCATGACATTAAAGCCTCAAACTGGGACGATAGAGATAAGAGCCATAGGATAAGAACCACAGTGAAGTACGCAATACTTCACTTATTTGTAATAGACTAAAACTTTGAGAAAATGCGCATCTTCCAAATAAGCTTTCCAGTAGGTTTCTGAACATGGATAGCCACTGGAAATAGAGGCTGTACAAGTTTGGCATGATGCCACTGTACTTTTCCATGCCTGGAGTAGGGTACAGACATAGTTACGCTTTGCCTTTCAGGAATCTTTGAGAATCCCTGTCTTGTGGAAAAAAAAAAATGCTTATATGGCAAGATATGCTTTGAGGTGGAGAGAGAGAGAGAGTTATACATACCTTTAGCCAAAAAAAAAAGATGCATTCAAACACAATATCAGAAACTTTATTTCTTGAATAGCATCTACATGATTACTATATAGATCAGCAAATTTCTCAGATTTCCAACAACTGGATATTTTCCATATCCAATTGTCAAAATGTCAGTATCACAGAACTAGTGTATAACAAAACAGAAAAAAAAGTCAGCAAAAAGGAACAGACAAAATTCAGAGGCTTAAGTTGCATCCTGCATATTGTAGCATAAAACAACTTTTTCTGGTCCACGTTGAAGGAAACATCTAAAATTCTTATTTTCAGAACACTAACAAATACAGCTTGAAACACCATTGCAAGGAGTCAAACCCATTCCATGCAGTGTGCTTGCTCCCAGCTAAGACACTTTTCAAAACCACTTTCTAAATCTGCTCTTCACCACTCAGATGGCTGACTGGAATGTAGCTAACTCTCATTTCTTTATGATACTGCTTCTCTACAGTGAAACTCATATAAACTAAAATGTGAAGCCATCATCCTTTGCAACTTCTTTGAAGAAGGATCTTATTCATCTTGCCTCAAAACAAGCTCCATGCAAAAGCAATTAAAGTGTAAAAACACAAAATGGTAAGATACATTTCTGAACAAACAGTGCTTCCAAAGTGAGTAGGGAGGCACCTTAATGGATGCTCAATAAGTACAGAACACAAAACACCAAAGAAGGAAACTTCATATAAAAGGAAAAGCAACTAGTTCAAAACAGATTGACACATTTGACAGGTTATGCCTAATACTGCTATGGAGATATTCATCGAGTCAGAAACAGCCTATACTAATTCAGGAAGTAGTGATGTTTGTGCAATAAATTACCCTAGCATGTTCTCTGCAAAATGTGTTTCAAGATGCAATAACAACATCCCTCCCCCAAATGTGTAGATATTTTATTCTCTGCATTTTTGCTTTAACCACAACACATAGGTGCTAGATGAACACAGACGATGACAACCAGCTGTACAAACAACTTATATGTATATATATATATATGTATATATATGTATATATATATATATAAACAACTTCAACTGAAGCTTTCCAAGTATATTAACTGACCTCCCTGTACACTGGAATTGCAGGTCACATCTCACGTGTACACTTGGGACCAGATTTTGATGATTTTGACAAGTATTCTCTTTTGGATTCAGTGAGACTGTATAGGTGATTGAGGAGAAAGGTCTTTTATAAAAAAGGGAATTCTAGGTAAACCAGATGTTAAATTCATAGTCCCAGTGCCCTTAAAGGAAATTTTACAGATTCCATTTGAACAATGCTTTCTCTGAAAATTATCTTCCTACTTCTCAAAACATTAGACTAGTAAAGTTGAAATCATTTAAACTGTCATTATTACTTGCTTCTGTGCAATTTCATATGCCTTGCTTAATGAAACTAGAAAAGTCAGATTAATTTCCTAATTTAGCAGTTTAAGCAGAAACTTACATGTGAGACAGTGACAGGGAAGTATTTCTTTTAAAAAGTAGTTTTAAATCACAAATGGGTAGCAAAGATGGTAAAACACTAGAAGAGAGTCTGTCAGGGAAGGCGTATGAAATTGGAAAGATGAACACCTGTCAGGAACAATGTAGATGTATTTTTCCCTACCAAGAGCAGGATGTTATAATAATGCAAAAGGGCTCTTCCAGCCAATATATTGTTACGGCTTTCAGACATGGTGCCATTAAAAAGAGTATTAAATACAGAATCCTTTCACGTTTTTTTCCATTTATTTGGCAAAGAAAGCTGTCGTTATCCACCTTAGCTTCTAAGTTCGCCAGAAATACAGAACATTAAGGCGCTATTAAGTAGCTAATCAAATGAAAGGGGATCAAATTGGAGAAGATGAGTTGCTGACAGATAAAATCAGGCGCATCTGAGAAAGAGAGAAGATAACAAGTAAAGAAAGACGCTGGTGATGTGGGAAGGGACAGGGCAGGTGGAAGAGAAAGTCTCTCTCCCACTCTCAAAATCTTTAGCTTGAAAATACCTCCTAAATTCTTACTAATCCTTTTACTTTTTACCTCCCCTATATCAACGAACTTTTAAGCAAACAAAAATGGAAAGAAAGGAATAATGAATCCTAAAAAAAGAATAATGAATCCTTAGATTCAAAAAGAAAGAGTCCATCTTTCATCCTGAAGCAAACCTGTTTTAATTTTAAGTGCTGAAGATTAATACTCAGCCACCATTCCTTGTTTCCTATATATGTGTCCTTTATAAGCCACTGTTTCTGTGATTTTGGCTACCAGAATGCATAAGGCTCATGATCTCTAGCACTGTGTATGAATCATTTTCCTTTTTTTCCATAAAAAGGAGGACGAAAACATTCACAACTAGAGTACACAACCAGAAAGAATATCATCTCCCAAAAGTCAGAAATAACTAAGCACCATTCATACTCACAGCCTTTAAACTTTTCAGAACAAAGATAAAGCATCAACTTCTTTTAATTAGTTCTGAAAAACAGCTATGAAGCACCACGCAATTACTATTCTTCAAACAGCTGAAGTTTTCTAACTAATGTTCTACCATCATTTCTTTTAATTTGAGACATAGTTTTTTAATGCTCCCATAAATTTGTTTTCTAATAGATGGGTTATTAAATGGCAGGAAAAGATCACATAGAGGAACACTAACCTTTCACCTTATAAAATTACAATTTTTATCTACAATAAGTAGATAAAGGAGAAGGACGTCCTTACTAGTAACCTTCTCAAGATAAACTTTTATCCCAAAACAAACACATTTTATAATCTCTGCTCTCAAGGTTCATCTTTCATTATTGTAAGCCACTGTAAGTTATTAAAGAATGTGCCATTGGCAGTTACAAGAAAGTCAAAACCTGTATTTTAATTGCCCTCTTCTCTACCCAGGAGGAGGAAGGGAATAAAAAGGCACTGTTCCATCAGCTGAACTGGTTATGTCTACAGCAAAATATACTGCATTATGTTCAATATGGAGCTTTTTGTCTATTTGATACCAAGTCACCAGATTCAGGCTTCCACAATTACAGGCAATTAATTGTTCAGTTCACAAATGTTTGCAGGTTATATTTCATACATACTGCTGGCCAGAAATAATTCCCAAAATCAGAAAACAACCTTTAGCAGCACAGACAAACCCGAGCCAGAAGAAAAGAATACAATACTCCACCAGATAAGGTACTGAAGTCAGTACCAGCATCCTTGCAATAAATTCCCCAGTGTTAAGTAAAAATCCCATTAGAAAATTCATGTAAATTTATATTACCAAGATGACTAAGGTATATACATTTAGTTAATGTTGGCAAACAAATATTTAAATATTTACATAAATCACAATTCTAAAGAGTAGCTACAAAAATAATCAAAATTCACCTCTATGAAAAGGCACAGTTTTGATGTCCTTTGTCTAGCTAGAGTTTTCCTTTGGACGGCAAGTTTAACAGAATATTTATATTAAATCACAGGGTTGAAACTGAAATGCAAAACTCAACAAGGTGTATACAATATACTTCAACAATAACCACCACTGGAGTCAACCACAATCTAGAAACAAGTATCATTACTCACTATGTATGAGTTATAAAATTGCACCTCTTTTCTCAGTAGTAATATAAAGATCCCAGTGAAATCACAAAAGGTATCTTCATGCATCTACTGTGGTTTTCTTTATTAATTTATTAATAATTTAATTTGCATTAACAACTTCAGTCTAAAAAGTCTGTCCATAAAAAACTCCTGTTTATCTACAGTATAAAATAGTTCTTTTAGGCAACATTTAAGCCAGTCCCAAGAAAGAAACAATGAATCTAATGACATAGTAAAACATCTCTTTATTAAGTAGGTTATACAGAGATGTATGCATCAATGTGTTTACATGTGCCTATACATTGAATTTGGAAGCAATATGAATCACACACAATAAACAGGGCTTCATGCCTTGTTCACATTAATTAGGCTAATCCAGCAAGAGTTGATAAACTGTCAAACTTTTGGATGTTATTTGCAGCAGTAACATTTTCAGATACGCTCTTACAGATTCAGCAACAAGGCAGTTGGAGCAAGTAATCTGGATTATATAAAAATCTCTTGTGAATAGTTGTCAGAGTAAAGTTTTCTTTAGTTGCTCAACTGATTCACATGAAAATATCAGATTTCTCTCTCCCATTCCATTTCCTCACCTTTACCACTTAACTGTTGGCTTTCCTTCCCACACTTTCTGGCAGTGTCAGATTAATAGCTATAAACTGCATATTTTTAGGTCTGCACCTGACCTACAGTGCTGAGCAAGCTCTTCTACTCCACAAAAAGAAAAATGTAACTCAAGATATATCTACACAACATTCTACCAAAATAAACATGACATTCATAAATTATCTTCAGTGTATCCTTCATTTTAATACAGATATCCATTAATAGCTCCCCCACATCTCTTTAAATAACAGTTTAGCAGCTTTCCAAAGAGAGGAAAAAAAACTGAGACTTTCATAAAAAATGGAAGTGCAACCTCCCCCTCATGCAAGAATACACAAATTTCTCCTTTCCTTGCCCTTCCTTTGTTCTCACATTTTTCTCCATTGGACATTTCTTGACAGCTTTTTGTATTCCAGCCTCTTCCACCTCCCTTTATTTGTTACCTCATCCACCTCACCCAGACAAAGCATGCTCAGTCCCCCACATTTTAAAACAAGGGTCCCTCTGACTACATCTCAGTCTTTCTAAATTCTCATTTTCAAGACTAATTTCAACAGATGCTTCGCAGTGTGAAACTTCCTGCTTCTGTTTGCCTACTTGGTCTTCCACTACTTGAGTCACAGCAACCACAGTTGCAACCACCGTCGCCAAATTCTATTTGCAGACAAAACTAAGAGCCATTTCCAACTTCACTTGGGAAGTTGACTGCACTTGGTTTCCATAGCACCATGTTCTTCTAGATCTTCTCTCAAACTGTGCCTTCAGGCATTTCTTGTTCATGTAACATTGAAGCTTTGCAGAACTGTGTCATTCTCATTCCCTCCTTTCTATCTCTCTCTTCCTCTTCTCTCTCTTCCACATCCCTCCTCTTTCTTTTTTTCCTTCTCCCTTCCTCCCCTTAGTAGGTACAGCTTGCTCCACTACCACAAATAAGACAACAACATGGAAAACCTAGAAGTTACATCCCTTTTCCATTTTTTTGAAATTAACCATATGTATTAATATGAACTCCTGAGATAAATATCTCAGTGGGAGCAAACCTTGTTATTTCTTGTCTCTCTAAGTGTAAACTGTCTGCCAACGGCAGCATTGGCAGAGCTGAAGATGGAGCATCTTACAGGAGAAGCGCATACTCTGCACAGCTGCAGTACAACTTACTTCTTTAACCTATACCTGTTGGACCAGCTTGATAGGCTCATGAGTCTCCATGTAAAAATGCAGAAAATATTAGTTCTTCATCAGTATATACTGCCTGAAGAGCCATTTGCAATTGGTTCCAAGAGAAAAATGGCAAACTGGTCAGAAGTAGAGAGCAATGTGCTCCATCACAGCCGGATCACATAACGTATAGTACCCAATGAAACAACCAGAGTAGTTGTGTTTTATAGTGCTGGCAATGCCAGACACTAAAAGAGTCATAAAGGCAATATTTTAAGGTCTGATAATGTGTTACCAGCTCTTTTTATTTAGCTTTTTTTTTTTTGGTAGTAATTTGAAGTTTTTAGGACTCCCTTCAGTCACACTGTGAAAATTTTTGGTCAAACTAGGTTAAGGAAGCTGCTTATTTACACACACACACACACACACACACAAAATGCCATTTTTCCATATTTTCACATAATTTCAGGAGATGAGAATTTAGGGTGAAAAATAATCTAACAACATTAATGACAATGTCCTAAAAACATTCAAACCAGTTTGTACTGCTTTTTGATGTAAAAATGTAAAACTGTGGGAATTTTTCTGTTGTAGTCAGCATTTTTTCCACATTGGACAGCTGAATGAAAGACCAGGACATGAATGAAATAAATGCAGTGATGAGGTTGGTAAACAAGAACACAGAGTATCAGTAGGTAAGAGACAGCAGAGTAAGAGGCAGTTAGGAACAATCCCAAACTTTACGTAGTTCTATTCTGCCTCATGAAACCCCAAACAAAAATGGGCATCACCAAATAAGAAGGAACACACTTCTTCCCCCAAGATCATCTTCAGATTGTGCAGTGTTTTATTCAGCATCCATTAACATGATAGTCAAGACCAAGGATTAAGGGAAGATGCAAAACACAAATTTCACCACAATTTTGTTGTGGTCATGTCCTTCAGGTGCTCTCCTGTTGTTTTGTCTCTTCTTAGCTTAGAAACTGGAGATCCATGTTTTTTTCTTAGTTGCTTCTTTGCACTTTCCCAAGTTATTCTGCGCTTTTCTACTTCTGTTCCACCTACAGATATGAATTTAACTCTCTCCCCCTGACATGCACACACATACTTCATATAAAGTGGGCAATTTCTACTCTCACTTGCTGCAAGGAAAAACTTGGCATACCATAGTGATCTCCTGAAAGCAATTTGAAAACCAGGATTTCCCTTTGCTCCCAGGACTTCACCTGTGTTTCAGGCTCTCTCTTCTCATAGCTGCAGGAAGGTGTAAGAACAGATAAGAGACCTCTTGCTGGGCAAACCTCAGCCCAAGGTTTCCAGGACTCCTGGTAACATTCCCCAGCTATTAGGACTCCAAAGCTTCCGGTAAGTCTTGTTTCTCTTGGTGTTTGCACAGCACTGCTGATTATATTTTCTCAGTGAAGTGTGACAGCCCTGTTCTTGCAGTCGCCATTCTGCCACGAACCAGGGGTAGGAGGCACGCCAATTGCAAAAGCCTGGTAAAAAGTCTACATATTATGAGACTTTGAAACCAGATCTTGGAAAATACACACACACACACACACACACACGCAGGCAAAACACATGCTGTTTAATGCACTGCAGTTTTCTTAAATACATTGAACTACTCAGGCTCGTAAGAGCTATATTTGTGCAAATGGCATGTGACATAACCAGAAGAGTAACTAGTACTAATAAAATATTAAATAAAGGGGACTCATGAGCTCACACAAGAAAACTTGTGTGATTATATCTGCTGTCTCATGATTGTGTGATGCTCCAGAGAGCATCAGTCAGTCATCTGTCAGCTAAAGCATCAAGACTTTATTACTTCTGAAAAGCAATCTGGAACTGTAAACCTGAACAGTGGATTTAGTTCTTTGCCTAGGTTTACTTGACATTTGAACACAGAAGCTGCACCCAGATTAAGTTTCTTTAAAACAAACATCACACAAAAATTATTCTTTGTTAATATATTTCCTAACATTTACTAAAACTACCTTTACGTATCTTGCTTAGAGAAATACAAAGATAATTTGGTGATTTTATTTTTTTTCAGTCAGCTCATATGTTCACAGGTGGTAAGAGGAAAACGTTTCATTAACTAAGAGTAACACTTCTCCCAACATATTATAAATATTCAAAGATTAAGAAAACGACATTTGCTGATAGCTATAGCTTAATGATATCTCAGAGGACAGCTTCCCCTCTACATTTTGAATGTGAAATAACTAATGTGTCTTGGCAATAGATGACTTTAATTTTGATCATGGCAGGCAGTGATACGACAAGGCTGGTCAAAAGCATTTCTATTCCCCTCAGTTCCCCTCACCTACAGTGATTACCATTTAATAATGGTGAACACGACATATTGAGTAATAGTCACTTTGTCCTTTGGCACATCCAGCTATCCTTGGCTTAGGCTTAGTCAATCCTGTGCACAAAAACAAAGCCAAACATCACGGCCCTGACAAAAGTAGGTGATGAATAAGGACAACACAAACTCAAAGGTGGAAAAACTGTGTGATCCATCTCTGTGCTGCAAACAGGGCTTTGGATGTGTAAAAATGTGAGGCATTTGTAGAACAAAGAGTTCAGTGGATGTCAGAGTATCCAGGCAGCTCTGTGCTATTCATCCCAGGCCTGAGAACTATGCAAAACAAGCCCTTTCCAAACGTCTGGGCTTCTCCTACCCCTTCCTGTTTATCTTTTGTTTACTACCAGGCCATAAGAAGTTGAATGCCTCAAATCTTAAATCCAGCATGCACTTCTATGGAGAAGTAATGCTTTTATAGTGAACTCAGTAATTTACTATGTTTGAGTCTGAGTCTCAAAACACACCTGCAGACATACGTGCACATGTACACACAGTTTTTTCCACTTATGATCTTATTACCACCCGCTGTAGCAAAATGCAAGATTTCAAGACATTGAGACAAATGACATGTACACACAGTTTTTTCCACTTATTACCACCAATCTTGCAAAATGCAAGATTTCAAGACATTATTAAGACAAATTTAAAAAGCCATGAAAAAAGCTTTATATCTCATGTCTAAGCAGGACTTTCATGAGCACCAGAAGACTGAGATACCTCATTTATACTAAATAATCATCAAGCTCCAGAGTTTTAAAACATACTTCTCCAAACTGCACAACCCCGAGACATAATGGCATCTCATTACACATCTTTGTTCAAATTCTGCTCTGCCTCTATTATGAATGAAGTAAAGATGAAAATAATTTTGCACAGCTATTGATTTGATGTCTCTTTTGACTTACCTGCCCTTTGAACTAGTAAGACCAAAGCCCGTGGGAAAAGCAAACATCTAGACCATTAACAAACAGTTTCAGCAATAAAATGAGGTCAGGTCACTCAACAATTAAGCATCACCGACAACTCAAAGGATACTATCCTTTTCACAGTTAGTGGCCAAATCAGTTGCATTAAGTCACTTCATAAGAAACATGTTTCATAATAAAAGAAAAGCATGCATACATTTTAAATGACATCTTCTGAGACTAATTATTGCCATTTCAAATCGAGTTGCACATGAAGATATACACACATATGCACACGTGAAAGATATGCACATGAAGAAAGACTTTTAAAAATAATAATAAAAAAGAAAAACTCCCCAAGCTAAGGTGTGCTTTTCCAAGTTTCTCCAGACTCCTACAATCTGCTTCTTTTCCTCTTTCTGCAAAGGGTAAAGTATACTTTGCTATTCTCTGGAAAGATCTTCAAGAATTGCAATTTGATTTCTACCATTTAAAGTTCTTGACTTCATTCATGAAGAAACATGAAGACTTGTACACAAGGCTAATGCTAGATTTTTAAACAGATGTGCAAAAGCTTCTTACATAAGCAAGTATCTTCATTTGCTAAGCAATAAGGTTAAAAGATTGAGAGAAGTTGAAAGTGTCTCAGAGCTGGCAGCAAGTTTGGAACAGCACCTTAAATTACTAAAGCCAAAATTAATCAATATACTCAAGTCACGTGTTTCTTTGAAAATTTCTGTTTAATATCCCTTGAATTCATGAATGACGGAACCTGTGTTAAGAAGTTAAGCTACTGAAACATTTTGCTGAAAAGGAGCTTAAAATCCTGCTCCTTTATTATGCCATGTGTTCTCCTTGGCAGGAACGATGCAGGGAAGACTAGAAAAACATAATTTCAAAGTGGTCATGTCTACCAGCACATCATGCACTTT
Organism: Tinamus guttatus; assembly: GCF_000705375.1. The sequence goes on along the minus strand of NW_010578799.1, from coordinate 177,909 downwards.
GACTGGTCTAACCAGAAGACCAATATACCTTTATAAAGTCACTTTACAAAGTTGCATGTTGCAAAATAATCCACCAAAACAGAAAGTCTTTACTATTTACCAGGCAACTTTCTCAACAATTCACTAAGTGACTTCCACAAATCCAGCAATTAAATACCTCTCTAAGAACAAAGCACTCAATCCATTTCTAAAAGATAAAATAAAAACCAAACAAACCCAGAATCTACGCACAGACTAAGCCTGAGTGGTAAGCATGTGCTTCTTGATAATCTACCTCTGCTGCTACTAAAAGCATTTTGCCAAGCATAACAAACTCTTAGCGCTACAGTAAAGTCTCGGAGGATTTAAGCAATTTTTCTCCTCCCTGCGCATAGTTGGTCGCCCAGCACCTGTTGATAGGACACAAGGACGATCCCATTCGCTCCTGCACTTCTGCCTCAGGGACGCTCACGCAGCAGCTCCACTTACAGGCAAATTTGTGACCTCTTCCCTTTGTCCCGCAGATATTTTGCATCCGTCACCAGATGTTTTCTAGTCCTGCCTTCCTGAACTACAAAGCTCTCATACATAGTGGGCCTCTCATCTCTTTCCCATGCTCTCATTTGCCAAACTTGGTGATGCTTCTTAAGACAGGGCTAAACTGTGACCTCCCCAGCAGGACACTGAGCGATTTGTCAGGCTAAGGTCTGTGCACAGCTGCACTCAGCTTGGGCAGCACTTGCTAGAGGACCAGATCCACAGCTTTATTATCCACTGCTTTACCCACTGACACAGAAAACGTATGTGATTTGAGCTCGGAAGCAGCAAATTCATTATATTCTGGACCACGAAACCTTCTTTGCACCCTCGCTCACTCTACATCTGAATTATAAGTTAAACAGTCTGTTCAATCTCCTCAACTATTTCACCTGCAAGTCAGAAAGAAAGTGAGAGCATTTAATACGCTTATTACGCAAACCTATTATCTCCCGCATACATTAATTAAAAAATTAATGAATTTTCTTTACAAATAAGATGAGCTCTGAAAAAAAGAAAAAAAAAAAAAAAAGGAGTTCAGTTCCAAAATCAAGCAGAGCATTTCAGGCATGGAAATACATTTTCTTAGCCTAAGTGTAGCATATTTTCCCAACTTGAGATAAATGCACTGAACTTGGCTGTGGCACTAACCGAAGCTAACACTGAATTCTAAAAATTCTCAGATAGCGCTACTTCAGGAGCGAAGTGCCTAATTTATCCCATTTAATAATGAAAACCACACTGCCATGGGTAATTTGTTTGGGACATTCAATATGAGTAACACCGTGCAATCTGAGAGGATTCACGAAACCTTACTGCCTCGTATGTAATAGTGACTGCAATGGTGAGCATTAAAAATATATACGTAAATGAACAAAGTAAAATGAGTTGATTTGAAGCTATTCAGAAGCACAGCCCAAGAAATTTCTTTAAAGAAATTCACATTTGCTGCACCAGTCATCTATGTTACCAGAAGTATACAATTTTTCTTTAAAATAGAGAATCTCTCTATCTTAAAAAGTCCACAAGGCTGTTTTTAAGCCTGCAATTATTTTCTCTGTTAACACGTACCCATCTAGCTTTTGCAGTGCTATAAATAGACATATGTACAATCAGTGCCAGAAGTAGACATTAATATCTCCATTATTATGCGACTGAAGTCTGTTTTGCTGTTGGTTTTGTTCTTGCTGGTATTAAATCTCAGATGCTTTAAGGACAGTTAGTGATCTACCTAAGGTATCACCTACCAAGAATTAATCCTTCTTACCCACAAAAGTTAAATGTGTAATCTTCAGAACATACTGCAAGCAAACAGATTAACATTTCGTTTCCTGGCATTGCTTTGTTTGCTTCAGTCTACTTAGCAGTATTAAGCTGATTACATCTCTGCAATACTTCTATGATTCACTGTCATTTACATTATGAATTTCCACTTTGTAAATAAGCTCCTCTGCTATAACAACATGCCTGCTACAAATCAATAAAATATAAATCTATTGTATACAAATCAAAGAGGCATCACATATCAATGACTGCAAGGAACACTGCCTTTTCCAGTTTGCAGCCCACCCACCAAGATCACAAACTGTTCAGACTTTCCAACCTCAGCACCCAGTGCTGGATTCAGGCATATTTCTTGCAAAACACTCTCTTTTGAAGTCAGCTACTGCTTTACTGCTTGTTCAATTTTTCTATCCCACACATTAAGAGATTTTTTTCTCCCCATATTTTCCTCAATCCTGTGTATTTTCCAGCCTCTCATGCATGCAATATATGAGCATACTGGCAGATGTGCCACAGTTGTTCCTTTCTTCTTCCGTAAAGACATCACTGATTTCTGAGTCCTTCCTCTACACATGACAGCAGCTGTTTTCGTCCAGTTGCCTAGTACTGGCTCAAGCTTTTACTGGACAAGCTGTGTTTCTGAAAGACATCCCAAACTGCTGAATGCTTTTGTGTAATACAGACAGTGGGCAAAGAGCCTTTAAGGTCACCCAGAACTGAGTAGCCAAAATTTTCTGCAGTCAAAAGTCACCATAGGATAACTTTGTTGGCAGCACAGGTCCAAAAAGAGGTCCAAAATATGATACGCTGGGACAACATAAAAGTTGTGGTCCATGAAAGGACAGAAGTGTGGATCTCTTTCTAGAAACTTTCATGTCCCAGTCGTGGTTCCTTTTGAATAATCAAGGCTTTAATAAAGAAAAGTCTACAGAGTGTATCGCGGCTTATCATTTAGGTATGTCTTTACACTTTCTTCAAAAAAAAAAGTTGCTTTGCACTGTTATTTTAGGAAGCATGCTCTGTCACAGAATCACAGAATGGTTGAGGCTGGAAGGGACCTCTAGAGATCATCTACTCCAAGCCCCTCCTCCAGCAGGGACACCCAGAGCACATGGCATCCAGGCGGGTTTTGAAGATCTCCAAAGGAGACTCCACCACCTCTCTGGGCAGCCTGTTCCAGAGCTCTGTCACCCTGTAAAGTTTTTCCTCATATGGGGGTGGAACTTCCTGTGTTTTAATATATACCCGTTACGCCTTGTCCTGTCACTGGCCAGCACCAAGAAGAGTTTGGCCCTATCTTCTTTACATTCTTCCCTCAGGTATTTGCACAAATTGATCTTCTCTTCTCTAGGCTAAACAGGGCTAGCTCACTTAGTCTTTTCTCATAAGATAGGTGTTCTATGTCTATGCTCATCCACAAACATACACATTTTGTGAAAGCCAGAATTGGCAACAGATAGATGAGAATCAGAATTCAGTTCTAGCCACATAAAAGGAGGAGACTGTCACCTAGTTATTTCTGATCATTCAGGAGGAAATGTCCCAAGCTATATTAATTTCTTAATGATGTTTGCCCTTCTAAGATGCAGTTCAGTGGTTTCCAGCTTTTAGCTAACGAGACATATGTTTCCTTAACCAGAAAAATCTGTCAACAGGACAACGGTGAGAATAAAAGTGGATGATTCCCATACTTTTTTTCCTTTCCAGTATGATTACTTCTGGGACATTGAATGAAGGGAACAACTATTCTATTACTTTCAGGGTCAGAGACCATAAAAACAGAGTTTCAAAAGTTACAGTCCTCAAGGAGACCTCCTCTCGAGTATACTGAAGAAAGAAGCTATGAAGTCATTCCTTTCAAAAAATGGACAGCATTTGATATCTGAAGATCCCTCTAGATTAGAATTTATTTTGAGGTATGTGAAGGTTGAAAAAAATCAGAGTAATCAGCCTTGCCTCTCTTATGCATGGCTTAAAAATGAAAAAGTACATTAAATTATTCCCAGTTGTACCACTTTGATATCTGAATGGCTTCCAGTCTCTTCTACCTATATGTCATATATTTATGAAAGGTGGTTTATGTTTAGATGTCTTATGAACTTTACAAATTAGAAGCTTTTTGCAATCTGACTCAAAAATATAATTTTCATTGTCAAAATGTGAGTGCTAAGATAGAATATAATTCTTTGTTCCTCATACTTTGAAGAAGGTTGCATTTATACATAAACCTATGTGTCAAAAATTGTGTTTATAATGAAGTTTACCTGAGGTACCACAAATGGCAAAAAAATATTCCTTTTCCAATGTCATGAAAAACACATTTGAGAGAAGCAGTTGTTACCATATTTCCTGCTTGTAGGGCATATTTCCTGTTGTGGAAGTTTGCTGGTCTTGTTTTGTTTTGAGTTAGTCTTTTGTTTTTTAACCACAGGTTATGTGGCGGTATGGCTGGCATAGTTAAAAAATATTCAAATACTGCTGCTATTAGAAATATTCCTTCAGTGGTTCACACAGCATCCAAAAGGAAATAGACCTTAAAGCTATACAGTCAAAGAAAATGTTAAGCATTAAAACAGGAAAATTAAAAAAGCTTAAATTAAAAATATTTTAAATAAAAATAGAGGTGAAGAAAAATAAAAGCCCATGAGTTCTGTGAAGAAAGACAAGGCAAAGCAGAATAGCCTTTTAGAAAAAGAAAACAACTGAATATTTGGTTTGCACCAAAGGTCTAATTAACATTGTACTGCTGGACCACCAGTTCCAAAAATTGTTTTCTACCAACTTATTAAAAATTCTTGAACTGATAAAAAGAAGCATATTTTGCACAAAAATGCCCAAGAAGAGATTTCAGAGCGGCAGGACTACATGAGGGAGGATTCAGTATGAGGTTACTACAACTTTGATCCTATAGTACAAATTACATCCTAAAAATCCCACTCAAACTCTCCCAGTAAGGCAATGAATAGTGCCTAGCAGTTGTGCTGATTTTCTTGAGACTCAGTGATATGTTTTTTATAAAACAACTTGCCCTTGGAATTCTGCGAGTAAAAGTGTTTCACCTAGGATTAGGTAAAGAAGATATGAAGAAACTGATTAGCTATGAAGGATGTTCTAGTTTTCTGGTAGATTACAATCTAGTCTAGAGAAAAGCCACCCTAAACGTCTGCCTGCTTTTTTCATTCTTCAGGTTTATTCCATTAATTTATCTGGTCACTTTTTAAAACTCATTATAATTTCCCATGGAAGGAAGTTATACAAGTTCTACAGGCACTTCATTTTTTTTCCTTTCTTCCCCACTTAAAAAATGCCTTTGTTATAGTTTCAACTTATTTTCACATTTTGAGAGCTCCAATGAATTTTATTCACTTTGATATACTCAGGCCTCTCTTGGATGAGTTTGAACAAAAATTATAATGAAACTTTACCTTTTAGGTTTTTTTAGTACAGCCTTTCTAAATTGGAAGTGCACATACCAGATGTATGTGCATTACTAATCAAGTTGGACTTTTTGTATTTTGTTCTTTTTTATTCCTTTCTTAGCAATTCCTAATGTTCTGCTTTTCATTATGGCTAGCTACCCTTCTGAACAATGAGAATTCATCGTGGTATTCACAATGACTCAAACACCTCTTTCCAGCTAGCAACAGCTGACTTGTCGTTATCTATGATCACCAAGAGGTACAAATTATGACTTGGTCTCTCATCCATCATCTGTTCCACTATATTCCATTATATTTTATCTAGCATGTTCTTGTCTGCCTGAAAGAGACATTTCTGCAGCTCTTCACAATCTCAGTTTTTGGTATCCAAAATAATTTTGAATTACCTGAAAAAGTTTGCCACTTCCTTAGCCTTCCTCTTTTCCAGTTCATCTGTGAAGACGCTGATCACCAAAATTTCCAGAAGAGATTCCTTTGAAACTCAACAGCGTTTTTTCCTCTTACCTTCCCATCACATGAAAGAGCTGGGCCTGTTCAGCCTGAAGAAGAGAAGGCCAAGAGGAGACCTGACCAGTATATAAGTACCTCAAGGGAGGCAGTGAGGAGGATGGTGCTGGCCTTTTTTCACTGGTAGCCACTGATAGAACTAGAGGTAATGGCCACAAACTGAAGCACCAAAAGTTCCACAGGAACTTAAGGAAAAAATTCTTAACAGTGAGGGTGACAGAGCACTGGAACAGGCTGCCCAGAGAGGTTGTGGAGTCTCCTTTTCTGGAGATCTTCAAAACCCGCTTGGACGCAGTCCTGTGCCACGTGCTATAGGTGACCCTGTGTGTGCAGGGGGGTTGGACTAGATGATCTCTAGAGGTCCCTTGCAACCTTAAGCATTCTATGATCCTATGATACGACCACAGATTTTAATTGTATCCATAATATCCTGTTTTATAAGCAACTAAAATCTTAGTTGTCATTCTGTCATATTTTACAGTAAGTAAATTTAAGTATTGGCAAAGAAACTTGGTCAAAAATTGTTTTACCTAATCCACAAAAATATCAAAGGAATCATCCTTATGCATTTCATCATATAATGCCTAACAAGAAACTCCAAAATCTATAAAACATTATATCTTTCTGTAACAGTCATGCCAGCTTCAGTATATCCCATTTCTGCACTTGTAATTTATGTCTGAGCTAATTCTACTTGTTTGAATTTTGTTTCTACCAACTTGCTGAGCAAAGAAACCTATAATCTAGAGTTTTTCAAGGAGTAGGAGATCAGTATTACATATATTCCTTTCTATTTCTCTGATACATAAGTTAAGTATCATCAGCACTGCAATTTGATACATGAATTAAGATGAATTCCACCTGGTCCTGCCAGCTCAATGTTCATATTATAAATTTACTCTAATAACTCTTCCCCTATATTTAAATTTGAGGCAGTTCTTCCCACCACCACCTGTGAAACAGATCTCCAATGTGCAAAATTTGGTAAGCTGCTGTACAAGAAATACTAATGCAAAAACTTAACTTGCAGTGATTTTACTCTTCTGAGACTTCCTACTACATCTAAACCCTCTGCTGTTCTTAGTTTCCTCAGGCTTTCCACTTTTGATTGACACTGAGGGAGGAATAAGAGAGGGTGAAAGTGGTTTTATTTTTAAATTAATCTTTAACATTTGGGGCCTGCTGTGTTAGTGTTTTACGTTTAACTTGTCTAATCTTTGACAAGACAATTATTAGTCTCATATTACTCTCCAATATATTACTCTCATTTCCGCTATTTAAAAAACGTCATTTCACTTGTAATAGTCACCGTCAATGGGTTTTAAAACCATGACAGCTTCAGGTTTTAGAAACTTTGGGATATCTTTGGCTTTGGTCCTCTTACATTTATTTTTAACCCCTCTTGCAAAGGAGGGTTGGCCCACATCTCCTGCAATTGCTTTAACCTTTAGTTGTTTTTTTCAATGTACAGTTTTTTCTTTGTTTTAGTGCACAAAGGAGATACTCTCACTCCTACAAGGATGCTGAACTGGCACACAACAGGATCGCTCCTATGGGGTAGCTAGGCAGATGATAATATTTCAAATTCATTCCCCTGATAGAAAGCACTTCCCCTTGGTCTTCTGTAAATAGATTTTCTAATTAGTTACTTCAAGAAATAACAATTTATAGAAGTGCAGTTTACTTTCCACATTGTACTTTAATATTTACTCTGTCAGTATTATCATCATACTAGGTACCATTAGACATCACTACTTTAGTCAGTCGGGAGCAAATTCATAGCATAATACTTGTCTTAGACCCCCAGCTTGCTTTACCTTTAAAAGGGGCTTCTTTAAAAGTCATCTTGTTATGTTTTTAGGGGACTAACTCAAATTTTTAAAAGCCTGATGCCACCATGTGAAAAAATTGGTGTAGATTCCTTGCACCCAGTTACTGTTCCTGTTATGAGCTATTTGCTTATGAAGAAAAGATTCTTCTGATATCATCTCATGAATAGACAGAATATTACCAAAATACTTCTAAAGGAGTTTAGTATTTTTTTCTTCTCCTGAAGAAAAAAAAAATAAAAATAATTAAATAAATTAAATTAAAATAATTAAAATAATAGTAGAGGCAATAAAATGAACCTATGGATTCAAAGAAAAATGTGTGTCAGAAAATTAAGGAAGAAAAACAAAACAAGCTCATGAGAAGTCACATTAATTTAAGAAATTCCTAATCAAGTGTACTTCATCTTCATTTTAACAAAAAAAAAAAATCCCCCATTAAGTATACTCTTTATTCATTTTAACAAAACCCTTAGCAACAAAACATTATAAAGACTTAGTTACTATGGCAAAGATGATTATAATTAATATAGCTGGACACCAGAGTAAAAGCTTCTGTGCACTGGAGAAAGTGTAACAGGCCATAATGATAGAAGGTCATTAGATACTGTAGCTGATAATAATTAAATCCTATGAAAGGACCCAAGAGAAACTGTTTTTCAGTTGTTCTATTCACTAATGTTCCCTGAATCAAAAGTGATGCTTAATCTAAACTATGGACTTGACGTCTCATCTACCACAGCAGTCACCTACTGCAACACTCCATTTTTCAGTCCTTCAGCATTCTTCAAGGAGGGACGGGAATGCAATTTCCCCACAGTTAACAAATAAGCTTCAGCATCGGAGTAGTCTCTTGTTACATTCTAAATATGAAAAACACACTTAAAACTGTCTTTTGAAGACTTATGAAAGAAGCTGCTAATTATAGCATATTTCATATGAACTTTCCCATCCTTATTACATGAGGAGCGCTACTTCCAAGTGTTTTAAAGGTTTTAAAGGGATTTTATTATTAAAGGAATGTTAAGTAGTAGGAGTTACTGTTGCTTTAGAGGGTACTATTACCTCTATACAATAAAAAATCAAGTGTCAACACCTCAGAAAAGTGAAAAGTGAAGACTCTGTTTAAAAGCATAAAGACATGATATACAGCAAAAAATATTTTTTCCCAGATCAATACATGCAATTTGCTCTTATTTTGATACATTGGATTAAAATGACCCTTCTGAAATTTGAAAGCCACTAGTTCAATTGCCCTGTGAAGTGTTTTTTTCACATGGCTTTTTCAACTTCAGTGTTCTTAAAAGTGAACAATTTAAAATAATGACTGTTGTTTATTAAGGGATCTCTGTAGGCCAATATCCATTAAAAAATAAGTGTTATCTGTTACCACAAAATGTTCAATTTTGAAGATATAAAGATATGAAGCAGTATTTCTTAGAAACCTAAAAGTAGATTACAACCTGCTTCATAAAACACCATACAGAAATGCTAAAGAATACACATGCTATTCATGCAGGTAACTTTAGATCCTTCATATGCTTAACAAGTGTCACTATTGCAACAAGTTTTGAATTTTCAGCTTTTGATCATGTCAAGAAGCACTCACAATTTGCAGACAAGTTGAAATACATCTTTTAAATGGGCTAATGAATTATAGCACACAAACTTCAAAGCCACAGAAAAAGGACTTTTCTCAAGTCTGGATAACTTTGGCAACGTTTTAACAAGAAGCTGCCCCAATTAACACCTTCCTGGCATGTCCAAGGGCAGGCTTCACTCTTTGATCTCATTGTTCCTGCTTGCAGTCCACTCCTTGCCTCATTGCCGGTGTAAAAACTTATCAGATCTTATCCAAAGCCAAATCAAATTAACTCCACCCCCTTTCTTTGCTGGGTCAGTTTGGTGCCCCCCAAGTTATTGTCTCTAGCCCAAACAGCAATTCTTAGAATTTCCTGATGTCAATTTTCTGTCAATTTCTGTCAAAATTGAGAACCTGTGCTGTTCTCCTCTTATATCGTGCCCACAGGGTTTACTGTCCCTTACACCAGGTAACAGGTGAATGAATCCTTCAAGGAAAAACCTCATCCTCATGGAAAAAGCTAAGAGTTACTTCTCTGAAGACATGCTCTAATTCAGGAAAGGCGCACAACAAAGAAATCCCTGAACCGAGCCTACCATCTCTCCCCAGTGTTGTTTACTAAACCTTTCCTTCTAATGAAAAAAGAAAACTATTATGTGAACAGAATAACAATAAAGTAATAGAAAACTGAAATACTTCGAAAAAAGCAAACAAGTCCCCAGTGACCCAGAAAATCTAAATGTACAGGGAAGCTACCCCTATGCAAGTTGCTGAAGTGCCACTGCAGCTCACACTAATTTTAGAAGATGAGAATAAATGAAACATCCAAAGTGTTTCACTACTCACTCACTATTGCCCTCAAACTCTACTGAATGCTTTTCATCTTAGAAAAGAAGTACCAGGACTTTGACCCATCATCTTAGGTATACTTCAAAATGTGCAGAGAGAGAGAGAGAGAGAGGGAGAGAAATCAATATGCTTCAATATTAGCAGGTTTTGCCAGGTACCCCCTCAAAACATAATTAGGGATTCAACTAACTCCCTCAAAAATGCATAAAAATCACTTTTCTGTGCAGTATTTTAACTTCTTTAAAACATCAGGAGAACTAAGTACTTTGCTATTCAAGTGGACAAAAATCACTTCAAATACTGATTGACACTGTCGTGTGAATATCTATATTCTACTTTGAGCAGTTGACAAGGGATTGTTGTAATGTTTTTCTCAAAAACATTATTTAACATTTTCCAACTCTGCAAAGACGTAAGAACATTAAAACTCTTGCAGAAAGCACACTGCTTTAAAGTTCATTGGCAGAGCTGTTACATCCACTTTTCAAGAACATATGATTATTCTCTGGCTAGTTTCCCCAAATGGAGGAGGAGGAGGGAAGCATACAGAAAGCAGCAGCAGCAGCAGCACACAATATGCTTTAACTTCCATCTGCCATCTGTTAACAGCTTCAGACACTCAGATAAATATGTATTTATACTCATCAGGATAGATTACAGTCTTGCCTTCATGGAGAGTTACTCAGATCAATTTATTGAAAGTCCAAGGTGAGGACATTCATTTTGTACTAATAGTGAAAGTGGAAATAGGATATGCTGAAATAAGAAAGCCCATATAAAGAGCTACTCAATAACGTGTTCTCCTAATAACTAAATATAGACCCATCCACATTCTTTTTCGGAAGAGAGACTGCTTAGGTATTCACCACTATCTACACACACTAAAAACTGTCAGCATGGCCTTGTCCTTCAGGAATTGGAAGGAGAAGAAATTAAATGTAATTTCAAGTGTAGCTATGTGGGCAGAAAGACGTAGTCATTAGCAGGGCCTTTTTACTGGTATACTTTATATTAATTTGGGTAATCATATTAAACCTCCTGGAAAAAGAAAAAAAAATCACATCACTACCAAAATGTTCTTTTATTTGGAGAAAAGTAACTCTTTTTTCACTATAATTCAATTGCCTCTTTGAATGACAAACTGTAAAATGTTTGCAGCTTAAATGAGCTCTCAGTTTAGCACTACTGTTGTCTCCTAACTTGGCCTCTTGAGTAAGGGAAAAAAACTTGAACCAAGAGGACCTGACTGCACACTACTTACATCCACATACATCCACTCCACGTACTTGGAGTAATGATCTTTTTTTGCTCATTGGTGACTTTCTAAGATGAAAGATGTCTTGCGAGATTTTTTCAGGAGAAAACAAAAAGAACCTGGAGATTCTGTTCAACAAGACAAAAAAAATAGACAAAAAAACCCACACAGGACACTGCTGAAGTCCATTCTGAGTGGAAGATGGTCAGGCTGGCATTGACTTGTAAAAGCCAGCTTCTCCTCAAAGGAGACCCAGGAGACCCTGAACATGGGCTGGCCATCTGGACCAGCAGGCAATAATAGTTAACTATTTTTTCCACATGCACATCCAACTGGTACATAAGGATACCAGAATATATAGCAGTTTAAAGGCATGCTAAGTTCAACTTAAGTTGATATACACTGTTCATAATTGGAGAAAAGCTGTGTTTTAAGTCTCACAGCTGCAAACTGGCATTACAAATGGCACATTAGCTTAGTGTTATCAACTCCAGTTTCATACAGCAGATAAACATATAAAATACACTGTGTTATTTTTAAATAAACTCTCCTTAATTCTCATGGTTCACTGCATGAAAATGCATGCTAAGTTATAACGGTTTGTAACAAAAACCGTTCAGCATGCAAGTTGTCTTTAGTACTACGAATAACCCCTTTATTCACCCATTCGAACAGCCGAGGCCAGGCTGGGTCTCTTCTACTTCTGTAACACCATTAGCACAGACTTCAGGCACTTCTGGAACTTGCATTTCCACCCTATCAATTTAATTGTCTGTCAGTGGTCAAGCTGTACTGCATTTGGACCATGTTTTATTCCTGCCTTGGGTTTGTATTGCTGTGTCAGGTTTGATTTCACTGTGAAGGTACTGATGATCATTAGCTTTGCAGTACAGCTCTATAACAGACCTCATCTTTTCTTTTTCTGGGTAATACTGACAACTGAGAGCCAGTGCAGTGATGCATTTAGATATCAAATGTGTGTTATCAAAGAGTCTAAAGGGCTCACTTCAGTAATGGATATAAACCTGAAAGACATGATTAAAATAATGGACTAATATAACAAAATTTGCTATCAAGGAACAGTTCTTAAAAAGACTTTACATTACAGTTCAGGCAATGGATGTTCTGGGATGCTGCCACTAATCAGGACAAATGCCACAATTCCTACCACAACTCAGACTCCTACTGCATTCTGGGCCCACGTTTTTGCTTGCACTCTGCCAAGCTGTAGCCTGTTGCTTCATTACAAATCTTTCTTTAAAAAGACCCCTCAGCCCTTGTTTAGAAAAGTAAGCAAGTCGAGAGCAGGAAATTTCTCAATTGAGACCAAGAGTGAGGATTCATTTGTAATACTAGATGACTGAACACTGTAATGCAGATGATGTATCTGGAAATTAAGTGCAACACAAAGGGGAGGACAAAACAGAAGAAAGTTGCCAGAAGTTTGAATCTTCTATAGAACAGATGCAGAAGAGGCATCTTAGGCAGTGTATGAAGCTACTACAATGTAAGGAGGAAAGAGAAGGGATAAAGTAGCAAGCAAGGAAGGTAGGGAGCATGACAGCAAAAATACTTTTCATTTTAATTGGTTTTGGGAAGAAAGCCTAAAGGAGAAACTAAAACATCATCTTTAAAGGCGACTTTAATTATTGCTACCTGCCATGGGAATGTGGGTAAGTAAATAGGAATTACTTCCAAGCTGCTGTGTGGGAACTTATATTAAATGGCACACACTTGTTACGTCCTCCTAATGCAAAGAAAATCAAAGCTTAAATACATTCCTAGCAAGGGAAACAACAATAAATGAAAAGAGATTAAAGTACACCAACAATCACCTCTGGATTTGCCAATAAAACCTGCGAATCCCAGTTTTCTTTTAAATAGGATTTTGTGAATATTCATTCTGGAATATGTCAAAAGAATATTAATCCTCTCTTGAAGAATGCTACTCTAGAACAATCACTCATCAGCCTTTCTTCACGATTTATTAAAAATACTGCAGAAAAAAAAAGAATAAAGATACAAAAAGCTTTTCTTCTTGGTTGCAGTTCATATTTCTGCAGAAAATATGCTCAACTGAATTTTACAACTGAATTTTATTCCCAACTCCTAAATTGTTAACCATGTTGCAACTATACAAAAACAGAGATAAAACAGCTTCTGTGGTCCTTAATTGTAAACTTTAATTATCACTTAAAAAACATCACTGTGCAACTAAAAAGAGAAAACACCTATAAAAACCTCAGCAGCAAACAACATTGCTAAAAAAGTGGAATCACAAATGAAATCACAACATTTACATGAAAACAAAGAATTTAGAGTGGCAGTTAAGATCTGTTATAATGCTCTTTTGTATACCATGAAAATTTACTACATTTAAAATTATAGCAATTAAACTAATGAAAGGGGAGCAGTTAAATTAAGTCACGTTTCAAGTAAAATGCAAATGCCGTCACCTTCTTTAATCAACTATGCTGATTTTAATTTGTAAGGGAGATGCCAATGGAAAGCCCACCTTTAATATCTATCTGGTGTGGATAACTTTTCATATGTTCAATTTTATTTTGACCTAGCAATCTCCAAGTACAAAAAAATTATTTGAACTCAAGGCTTTTGCACAGACAAATTCAATTGCCAGCTACAGCCTTTATCTGTGTAGACTTTAGAGACATAAGTAACTGGCTGTGGTCTCTCTCTGGAACAAATGGAGTCTTTGAAAAAATACTCAAATTATGAAACTTCCTAATTCCTACAGCATGAAATTGGTCTGCTTCCCATTTTTAGAAAAAGCAGGCTTGACCATAATTTTTAGTTGATTCAAAACAATCTATTGCCATATTCATGCTTTAGGTAAACAAACACATTAAGCAGTCTGACGACACTTAAGAAAGCCAGTTTTATTGTTATTTTAATATATAGTTTATGAAATCTAGTTATTAACAGCTTTCCCAAAACATATTTAAATCATGCTTTAGCAATATTCATACATTTACTTATTGTTGTGACCAGCTATGTAAGAGGCAATTTAACTGGCCATTAAAAAACTGCCTCCAGAAAGCTCTCTCCCCTCTTACTGATATCTCTGCTTAAGTTGCCACCTAAATAATCATTTTCTTTTTGCCTTCCCTATACTCACTGCCTTCATCTTCTGGCTGCCACTATGCCAGCAGCTAAGCATTGCTGCTAGTAATCCCCTCTTCCTCCTTGCTTCCCAGCAAGTGTTTAAATGCTGAATCGCATCTCAGAAGATCTTTGCGGCCGACGTCAAGCGCGGCTCTGAGCCCAACAAGCGTCACCAGCACCAGCTCATGACCGCGATCACCTCGCACTCCTGCTGCTGGGTTAGCTGAGGGTAGGACCTACGGCAGGAGGAAGCCAAGTGTACCCGGGGAGGAAGAGGCAGGGCAAATCACTGTGCTGCAGGCAGTGGGAGCAGCCCTGGCTTGGCCAGCACCTACGACAACTTCTAGGCACCATGGCCTTTACTTGGGCATCGCACCAGCGCTTACTTGGCTGCACAGTGAAACATTTCAGGGAGCTGGATCTTGCTGAAAAAGTAAAAATTAAAAAAAGGGGTAAGTTTCCTACTGCTGGTCACCTAAAAAAACCCACAAGGGCTTAATCTGGCACAAGGTGGAGGGGAGCACAAAGACAGGAATGAAACAAAGGCAGAGAGAAGAGGGCAGAAACTGCTTATATTGGCACTGCCACCAAGAACTATTTGTGAAACTACACCCCATTAATCTCTTTTTAATGCTTTGTTCTTTGCCTCATTCCTGGCCCAACCCAAGGTATTTTCTCTCAAATTTATCAGGAAAGATTATTGGGAAGGTAAAAAGATTTGAAATGACTGTTAGCCAAATAATGTCTGTTAAATAAAGTTAGCAATATGTGGTCTCCATAGAGGCTGAGGAGTTCTATAGAATAGAACGCAGTCTTAAGCATACATACCACTAGCAGAGCTGGTTTTAACACTGTAGTAGCCTTATTCAAGCAAAATTATTTCAGATTTAAAAATATTTAATAGATAAAATAGCCAGTCTACCCTCTATTATTAAGAATCTGCACCTGTACTACACTAAAATTTGTACAGGAGGAAACCTCTAAGCTTAATGTATATACTGCTGAGGTTGTCTCTCCAGTTTGAGAATAAGAAGAAATTCACAAGCTCAAAATAAACTGCTCTTTAACTTCAAAAGGGGAAACACCACAACAGTTGTATTTTATCAGACTTCTCTACTTGATATCTCACAGGTCAACAAGGTCTTGAAGCAAGCAACATTTTCAATATTGCTTTACCACACACAACAGCATTGAAAGAAATACTAAAAGTCTAAACTATTGTAAAATGAAAAAAAAAATACTAAAAGCATAAATTGTTCAAATTTCAAAAAGAAAAAAAAAGCTAGTCTTGGGACAATTCTTCATTCAAATATATTGAACCAAATTCATAAGGCTGCATGAAAAGCAACTGTCTAGTTTGACTTTCTTTGTTGTGATGAAATATCTACTTAACAAAGCACTATACAATATTTATCTAACATATGTGAACAAATAATATATAGAAATGCATGCCATGTTGTATTTCTCTAGGATATCTTAATTGAGATAGACACAAAACTGAAAGAGCCACACAGCTTTATGAAATATATTAGTTATTCCACGTTATGCTTTGGGCAAGTTCGTAATAAATCAACACTTGAGCAATGCAATTCAAACCAAATTCACTGCTACAAAAAGATAAGTACATCTGATTTTAAGGTTCCTTAAGGAAAAAACAGACAACTATGGTTCAACTTTGTTCCCTTTCATTGTTCAAAAATATATGATGTTAAACACCTCAATCCAGTCCATAAGCAAAAATGATGTTCTACTTGAAGGTTTATTCTTTCCCCCTTAAAAAAATTTAAAGCAAAAACTATATACATGCAGCCACATACATGCATGGCACAAGCAGGTCCATGACCAGATTTGGCATTTGACAGTTTTGATTAAAACAGAAATAGGCCAACCACACAAATTCCAACTTTCTTCTGCGATTTCTAAATGTTACAAAATGCACATTTTGCATAAATGTTTCTAAATGCACAAAAATACAATTTACCTGGTGTCAAGATCTAATAACTTACAGAAAGGTATTCATTGGGTGATGCACAAATCTAACTCCAGTGCTTTTCACTCTGCCTGACATTCTAACCCATACCAAAAAAAAAAAAAAAAAAAGACACATTGATAAACTATCACAATTTTCAATACACTACAAAATATCTAAAAACTCAGCTGAGGTGTAAGAATTGTTGACTATCATTGTACCTTCATAAAACCCTCTCTGACAAGCGAAAAACTCCTGCTTGGGTTTGCTCTTCCAAGCGCCGTGCAGATGGGAAGCCCAGCTCTGTTCTGCCTAAGGAAGAGCCAAAACACCAAACTGGGAATGCAACCCATGAGGAGGGAAGGGAGCAGCCCCAGGCTACAGGAGGAGCAATGCTGCAGTGCCCTTCCAGGCACCAGCTCTGCAGTCTGCGCGGCTGCACCCACACCTGTGGATGCGGTGGGAAACAACCATTTTGCATGGCAAAAATCAGTGCTATAGGAAGAGTCCCCAGAAACCAGCACATTCACTGAGTTCCAGCACCTTTCTCCTTCTACCTTAGAGTTCAATAACGCAATTTGTGCCAACACAAAGATCCCCAAAATTTCACTCTTTCAGTAGTCCTCAATTGCAGAGAGAAGGTTAGCATTATAAGGAGAAAACAAACAAACAAACAATGATTTACTATCTTCAGGTGACAGACTTATATCTGCTATATTGGAACAGCTATAATCTCCTGGCACGGAAATTTCAGTCTCATTGCACCTCTGTGGAGCACAATAAAAAACAAAAATAATTTGTGTTGTTCAGAAAAAGAGAATCGACAAAAATTATTTTCTCCTTTCAACAGATGACACCTACTGAAAAGCGCGGATTCTGTGAGACAAATTCCCTGCCTGCCAAGCACAGCACTGTCTACATTTTGTCATAATTGTCAAATTTGTTCTCCCTGCCAAAAGGCTGATGACTTCAAACTCAAAATTGATGTTATAAAATTTCAAAAGCTCCCTTGCATAAGCACAATACTTATGCCTTAGTAAAGGCAACCAACCACAGTCACACTGCAAACAGCCACAGAAGTGGCATGGCACTGCCACAACCTTGAATTCCTCTATTCTGCATTAACAAAGAGAGCCACAAAACCTGACCCCATCCCCAGAATGGAAAATACTGCTGTGTTTAGCCTGCTTTGGAGTTGGTGACCATTAGCGATGGTCCCAGCTCCATGCAAGGGGAGAGCTGCTGCCTTTGTCTCCGCTCATCATGACCCAGCTGAGAAACAGAGAAGCAGTAACTCTGGTGCATCCATCAACAAAATCACAGCGAGCACTTGTAAACTCTAAAACAGAAAATGTTTCCAGCTGCAGAGCCACATCCCCAAAAGAGAAAGACATGTGGAAAAACTCTCACGGACCACATGAAAAAGAGTCTAGTAGACCCTCATGCCATACAAAACCAGGAAGGAAAGCCGACTAACTTTGATGGTTGCACAGAGTTTCACCTAGCTGATCCGGGTACTTTGCCAAAGTAAACCAGCCCAACACATTTTACAGTAAATCTTTAAACCTTCCAAGAGCTGCACGCAACGATATTAATAAATAAAGAATCAGTGAAGGATATGCACAACAGACTGGGAAGCCTGATTGCTCACAGAGCAAAATAACATGCCCACAAGGGCCGCAATACAACAGGTCCTGGCTTTGAGCAAAGAGCATTATCTGCTGGGCTGGGCAAAGACGGGCTGGAGAGCCAGTGAAGAGGGGGCCTCTTTAAACAATTCTATAATACCTTTTGGAAAACTATATATTTCTCCCTCCTCCTCACCCTTTGTCCCCTCCCCCAAATTTAATACAGGTAACTTGAATAAATGATTGCAGCGGGATCCTAGTGAAAAAGGAATTTATACACTTTTTTCCCCTCTCTGCTTGAATTTTGGATAATTTTTCCTTCAGAGCAACAACCTCAGTTTGTCAGTGTCACCTCAAACAAAATCCAAACTTAAGAACCTAATTACATGCAGGGCAGAGAGAATTAAAAAGATAGGAGGCATTTATTTCCTTGTGAAGAGGTCATAAGACCAGTCAACAAGAGATTCCTATTAGATACTTCTCCGGATGGAGAAAAAAAAAAAATTTGGACTTTACTCCCATCCCCAGACTTGGTCACCATTTAACACTGGGGGAAAAAAAAAAAAAAAAAAACACTGAAAATAAAAATACAAAATGCATTGTGCACACCATGCTATAATCTGAAAACAAATTTCCTCTGCAGAATTTCACCTTGCTCTGAATAATGAAGGGCAGAAAAAGGACTGATGATTTGTGGCTTCATAACTCAATATTTTTTTTCAACATGGGCCTTATTACGAAAAAAATCCAGACACCTAGAGTTGTACAATATGTTGCAGAAAAAAATACCTAACAATACGTCTTACCATTAATGAGTTCAGTGTTTTAAGTCAAAGTTTTGCTGTCACCGACTGTCCCAGGCACATAAATTTGGAGGCTGATTTGGTTCCAGTTTTTGAACCTTAAGAGATTTGAATGAGCCTTTTGATACAGATTCAACACTATGTTTCATAATTTTTATTTTATTTATTTCCACTTGTCGGTACCCTGGAAATCCCTAGGAGGGCACAATTTATTACTCTGAACCTTTTCAGAACATGTAAAATTAAATAAAGAAATACCAGATTCTGTTTTCCTTTAATCATTTACTTCAGTATATATCACTGTTTTCTGCCATAACCTTCTTTCATTCATTTCACTTTTCGTGTGAATAAAACTGTATTTTAAGAGCAGCATGGTGGGAGAGTATTTCATTGCCAGCTCCTCTGATAGCATGACATTCACAGTTTTTCTTAGAAAGGGACGAGACCTTACAAAACACTGTTAAAGATGACAAAATTTGAGCTTCTTATGAAACAAGTACTTGGAGATATCTCCAAGTATAGACAAAAACCATAAAAAAAGGAAAGCCTTGACAAAAAGAGCCATCCAAAACTTATTTACACATCATGATTTAAGTTAATTTTGTAATTTTTAAAAATTGAATCAGGCACTCTGCTTGAGCTGATGTATTTTATACTTGACTGCTTGACAGATCCCTTCATATAAGATGGAAGGGAGTGCCAGAGGCTTTTAATAATCTTTGTAATCAAGGTTAAAATAAAATTTTCATGCCACCTTGCTTATGAGTGGAATGTTTTCTGGAAAAATATCAGCGTTAAAGCCACATATTTCATCAAATGGCAAAAAAACACAGCATATTTATCTCAAAGTAATGCGCCATGAGTTCTCAGACAGTTCTCCATCTGGGATTTTAAGACAACTACAATTAATATAAGACCTTCATTCATATAGTGCTTGAATATCCAAATTTTGCATTGCTGGTAGAACCATCTACTAAATTTTGGTCTTGCAGTGAAGATATTCCGTATTTTGCAAGGAATGGTGGAAAAAAACTCAAAGTAGAAATGCTTATCAACTTCACAGAAGTTATTTACAGGAAAAATAAAAAGGAGTAAACTTCGATAAGTGCTATTTTGTGAAGAGTTAAGTTTTAAGTTAAGATAGGGAAACTGACTTTATTTTTAATAATCCTTTGAAAACTGTAAGAGCTGTGTGATCAACAGAACTAAATTATTAAAATGCTGCTGGTAATCACTCTTCTGGAATTTAATTTTTCTTTGTCCTCACTAAATTGATAAACAACTCATAAGAAGCTAGACAGACATGACAGATATGCTTGCACACTTTTATGTGTATCCTAACACTTAACTAAGTAGATGCTTTGTTAGTACAAACAAGCTTTGAGAAGCAGTAAGAAAGTTCATTACAAAATGCATTTTTGGAGCAAGAAACTCTATAAAGAAAAAAATGTCTTTTGATTAAGCATTATCTAGTAAGTAATGGTCAGGGAAATACTTAGCAGTTTACAAAGCATTTCTGAAAAAAGTAACTTTGTTCATATTTGGTTATAATTCTAAAGGGGTCCAATTTTGCGTTATTACAGTAGTGATGAAATGCAAAAACAGTTAAACATGCTTTTAACTGATGAAAGCTTCAGCATAAGGAGAGGAAAAAAATAACACAGATTCATAAGCCATTTCATATTCCATTGATGAACTACGAAGAAAATAAGTTATGGACAATCATCTTAAATTCTTAAGAACCAAGAAGTATTCTCAATGGAATTACCAAAAATAAAATAGAGGAATACTAGAAAATGATGCATCTGTATAAAAAGCATTTCACTGCCTCACACTACTTACCAAACAAAGAGCTGCTGGTTAAGAACAAAAGGTATCTGTTTCAGATTAATAAATATTAACATTGCTTTACTTATAAAAGCTGACCAGGTTTAATGGATCAATCTCTCAATTTTACTAAACCATTCTTTTAATCTCTGTTAGAAAAAAAATCTAACAATTCATCAAAACAACAGCTCTGATTAGTCTTCTACTTGTCAGAATACTTAAAAAATGGAAGTATCCATTGTGGTACAGATTCATGTAAGGCAAAACTTATGAATGAGGTAACCTGAGCCCAAAGTCATTCTTGCCATCCTAAAGGTGGAAGGTGAAAAGCCTATATAAACACGACCAAGCTAAGCCACTTGGTTGTCTCAAAACCAGCTTCCCCACCAATTCTAACACGGGGGAAAAGCAAATAAAAGCCCCAAATGGAATGCATGGTATTTTATATAATTGATCATGGTGCTGACATGGCTTAAACAACATGCTTTCTGGAAGTTATAAGAGAGACAATGTATAAAATCCTTAAGGGAATACATCAATCTCTAAACTTAATGCAGAGAGGTCACAGCCAAGAGAAAAGATAAAACACTTATTCGTGGAATTACATCAAAACTTAGTACCTTGCTGTTTTTGGTTTTTTTTTTTTTTCCTCCCACCTATGGCTCTGGTTGTGCAAGCTCACACAATATATTATGCATCATCTTAAGTGGAATTCTTTTTGCTCATGCCAACAAAGACGACTTTTCCCCTTCCTCTGACTGCGGTGCCTGTATCTTTACCTAACATGTGCTCATTAAGACATTCCTGCTGAGAGATTATTTTCCATCTGACTGCCTCTCAGATTAGTACTTTCGCTTCCCCACGAAAACTTTCCAAAAGATTTCTCAAGAGCAAAACTCAGTCAATAGAGATATTTGATGGTGTTCATCACAATGATTCCAGAATTTCCATTTTAAAATCTAATCTACTTTTCAAAAAGTCCAGTTAATTGAGTCAGCCTTACTTCAATATAACAGCATGGGTTTTGCCAATTCATTTTAAAATGCTGTTCAGCTGGCACACTACAAATCTTCAGTAATATCTAGAAATCCATGTCATAGAAAAAAAAAAAAAAAAAACACACACAGCACCCTAATGATGGATGAAGGACTTTATAAAACAAAAGTAAATAGCCTAATTCTTTATCTCAAGAATAAATAAGAGAATGAAGAGAATGATGACAGCGGGTACGTTGTCATGCTGATAGACTGTTGTAGATTTTTCAGTTAGAATTTGCAGATGAGGCCACATTTAATGAAAGTCTGTTAGTCCATGTTAGATTGAAAGGCAATAACAAGGGCCGAAAGGGCCAAAAGAAACGGGCATGAGGTTGGTCATGGCAGAACTTTTTTTTTTTTTCTTTTCTTTTCTTTCTCCACAACCAGAACAAAAGCTTTCACTGAATAACATCAGATTAAGTAACTACAGAGCATAAAAAGGACATCTATTCTGCCTAGGAAAAGGGAGACAAATTAAGCAAGCACCCACTTGCCAAGTGGTAATGCAGATTCTTATTAGCAATTAGACACATATACGCACACACATAAACCCCTCAAGCGCCATCACCCCCACCTTGTGGAAAAATTGCCTTTGCTCTTTGTGTAAACTAATGGCTTAGTACTTCAGGCCAAAGATCTACTTAGCCCAATATCCTCTCTTTAAAAGTGGTCATAAAAAACTGAAAAGATAGGAACAGGGCAAGAATATGCAATACTTGTTCATCCCCCAAAGTAGTCTTCACATCTCCAACTATGGTTTGCAGCTCAGTGAGACTTCCTATGTTTGTCTGATTAGTTTCTGATTTCCTGATATTTTCTAAAAACTCCTCACTACAGTCATTTCTGACACGGCCTTTTGCACGTCTACCAACACAATGCATGAGCCACTGCCTGTCGTTCTCTTGAGTTTGACCACCATCAGCCTCATCTTCCAGCCCCAAATTCTTGTGTTGGAAGAGGATGTCAACAGTGAATTCCCACTTTTCCTCTTCATATCCACTATGGGTTTTGCACACCTTTACCATATTCTCCCGACCTGCGTCTTTTTGCAAACCGAAGCAACTTAGCCTATTTGTGCATTTTCCTCACATCTATCTTTAAATTGCCTGGCTACCTGTTTCTTAAAAATGCCAAGTATAAGACTTTCTATGTTCAATTCTTATCCATTAAGTCAAAAAAATACAGTATTTACATGTTTTATTCATGCAGTATCTTTTGGTTATATATTAAGTCACTTTCTGTATCTCAATATTAGTATTTTCAATAAAATCCTTTGATTTTGAGTATGGAATAAACTAAGTGATCTGATTCTACTACACCCAAAAAGGCCATCAGTTTTCCTGTTTCACAGGAAATCTGTTTTTTCCCTTATCTGGCATTTGGCCCAAGTATAAATACCATTAGTGAATTTTCAATCAATTTTCCAACCTCCTGTTATAAACCTATTATAGTTTCAATACTATATAAGATCATAAAGGAAAATAACTCTCCAAGATCTCTAAGTGATTTAAACTTTCATAATCCCTATAAATTATCCATATTAAAATAAAGTACAGATTCATTACCCAAATCAGGATTCACAATTCAGCAATGAGGTCACTTAGCTTTCCAGAGTTTTCCTGCACTTTATTAATGCATCATTAGCCTTCCTGACCTGATTAAAGAACTTCTATACTTAGAGCATTTTCATATTTTTAGTTTGTTAGTAGGCTACACTTCCAAGTGCATCACTCCTATCAAACGTTTATCTTAGCCAGTCTCTTAATGAAGTTATAGAGCAGCATTCTTGCATAATTACATTTTAAAGCTGCATAAATAAAACAACTAATTCATTTTTTAAGAAGTTTGATATTTGTTGCTCTACGTTCAGAGTTTTCTTTACCAATTTCTGACCAAAGGTTATTCAAACCAGAAGATGTAATATATAACTAAAACCCCAAAGTCCACGGCTCACATTGGAAAGTGGACTTCATAGATAGAGATTTAGGAAGGATTTCAGAACTATGTGACCCTCTGGAGCAAATGAATTTGCTCAGGGAAAAAGGAAAACAAAACAAAAAGCCACACACAGATACATAACAAAGGATGAAAAGGGACTTCTGGAAAATAGTCTCCAATTAAAAATAAAAAATAGAAAAGGGAAGGGAAGAGAACCCCGCACTGGGAAATATGAGAGAAGCAGAAGGACATTCCTCTGCAGTTGGGCAATTTCTACTGTAAAAAGCAGGAAAGGACTTGGGCAAATGAAGTGTTAGACAAAACAATGAATCCAGAAAGGAATAAACATCTTGACTAAAATAAACTAGTTAGTGACAGTAGCAATGGAACATAGAAAGAGAGACAAAACTCCTCCACAAAGTTTAAACACTAAAAAGTCCCCAAATATTTTTCCTTTAAAATAGACTTTGGGCAGGTTAGAGGTGGCATATTTCCAATAGAACAAGAAAATAAGATCCCAGAACTAACAAGGATCAAAATCAAATCATGTCTTCAGTCCCAAGGGATTCTCTAACTCTTTTCCTGGACAGTTCACCCACATGTTAAGCAAACAGATAAGAGAAGCAGATGCCCTGTTAGCAGGATAGGGCAAGCAGATCGTATCAGCACCAGGCTGCAGAAGCTGCCCGAGTGCAAAACAGGAGAGCAGAAGAGTTACCAGCCCCATGCTGAGCAACCCAAGGGAACAGCCCAAATGTGCAAGGAACATGTAGGATTTCACCTCACACACACTGCAGCTACCCAAAGCTTATTCCTGTGCAAAAAAGCAAGGGGGCTAAACCCTAGTGAAGGATTCGGAGGCCCTGCCCTAAGCTCTGAAGCTCAAATTTCTTGACCACATATTGGCTCTGGCCAGGAAGTGCGTTCTGGGGAAGCATCGCTGTGAATTTGGCCTGTTCATGAACTCTTCCATAAGCTTCCACTGCTGTCTACTGTCACTCGCAGGGTACAGAGTTAATGAAAGTTCAGGTTGATCCACTAAAGCTGTCATAATAAACATGGCTATATTTTACCAGGAAAGATAGCTCAAGAGAACATAAAGACAAGCAAGCAAGTGGATCATTTTAAAAATCTTCCCATAAGTAAGAAGATATGTTCACTCTGTCCAGCAATGCCTAAGCTGTGTCTTTATGTACAGAGTGACCTGCAAAAATACGGTTCTAGCTTAGAGCAGGAAGCAATAACCCTGGACCATCCCAGCAGAGCACAGAAATGCTTTCTAGGAGCTAATTAACCTGGTGCAGTCCATATTAAGGTTATTAACACAACCATCCTGCTAACCTCCAATTCGCCATTCGGGACTTCCTTAAAACACAGCCCTTGTCAGCCATCCCCTTACAGTCTCTTCCCTCACTTCAAAACAAAGGACATTGTGTTGAAGATGACCTGATTAACAAGACATATGTAGTTCTGCTCCTCCATGAGCTCTAGCAAAAATGTCCTTGCTCGCATCTGGCATTACTTTTTAGTTTTAGTACAAGAATATCTTTTACCTTGCTTTAAAAATCAGTTGCATGTTTTCCTTCAGCACTACCAAGAGGTAGATCAACATGTGACAAAGCTGAAGCTCAGAAACGCAGGATACACCTCTAGGAAAAATGAATGCCTATTTTCTCTCCTGTTTATACAAGCAGTACATAAATCGCAGCAGCTCGCACCAACAGGAATCTAGTCATACTCCAGATTTATTCTTAATTTTAAAGTAAACTGCATTACACGTGATTTTAACATTCCACTGCTGACTGAACATGGAAAAGAACGTGTTAAGCACAGTCTGTAGAGAGATAATGCCAAGTCTATAACGCAAGTGAAAAATGGCCACGTTGCTAAGATAAGGCCCCAGCCACCAATCTTATTGTCAAGCCTGGCCATCTGCCAGCAGACACCTGATTTACTGCACATCATACAGCTACACGTGATTACTACTAGACTGCTGTAAAAGGCATGAGATTTTTTTTCTTATTTAGCACACTTCCTAGTAATGGAAAAGGGTTAATAAAACATCTCCTCAGAAGGAAGATTCCTGAAGTCAAGTTTTAGATCTTTAAATCAAATTTTACATAGTTTCATGTCACGGGAGATGTAAGCTCCTTTAGACACAAAAAAAATTGTAAAATGGGAATAAAAATCAAACAGAAAGTTTTAAATGCTAAAACCTACCATGTTTCTCGTACCATTAAGATTGCCAGCAATTGCACTCATGTTCATTTTTCATAGAGATTATTTTGATGTCAGGCAATTGTGAAGAAACATTCCTCCAATACCCCATTCGAGAAAACCATTAAGAAAGGGGACATTTTGCTTCATTTGAAAATCAGTGCAGACATCCAAGGTGTTTGCAGGAGTACTAATGACCTGAATCATGCTTAGACATGGGCCCATAAGCACTCTGTACAATTATAAGATAACACCTCATGATTTACTAGCGAGCTTATGCCAACTCACCTAATACAACTCTTCCTCTCCTTGCACGCCAGGACAGAAATGCCTGGATACGAGATTCCTCCTTCACATCAAGTACCCACTGAGTGAAACAGCTGCAGGTAGCTTCTCAGGTTAATCAAACAAATCAAATAACAACATCTAGTAATAACAAGACGATTTTGCTCACTAAACAACAGCCCTGTGCTGCAGGTGGTTTTGTCCCATGGTGAACAAAGAGGAAAAAAAAAAAAAAAAGCACATCCTGAGCAGCTGCTCATTAGGTGAGCACCATTCCTCTTGCACAGCAAATGAAGCAAATGTCATGTGGAAAAAACAGAGTTTACAGTCATGCAATTAGATAGAGTAATGCAGGCATGTCCCAAAGAGGAAGGAAGACAGCTACAAATTACAGCTGTGGAGGCAATTTATTTCTTGAGGTTTATCAGTTTTGATCCTCCTGCATTTTAACCTTGTCATTTTTTTTTTTATTTACGCACTTTTCTTGATCATTTTTTTCTATTATATGATAACAGATATCTTTGAACAATTTCTCCACTTTAAAAATGCCCATCTCCAAACAGAGTAATTTAAGTGCATCAGAAAAGTATTCTGAAAGAAGAGACCAACATGAATGCAAAGAAGCGTATAGGACCTAGCTGTTGACCTTAGAAAAAGGTGACAATTATGGCAGGCATACCTGATACTCATTTGGCCAGAAAGTGCTGACAGCCAGCTCTGCTCGAAGCCAGTCTTTGCCAGTGGAGCCAGTGACGTTCCAGATGGGATTAGCCAGCGGCCCTTTGTTCACTCGGACGAGAATGTTGAGTGTTCCCGGGTTTGTCCCACTCTTGCTATATAAAAGGTAGCTGAAATCGATGCAGTGAGTATCATTTTCCTTCATTGTAGGAAGCTGGAGTCGAGTCTTTTCTCCGGGGTCATGGTCTGAGGAAATCACAATCATGTATGATCCTATAGGAGAGGAGAGGAAAAAAAGCAAAGTAGTAGTAAGGACCCAGATAAATGCCAGGCAATAGGCTGTTCATTCTGAAAAAGGATAGAATACATGGGTTTGATGAACTTTGTAGTCCAAACTCTCAAAAGAATAATAATAAATAATAATAATAATAATAAACGGAATATACAGAAGAGCGAGAAATGCAGCAGACTAAAATGCCCACAATGCCACTGAATAGATATTACAGGAGATGGTAGATACAAAATAGCCATATAGCCACATCACATATCTCTGAAGTCCTTTCTGCTTCTACCTACAAACATTTCTGGCTCCCATCTTCGCATCAGATTAATTGGGAATAAGATAACAGAGTAAGTAAATGTAACGGCAAGAGCGTGAAATCATAGAATCACAGAACCATTACGGTTGGAAAAGAGCTTCAAGATCATCAAAATCCAACTGTAAAACCATCACCATGATGCTGGCTAATCCATATCCTTAAGTGACTCATCTACATGTTACTTGAACACTGCCAGGGATGCTGACTCCACCATTAGGCTGGGCAGCCTGTTCCAATGCTTTACCACTCTTTTCTGAGGACACTGAGGCCAAAATTTTCCTATCAGGCTTCAACAGCGTTCTCTAAATGACTAATAACGAATAATAAGATCCATATTTTTCAGCAGTGTTTTACAAGACCTTGCTCAACCTTATCCAAAACAAGAAGCAGACTTGAACTGTGTTATGCAAGCAATACAAGCTTGCATAAGCAAAGAAGCGAAGAACTCGCTGCGAGCCACATTGGAAGTCCTGAAAAGTTGGGTTTGCTGCTCCATTTGCCAGTGTATTTGAGAGAAGAGGAGGGGATAACAGAGGTATCTATTGTTGGAAAGTGCCCAATCTTGTAAATTTATTTTGCAAGTGTATAGAAGATAAAAAAGCCAGGAGAATATGTGCATGAATAAGCATATTACTGATGTGCAGACGGAATTTCTTCTTTGACATGTGACTTTGTATGATGTATTACTTGTATACACATGATGTTTCATCTTTTAATTTCTAAGCAACAAGGAAATCTTGTGTTCTAATATGTCCTAAACAGTCATACTAACCATTTCAAAAATAGATTTGAGGTACTGGCAGCCAAAATTATTGCCAAGTTGTTGTTCAAAAAAGATGAACATTCCAGTATTTTGCATAAATAAATAAAAACATAGGTTTGCTTGTTCATTTATAAGTCATCTATGTCATCACCTTACTGGCCGAGAATGCAATGCCGTGCTACAAAACTGTAAAAAAAGCAATGCTGTGCTTCTAACAGAAGGGAATGGGGTAACAGTACAGACTGAAATCAGTTTTTATACAAGTACGGCATTGACATCTTTTCTTCCTATTAATCTTAAAATAAAAGGTTTAAACAAAACAACTCTACTGCATAAACACCTAGTTAATATTTAGATAACCAAAGAGATTTTTTTTTTAAATAGAGAATCTGGCACTATACAAGATGCTAATCACCATCTCTTCATCATTAATATTCATTTACAAAGACACTAAAGAACTGTATTATTCTATTTAGGTTTTCTGCTATTAGGAGCCTTTCATGATTATAGTCTAAAAAACAATTGATTTTTAGATAATTACACGCCAGCTGTTAGAAAAAACATCCCTAAACCATGTCCACAACTCTGCAGCTATTATGCCCCTTGCTTCTAGAATAAACTTATTTAAACCTTGTTTGTAATATGCATCAGAAGCACCTGGCTATTCATGATTAGCACAGTACAAAATAACATTTTCATAATTTGTCAATAAATATTCCACATTTAGGGTGGGAGAAGCCATATATCAATTTTTCTACATGAGGGTTAGAAGAGGCTCAGGGGAAAGTTTCAAAGACGGATCTCCACAACAAGAGCACTTTAGCCATCTACACTTCCCCTTAGTCTTTGTTACATTTTCCTTGCAAGTGGTTTTAAAAAAAGACTAAAAAAAAAAAAAAAAAAGACAAAAAGCAACAACAACAACAATTCCCCAAGCAAAATATCATGACTTTTTTCAAGCTAAGCCTGGGAAGCAGATAAGCCTTACAACTTATTCTGGAGGGGGGCAGGTCAGGAGGGAAGTAGTAGAATAGAAGAATTAAAACTGGCAGAATTATTGAATTTTTCCTTCTTTCAGTTCATTCTGAGATAAAACTACTAGGAGAAAAAAAAATCACAAATCAAACAACAAAAAATGAACCAGAAATACTTTGACATCCTCTTCCTATCTACCCTTTACCATAATAATCTGCCATAGCCTTTGGAAGCTCCAACAACACACATTTTTCAGCATATCAACATGCTTAATACTACTCTTTCAATCTGATTTTTCAGAATTAAAAATACTTAAGAGTAAATTTGCGTGTATCTATCTACACGTTAGTCCTACACCATTTCATGAAATGCTCCAGACAGCATTCATAAACCATTTGTCACCAAGCCAAAGCATCTGTTCAGCGTTTTGCAAACTACTTCCCCTCTCCTTGTTTCTCAAACTTCCTCACAGACTCCAGCCCATGAATGTGCACAACCTCATTTCTTTTGCAGCCATCTCCTTGCTCCAAGAAAATTAAAAATCACCGCCAAAGTAAACTATGCATCAAATTTATATGCTTGGAAAATGAAGAAAAGAAAGTCCTTTTTTTTGGAAAAGCATATTATGTTTTAAAAAGGGGGGGTGGGGGAGGTTTTTTTTTTAAAAAATAATCTCCATCTATATATGCCTATATTATATGGCAACACTTATATCACAGATATTCTTCTCAGATTTATTTTAAAATTGCCTAAGCATTATAAATAATATATAGCAATAAGATGTATGTAATATAAATTCCACGACTGTATTAAAATAAAAGAGGCCACATTAACATGAATAATAGAAATTATAGAAATTATAGTGTTCCAAACAAAAGTTTTCGAAGTATAGAAGTCTAATAAAAACTCAGGTAGCATACTGTTTAAGAGAACAAGATATAAAATTACAAATTTTGAAACTTACTTTGAAACACCAGGCAGGGCTTTTATAAAGCCACACACTGAAGAATGGCTCACAATATGGTTTGTTCAGGCTTTTCTAAACTTTATTTATATATAAATTAAAAAATATAAATATAAATTAAAGTTATAAATTAATATATATTATAAAAATAAACTATAAAATTTATAAATTATAAATTAAAAAAACAGGTCTATGAAAAAAGTACTCAGAGGATTACAGTCAAATGGCCTTTTGCATACCAAAACATCCCATGTTTCACATGTTTTTCATAAACATTATTAGATGTGAAGTAAATAGAAGCAGTAACAGAGATTTTTCTCAAAATTTACTACAGAGTATGAAAACTCATTTGCCATGAGATAGAAGTGCACCCTATCAAAATAAATGTTAAAACATGGAATTTTAAAGACAAAAAAAAAGACATCCAAAGACAACCCACACTCAAGTGCACATGCAAGTGTGAGTGTACAGAAATCCCAGGTGAATTCAGGCAAACACATGACCTATGCTCACCTACAGAACTGCAATGAAATGCTCAGCTGACCAGGCAAATTGGCAGATAACTTATTTTTATAGAGATTATGAAATATAAAGACATAACTGGATACAAAATCATGTACATAAAAAACAAGTCCACAATAATATATTATTGATGAGTAAAAAGCTTTCAATTAATAATTGCATTTAGTAAGGGAATGACAATACAGGCAATAGGCTACTTAGCAGGGCTAACAAACAACTTGGAATATTTTTAGTAGCACTGGCAAGGTACAAAAGCAAGAGGTGTATGTATACTTCAGAAAGTCACTTTAAACAAAAGGGAATGATTACCTGGATATTTAACTCTGAAACAGAGAAATAATGAGAGGACAACAGATCAGAAGTTATGCAATAAGACATTATTGAACTTGGCAGAAATGCTAAGTATAAGCATATATGCTTATTCATACCAAAGATTAAACAAAAACTACTTGAGATGCTCAGCGAGAATTCAGGACAGCTGTTAGAGTTAAATATTTAGAATGTAATACATTTTCATTAATGAAATTTGGCTGTCTTCACTGCTGGGAAGGTAAACATCAGCAGTTAACTACAGCTACATAACTGCAGTTATGAACTGCGTGTAATACCTATTTTATTAAATACAATATTTTTATTAAATTACAATATTAACCTATTAAATAGGTTAAATTCCAGTAGAGCTATGCTCTGTGATTTTTGCCATCGTATAACACTGCTGTCATAGTATGACACTATATACACATACATCTCCTAACAGACAAGGAAAGGGAGTGAGGGGGGGGAAGCACAAATGATACAAATACCAACTGACTTGTGCGATATTTCCACTAGGATTTTACATGAAGCAAGTCAATGCAAGTGAGTTGCCTCACTAAAAATAAAAACATCACCAAAAAACTGTATATGTTGTGTTACACACACACACATATAAACACAACAAAGGCACAGAAACTTAACATGAAAAATCAAGCTCATTTTTTTTTTTCCTACAAGTCAGAATCCATCTACAGGGAAGGATTTCATCTTTGGTGATGCTGTAAGAAATTAGAGGTGAGAAATATCCAAAGTCATCACTTCCATCTGGCCAAAGATCCATTGCTTCTACTTGTTCCTTTTTCTGCCTGCTCTCTCAATGCCCAAGAGAGAAGACTTCAGCTACATTGGCAGAAGAATGATTAGAAAATTCATCGTGACTCGTAAAATTTTCTTGACATTTATGTTGCTTTACTCTCAGTAATTCCCGACTAAAGACTTCCCCATCCATAGAGTTTACATTCTTCAAAATGTGTATAGAAAGTTTCCCTTCTTGCACCAGACTTGTTCTTATTTTTCCTCTTTATACATATTTTTGTATTTATCCACAACAAAATCCACCCTCTCCTCCCTGCTTTTCTTCTCTGAAGTCCCTCCTATTTATTTGCCAGCTAATAGCCCCTAATATTACTAATGTTATAACAACAAAAAAGTCGATACATTTCTCTCCTGCATGGAACAGAAGCATCAAGTTAAGAATAGCTAGATCATGGTGCCTTCCCAACCTTTGCTGGGGACATGTCAAGAACTCCACTCTTGCATCTGAGAGATTCTCTGCAGGGAGATTTTGATGCGTGTTCAGCATTAGCATTTGAACCTTAAGTGTTAACTCTCTAAAACGCATCTACATAGGCATGGAATGAGGAATATCAGACTCCAACTTAGCCATATTATTAGATGTAGCTGTATATATCTTTCCTTTCCTCATGTACATGAGGAAATCTACTTTGATAACTATTGATTTCAGTGTCTCCACCTGAGGGTCCAGCAAAGATTATTCCAGATTGTTTCAGAATTAACTAATTAATTGGGAAAGGCTTTAGTTTTATCCCCCACTGAAAATCAAGCTTTCTTATCATCTAAGAGTTAGTCGCAGTTAAGAAATCAGACTAAGACCAAAAAGTATCCTTAAATAAAATATGCCTGATGTAATATACCAGTGTGGCAGACCAGTTTCCTGAACACATTATTTTCTCCCACATTCTTGCTCTCTGAAAAATAATAGGCTTCTTTGTGAAACTGGCAATTTTCAGTAGTCTGGTTTCCAACTCCTGTAAACTCTTCAACCCTTCAAACAAGTCCTAACCATCAAATGATCTCCATTTAGAGGGCACTTCGTGCTAACTCCTCTGCTTGCTATTGTGCTTCTTCAATTATTATAACATTATTATGTCACCTTCACCTTCAGGTGAACATAATAGTTAGGAAGCTCTAAATTTCATATGCAACTAGATTTATGAGTATAGAATCGGATTCAACTTTGCAGTCTGCTGAGAGGAGGAAAAAAAAAAAAGAGATGATATATTTCCACTAAAATAGGGAGTAATACAAAGAAGCTTAAATAGATTCATCATCAAAAAAAAAAAATCGTGTAAAGAAAGCCTTCCCCACAGAGTGAAAAGAAGGAATCTCATTCATTTCATGTTAAGCACATATGTAAGGGCTTTATTCTAAGGCTCAGGACTATGTGACCTTTCTATTTCATTTTTTAATAACTACTATATAACATTTATAGTCCTCAATTAGGCATCAAACAACCTTTGAGCGACAATGGGCAATGAACTGACATTGAAATACAGAAACAGGTTTGCAGCTGGAAGCAGATTGAATAGAAAAGTTCATAAGCTTTTACACTAATTCACAGAAAATGTGCACTTCCTACACATTTTGTTTACACATATTTACACATTAAAAATCCAAGTCAAACTTATTGCAGATAATTATCCTCTTATTAAAAAAAAAGACCTCTTTCAGACAATAATCTGCTCCACCTGAGCACAGAGGAAAAAAAGGATATGAAAGAAAATTATGAAGAAAAACTACAGACAGTGTTATACTCTTTAATATTGATACACTGCCCCAGAATTTTGGTTTCCCGTCTTAATTTTCAGATTCTGACAATTGACTGATACAAATACGTGAACTTAACTGGGAAACCATTTTGACTGGACCACAGAAGGAGTATCAGTAGAAACTAGAAACTTTAAATACCCTCTGCTCCCAATTCAAATACATTCCTAGAAACCTGTTCTAAATATTCAATAACATTATACCCTCTCATGGCTGACAGTCAGCTGTCACTAAAAAAGTTTACAGCAATAACACTACTACTGAATCAACAAAAGAGTCCTCAAAATTTCTTCAAATGTTCATGAATCAGAGATATCTTTCCATAAACTTCTGTGTGTTTAGTGTACTGTTCCCCTAACACAGCACAAGGCTTTGATGAAGTCTTGTGTCAGTCTCTTTACAAAGTGTCAAAAACAAAAGGGAAAAATCAGGGTTCCTGATTGCACCCTAACCACATGACTCAGTGCCAATTCTCCATAGCTCTGATGCCTGTCAGGACAAGTTTAAATGTTTGAATTTACTACTGCAGAGACAAAAAAAAAAAGTAAAAAGAAAAAGTGGGAAGACAGAGGGAAGGTTTTTGGAGATGCAACCCATCTTTTTTTCCTACTTCATAAATATAACAAGAATAATTAAATGAGCCAAGAGAAACAGGTTACAAAAATACACCATATAAATAAAGTCAAAGAGTACTCATTCAAACACAAAATAGTGTGCAGTTTTATAGATTAATAGTTTTGCTGCCCAGGCACTTCAATTGCATTTGACAAGAAAATGCAATCTGTCCCCCATTCTGTACTTTATCATGCCAAAAGCACTCTCTACAACCAGATCACAAGACTGGGGTTCCCCCAATTTCCTCACGCACAGAATTAAAGCAACAGGGAGACATTGTGCCCAGCCAACACAGACTAAGACCAAGCCAGACAAGGTAAATCAAAGCAGCACCATGTTAGCTGCGGAATTAGTATTTCCGCCTAATAACTTTGACATCATACCATTCCTCTTATCAATATTTTACATGCAAATATACATGAGAAATACATACTTTTGAAGCTTCTGAAATCTTAGTTTTCTTGTTTGTAAAATGAACTTACTATGGATTTTTGTATCGATGCAGAGAAAGAAAACATGATCATATATCAGTTTCTGAGGTATGACAATTTAAACTTCACCCTGCTTTTTCTTATCAAGGGTTTTAAAGAACTAACAGACTCTAAGTAGCCCAGAAATCTGAGTTAAAAAGATGTCAACAACTGAAATTTGTGGTGGAGCTTGCAGTGCCTGTACAAAAGAACATTTATCTTAAGACATGCTCCCTTGAACAGCCTCCTCCAACAAACCATACAGAAAATGATATTTGATACGGTGCATCAAGCAAACTTACGGATGAATAGTGTTACTGAACAGGAAACTGTGTCTAAGTAAGCAAAAGGCATGTGGCAGAGTTGTATCTTATTTGGGAGTTAAGCAAGGCACTTGGTCATGAATTTTTAAAATCAACACCCATGAATGGCTGGCTAGGATGGAAGTTATACTAACTGGCATTTTGGGTTGTCTAAAATTCCACTCTAAAACTGTAAATACGCAGTGGACAGTGACACGGTGGCTCTTTATCTTCTCTATCATCAAATAGCTGATCTGGTTGCACAAGAGACAGAATACATTAGTCTGCCTATATGTCTGGAAAAAAAAAGTCTATTTTCTAAGCACAAAATCCAAGAAATCTTCAGATCTAGAACAGGCAGCATAAAGTCACCTATGGGACTGCATGCTATGATGACACCACATTATCACCACTGCTGACCCACAAACTGAAGGGTCAATGCCTCAAACCATGGGCATTTAGGTTTACAAAAACTGATGGAAGAGCCACCCTCTTCTTTACTGACCTTTACTGATTTATAAGACATATATATATATAGGTGTATATATATATAAGATCAGATGAACTCCCTTCCTTTGCTGGTTATAATTATTTTTTCCCTCTAGCATTAAATGGCATTTAGATTCTAACTGAACAGGATGATAGAACTTTAGAGACAACAACCGCAACCAGAGGGTCTTTAACATACTAATGATTCCTCCAAAAGCAACAGCATTAAAATTGCAGGAAGGCAATACTTATTCCAACAAATGAAAGCCACTAAAACTGATCCAGAAATTAAATTGGTCTCTCCCTTGATGATAACTGTGGGACCAATGAAAAGAAGAATTTACAGTCTGCTGAGAATACAACTTTCAAGCACCATAAAAAATCGCCAAGAGTCAAATGAATATTCAAAAGTCTTAACCATTGCCATAAGAAAAGTCAGGCTGCAGACCTTTTCTGTTAAGTTTTCCTTCTTTTTACTTGTGTTGGGTTTTATTAAATGCAAAACATGACTTAAGAACCAATTTTACTACTGGCAATAACAATTTTTAAAACACATAAAATAGAATTTGGAAAATGTTTATCTACACACCTAGAAGATGGACATCCTTCTGTTACCCATTCTTGAAAATATCATTTCTCATCCTCTCTGAAGTACCTACTTTGTAGTATTTCATGTTCCAGCTCAGAATAACTAGAAGTCATGTCTCTATCAACACTACGGTAGTATACTTAGTGAACTTAATTAGTTGCTTATATATCATTAACCTTGAAGTTTATTATTTCAAATGAATAGTTTTCAACTGCCTTCAGATCATTAACTATACACAGTTAAATATGTTTGTAACAAATAATAAAATCTTAAGGGATGTAAGAATCATGGTACATTAATACTGAACATCCAGTAAAGTTCTAAATTTTCCATTGATGGAAAGGAAAATGCAAAAAGCAAAATGCATATCTACAAAGAGCTACTGCAGGAAATTCTCTGTATTTTGCCATTTCTGACTGTGATGTTGGTCTTGCAAAGCCTGGTCTTATTAAACAAGTATAAAAAA
>NW_010578799.1:87467-141404 GCF_000705375.1 Tinamus guttatus | reverse complement strand
AGGAATGCCATCCAAGAACATAAAATGCACAATCTGCCATATTAAAAGCTGTGGAAACTAGTTTAAATTTTTAAAACAAACAAATAAATAAATATTTGCTGTGCTAATTAACTCATATAGATAATAAAAAGGATAGAAAAATGCACGGACAAATACATATATATATTATGTATATATATATATATATTTATATACACACACATACACACACACACAAAACATAGTTAAAACTCTTGTCTTAATACTCAAGGAATACAAACAAAATATATCCAAAACCTAGAGTTCAAAAACTAGAATTTCTAGGTTGATCCTGAAACTCACAGGTAAAACAGTCACGTAGGCTTTATGGTGTGTGACAATTTTCCTTACGCTTCACCTCTTGCTAACAGCCCTCCACTTCACAGATGTCAACTACTCTTCCTTGCCTAATATTTAAACTGCTTAGCATTAACACATAACATCTAGAGTAACAATTATAACCTGTGCTCAGCTTCCATGTTTTCTGCATCTCCAGGATAGAGGTTAGCATGCCTGAGAGCTCATCACATTTTCCATCTGAGTCAGTTGTTCTTATAAAAAGAATCCTCTCCCTATAAGCCTTGCCTCTCAAATTATATTAGTGGCTCAATTGGTTTGACACTTGAATCCACATCGTGTTTCTCCTACAGGGAGACACTTTTGCGATGGATTGAAACAACCCTATCTATTATAAGAATCACTCATGCTAACAAACTTGTATTTTTTGATACTGCTTTGAAAGAAATAATTGGGCTCGGCACTCAGTAACGGGAAGAACCTCAAGGAGAAAGACTGCATATAAACTAGTATTGCTGTTTTAGAGCAAACTAAGTTCAGAGCTATTAACAGGCTTGATGGTTTTTGTTTTGTTCTCAGAAGCAAAGTTTTAAACAAATAAATGTTTTATAAAGACTTTTTCCTCTTAACACTATCTTTTCCAATTAATTAAAATCTGAAATCTACTTTTTCCTTCCAAATTGCCAGTCTATATATGCTAATGCTATTTGAATCCTCCTTTATTTTGAATACTAAAGCTCACAATGCCAACAAAATACATTAATATACCAGGCTGAGCTCTTCAAACTTTATTTTAGTTGTATGAGCTTATCACCTACAATTTAATATCAACTAATATTGCAATTACCAAATTACAGTTCTAAAGAACACAAAAATGAAGAATTCCACTCAAAGATGAGGGACCAAAATTTGATCTCACTTTCAGACATTTAGTGATTTTTTTAAAAAATCAATATTCATAAATCAAAAAGTACACTTAATTATTAAGTTTACGAACTGAACCCCTGTGCCAAACCTAATTTCACGGAAATTTCTTCTGTGATTAAGTTATTTCATTTCCCCATTTTGGTTTCTTCAGCTACAGAGTATGGATCCTACTGTATCAAGTTGTTAAAGGAGCAATTTAATTTTCTTTTCTTTAAACTGCAATTAAGCTTTTAAATAAAGTTTTTGCACTCGTACTTCCTAAGGGTATGTATAATTTATACCGAACTAAGAGGATGTAGCAATGAAAAGAGTATAATTTTAGCCTTTAAAACTTTTCCTTCAAACTTGGAATTAGCTTAAATATAAAGAAACTTACAAATTGTTGGCAACTATGAATCTTGATTCTGCCCTAAAATAGTCTGAATTTCTAAATAAGATACTCAGAGTGAAGTATCAAGAAACATCTCTGAAAAATGAAGATAAATTAATGATATAGCATAGTATCAAGTCTTTTAATACTAGACTTGTTAAGGTCCATTTCTATGAAGCAAAATCAAATAAATTTATCACACAGCACAAATGTTAATCATGACAAAGCAGTTTCCAAGAAAAAAAAAAACACAGTTTTATATGTTCTTATGATTTAGTTATCACTTCTTATAAGGCTGATGTCATTTATACACAGAGAGAGATTTTAGGACAAAAAAAAGAACCTAGCAGCATCAGTAGTTAGCAGAACCTTTATGACTCTGGTAAGAAATAGCTATTAAGCAGTCAATTCCAGAATTTAATTAATGTTTTTGCTAATCTAACCTGAATCTCTCTTACCGCAGTTTAAAATTATTACTTTTTAAGCTATCACCAACTGACATGAAGAATGAGTTGCCACCATCCTCTCTGCAGCAATGCTTTACTTCATGAAGATTTCTATTTCCTTCCTCCCATAGAAAAGATAACCCTAATTTTCTCAATCCTGCCATAGAGGATATGCTGTCTAGCTCTCTGTTCATGTCTGCTGCCTTCCCCTCAGCTTTCCCAAACTGGGAACAACCTTTCCATGCTACAAACAGATGAGACCTCAACCACACCCAAGGAAAGGAAAAAAACAAAAAAAACAAAACATGCTTTTAAATGAAATATCCTATATAAACCAATCTCAACATCTACCTTTTTGCAACAGTTCAGCAATGTTGACTCACATTTAACTAGTAATTCACAACAAATAAAGAAAAAAAAATGGTGCAGCTCTACAACTTTTTCTTGTATTCATGCTGCTGATTATTCCACCCAACAGTGAAGTTGCATGCACAGCCAATTTTGCTGAATTACATTTCTGTTGTTATTTTGTCTCCCCTTGATTAGTTCTCCAATCTATCATAACCATTTTGAACTCAACACCTTTCCTCGCACAGGCAAACGGTCTTGGTAAACTGCTTATCCTTAACAATTTCTTTTAGTACACACTTGTTATTCCATCCGCCATAACACTAATGAAAACATTAAGAACAACTAGACACTCTCAGTTTTCCAAACAGCTTTTCATCTACTATACAGCAGTTTCATCAGGACCTTTCTTCCCAAGAAAGAAGCACCCAGTGCATTTCTCAGCTCTGCAAAGCTACCTTCTCCACTGCCACCTTGGTGCTTTTCCAGTTCAACATGCTGAGGACTAGAGGAAAGGGGCCAAGGATGTTGGAGCACGCTGAAGCTGGCCTCTCAGAAGAGGACCTGCTGAAATGGTGTTGATGGACCATGTACGGCATAAACTCAATGAAAGCAGCATCCCCTCTGCTAGCCGAAGACAGAACTCGGAGCTGCTGCTGGGTTTGTCCTGGAAGCAATTACATGGTCCCCTACAATTTGGGAGTAAAGTAACATAGTCAGGACATGACGGCCAGGCAACCATGATCCAAGAGCAAATGAGACAATTGGTGAACAGAGAAATACACCAAGTTTTCATTAGGCACATCCTTTTAACATGCAGACTTTGGAAGATGAACAGAAAAGGTCATAGCTATGGAGAGCAGCTGTCCTTATTAACACAGAGTCTAGTCTAACACAGCTATTTTCATTCTCTGTCTTACTTCATCAAGTCTATATTAAAAACTTACAATAGAAATGACTTCGCAATGTCCTTGTGACTGACTCTGTATAATAATCAATGGCTTGAGGATTTTTTTATTTTGCTTGGTCATTTTTTTCATAAAGTGGCTAGTAACTAAATGCATGACTGCAGATGGAGAAGACGTGAAGAGAAAAAGGGTTCCATTTAATATAAATGCAAAAAAATATTCTGGCTCTATAGATCTGCAATCTCAATTTCTCCCATTCCTTTCTCCAATGTTCTCAGTATTGTATGAAAGATAAATGGGGGGAAGGGGGGAAAAAGACATAATGACTCAAAGGAACAACTGGATTGTAGATCTTGGGTTGTTACAACCACTTCTCTGAACAAAAACTACAATGAAAAACCTTAAATATCTTCTGAATTTAAAAATAGTTTTTGAAAGTCTATATGGCTAATAATAACATCTATTTCTTTCAGTGTCAGGCACTAATTATCATTTTAGTTGAAACTCTATTAAGAAACTTGATCAGAATAAAAATAATACATGCAGAGATGTAAGAGCTATTTTGGAAGCAAAGTGCATTTTTTCCTCTTTAATATAATCAGCATTTTCGTAATGTGTAACATATCAAAGGAGGAGAGAGACTTGCAGTAAGACTTATGGCTCAGGCATTTAGAAAAACAGGAAATAAAGCAGTGCAGGTGGTTGTGAAAGTATTCAACGATGTTTAATTTTAATGAACCAATTTGAACAATATATGATAAAATCAGCATATAAAATGATGCATACTGTTAGAATTATCAAGAGAAATGCCTCTCTGCTACAAGGCTCAATAGTTCTACACAAAAGACACCTTCAGAGACCGTGAGCGTCCAAGAACATGGGAGGCTGAAGTTAATGAAGGAATATATCAGAAATACATAATATCTACACATATCTAATGCCAGATGCCTACAGTCTAAGACAATCACTCCAATCTCTTTCCTTTCATGCTCGCTCTTCTGCCAGAACTTACTCAATTCTACATGCCTCATAGAAACTAATCAATTGTCATAATTTATTTTTTTGTAGTTTATATTCTGTGAATATATTTCTTTCTGACAAATTTCCTTGCATTTGCTTGGGAATACTAAAGCTTCTACACTAAACCATACCCGATGCATCAGCAGATTCCAAGGTGGGGTGTCGATGGCGGGGTTGGTTGGCGGGGGGGCAAGAAAGAGAAAAAGTAAGAAAAATAAATGATAATGTTATTGAAACCATGCTATGCTTAAGTTCAAAGCTACAGATATGTAAAACTCTTGGTAAAGAAAGTGATCAACAGACCATAATTTTTAATATCTGCCACAATTTCTCCTTTAATTCAAAGGCCAACGAGCAGACTTGCTACTCAGTGATCAGTGCCTTACTGTCATTATACCATAAAGTAATTTGGATGGTTATTTTATCATCTTTAACAATGAAAAAATATGCCTCTCATCTTCCAGAAAGTGCAGGTTATGAAATTTCACCTCCAATGAAAGCATTAAAAAATTGATTATTTATTCTAGAGTGATAGGGACATCACACTGATAAGACAAGAGAAATCTACACTGATAAATCACAACCCAGCTGAAGG
This sequence comes from Tinamus guttatus, assembly GCF_000705375.1. Next base: position 136,475 of record NW_010578799.1, on the reverse strand, counting down.
TGCCACGCTGACAGAAAGAAGAAAGCTTTGTATTCAGCAGCATACTGGAATATTTCCATTTGCTGTAATAGCAATTCAAATAGCAAGACTCCTACTGTTAGGCTTTCATTTCAAACTAAACTGTGTAACACATGAACTTGAGGTACCTAACATAATGAAAGGAGCTGTGGCAATCCCACAGCATCTCTGAACCCTTAATTGTCCCATCAGATTCAACAGAAACCATCTTTGCTTTGCACAAACCATTTTAGGTGCTGTATAATTAAGTTGAGGCAGGAACAAAAGAATAACATGCATATATACATATAATTATGTTGGCAGACATTTCAATATTGTTATTAATTATTTCTGTAAGTTAGCCAAACAATAAAATAGATGAATGTAATACTACACAATTCTTTTTTAGGTTTTTATATTTATTTATTTATACTCATTACCACTCATTACTAAGAGATGAGCCACTACAGGAGCAGGCAGTTCTTCAAATCTGAGTTCTATTCTTCCAGTTACTTCATAGTCCTATGGTAAGAACATTATTGCACAGGACCAATGAAGTGTAAGGTGAGAGGGAAATTAATGAAAGTAAATTCACTGAAAACTAGTACATAAATATACCTTTCGTTATCCTGAAACTCATCACAAAAATCAGACCAAATGTGCTGGGGAAAAAAAGTATCATAAAACCAAATAAAATAGTAGAGATGAAAATGAATATAAAAATGTGAGAGAAAAGGCATAATTGAAATAAAAATAAAAATGAAACAGATGGGCTTTGTTAAAAGGGCATGAAATGTCAGGAATTAAAGAGTTACATGTAAGATGCCCACAGCTGAAATGACAAAAGGAAAAGGGAGGTTCAAGAAAGACAGTTACACTCTGAATAACACAAAGTGGTGCAAAACTTCAGCCTTGGTTATGTTTTGTAAGTGGTTTATACTGCTTGTACAAAACATAAGTATGATCTGTTTTCTATTACACTTACCTACTCATAAACAAAATGAGATTTCATAGTCTAAGTAATCATTAAATGATTTGCTACTAGAAATTACATCAGTTAAAATTCTGGTATGGTTAAAATTACTAGCCAATTTCTCTGATACAGTGAGTTTACTAAATCAAAAGAACAGATAATACAAGAATCATGACAGTCTGGGAGAAGGTAACAAGAAAGAGAGGAAAACCAATGAGGAAGGTATAGTCTGGACCCAGAAGAGTCTGGAAAATCCTCATGTCCAGGATCTGGTACCTATTTGTGGCTCAACTATTCTATGATGAGTACAAATTTTAAACATTTCTTGAACACACTCTGAAACATCCTGGATGGGTCAGACTACTGGTATGCCATCAGCTCATTAAAAAAAAATAGTCAGACTCCTTAGGGAACTAGACACACTCATCTGCATCTTGGAAACCCATGTGCTGAACTGGTTCCCCTCCAAACCCACTGCACACATGGAAACATTTTTAAATAATCTATGACAATGATGCATGATCCTACAGTTCTCTTGAAATAGTGTTTTAGTTAAATGATCTTGCACATAAAATCTGGGGTAGTATCTTTTTTTGTTTTCTTCAAAAAACAACATCCCCTTGAGTCATTACTTCAACAATTTCAAGACACTTTATTTTATACACAGATCGCACTCATGTTTACAAAGCTAAACCTTCCACCCTTAGGCTACCAATTCAAATTCAGGATTGCAGTGATAGCAATATTTAGCAATACAATTCTTTGGTGAACTACATCAATTCAGCGGCTTCAATGCACTTAAGGGTAATGTCTGCATCACACAAAACACTCCTATTACTTTAATTTCAGTAGAGAAGCTATTAAGTGAAAAGCAATAAAAACAAAGTACTTAAAGGTTTTTGTTCTACTTAAGTAGATGCATAAGCGACACAGAGAAGACTACACTGTGATCAACTCCTTCAGTCTTTGTAATAGCTGTATACTTAAGTCTTGGTACTACCAACAACTTCATATATGTCAGGAGCAGTAAAAGTAAACTTAAAACACCTAATTTCACAAGACCACTCCAGTCTCCCCAAGGAAGGACTGAAAAGAGAAGAATGCACATTTAGCTCATTTTTTTTCCAAGCATCCTCTGTTCATCTCTGAGTTCTCATGGAAAAGCTATGCAAAGAACTGAAAACAACACCAACCTTGATTTGCTGTTTCTCACATCTCAAATGCATACCAAAAGATATTCTGCTCCCAAAGAGGTGATTTAGCAGTCCTATCAATGCTACCCATATTCTTGTAAAGCATAAGCTTCTCAAACACGTTAACATTTTAAAGGTACAACAACACAGTCAAGAATGCCACCAACGTTTTATAAAGAAACAGAAACAAAATACAGCATTTGTCAAGCTATAGAGACCTTGGAATTAGTGCAATGAAATTTGGAGATTTTCTTTTGTATTATGTTCCTTCTCGCCTTAATTTCAATCTAGTTCTATTACAAATCTCTGATCTAGTGCGTGTGCTCAGACTCACAGATAAGGAAAGCCTGTAATGTGTTTTTGTGGGTTCAAACCACAGGCACTCGTGCAAGCCTGACGTTCTTCCTCAATGAGTGAGAGAACAGTATTTTTCCACACTCAGTGCTTCCTTAACACAATCTCCTCAATATATAACACACTACTTATGAGGACAAATGTAACATGCGGCCAAAACCATAAATAAGCCAAATTATTAATACGTTTGAAAAGGTGGATTTCACAACAAACTGGACATATCCCACCCCAGTTAAATAATACATAAAAGACTACTAATATGAGACCACAAGCTAGTCTTCTCAAGTCTGGACTCCTGGGTGAATCCTGATTCCTGGAAAACACCTAAGAATTGTACTCTCAGTAAAAGTTTGCTGGAAGGAAGGGCAGTACAGAACGGGTGATTACATCAACAGGGGCTGTCAATAATACTGGTCAGAATTGCTTTTAGTGTATTTTATAATACAGCCACTGATGAAGGCTTAAAAAAACAAAAACAAAACCTCATGTAGCTATGGGATTTGTCATTTCAAACTAATAGAGAATCTGATAACAGTTTTATTTTGTTATTGAATAAAATCTTTTGCAAAATTAGGCAAACTATTAACTCACAAAATTTATGATTTGTAAAAAAAAAAAAAAAAAAAAAAAAAAAAAATGTTCCTCTTCAGCATGAACTCCATCTAGACCACTTCCAGTGATAAAGGAGAATATATGCTTGAGTTTTCCAAGCACTCACGCAACATAGAAGCTACAAGTGAATTGTTCCAGCTACTTTTCCTACAATTTATTACTTCCAATTGGCTGATCAATATGTTTTAGTAGATAAGAAACAAGACAAATCCTTCAAAACACAATGGAACATACTCTAAAACCAGCGTGCTGCTTGAGCACGTGTTACTGAATCGATTTACTGAGGACTCAGCCCCAGAGCTCCAGCTCTGCTTGTTAGTTCCACACTTAACTCTTCCCTCTGAGTTTTCCACAAGCAACCTAGATTGCTTCTTGAGCCTGTGCAATTCTCAACTTAAAAATTTTTATTTAGAAATGGAATTATATGAGATTTGTAGTGAGTACAGCTATTTCTGTATATATAAACTTGCGCTTTAACCTGAAGAACTACAATCTAAATTTAGAAAGAAGCCTCGTGAGGGGAAAAACAAACAATGTACAGATATAAAGAATGAAAAAATGTTCTTCAGAAATATCACATACCATCACAAAAAAAAAAAAAAAAAGACACCATTCTTTCTTTAGTTGCTTGTACGCTTACTTTCCAAGTGCAAAGAAACAGGTAGTATATACAGAAAGACTTTACTATTTTGAAAGCCCATATGATATGAAATAAGTTAAATCAGAGGTATAGGCTTCCTAGAAGCTGCCCACTAACTTTTTCTCTCATGGGAATGTCCCACTGGAAGTGCTAACCCTGTTGTGGTTGAAGATGCATCTCCCTTACATTGCTGATTTCAAAACTTGTCTGTCGTCACCTAAATCTTCAACAACACAAAAAAGTTCATGGGAAGAAAAATGGCATCCAAAGCCTTTCCTCAATCTGGGAGACTATCAAATCAAATCCTCTGTCTAGAAGAAAGACACCTATCCATTTACATTTAGCCACCTTGCCAACACTTTTGTTTTTAATTTTTCATAGACTATTTTCATCAGAATCAAAATTCACTTCTTGAATGAATGAAATTGGTTGTTGCTTTCCTGCCTTTCACTTTCTTTTACTTTACCCATTTCCATTTTCTTTCTCCTGCAAAGAGAAAGAAAAGGAAAGAGAGAGAGAGAGAGAGAGAGAAAATGAATACCTTAAAAGGATTTTTAAATTGTTTCAATTACAATCTGTTATCATAAAAATATATTTTAATCAGTTCTAAACAGAAAACAGTACTCATCTGCATAAAAAATCTAATCAGTGATTTATGCTTTTCTGATTGCTGAAAGAGATTTCTATAAATTTGAAGACACCACAGAACTGTGTAACTTACTACTCACAGAAAATAAATAACAGGCTCTACTTCATAATAGGAATGCAGCCCCACAGGTCCCCTCTGAGGTTGTACTGCAAGAATCCCTAGTCCAAGATGCCGACGGCATTGTGCAAACTGATAGGATTCTTAGCTCAAAATAGCCCCACACCCCTCAGAAGATGGTATCTAAGTAAGAATAGTCCTGTGACAAGCTACTTTTCCTTTAAAGAGGCTGTCTGGAGCCTGTTCTCTGATTTTAGCAACATCAGTGATGAAGCTACCACAAAGGTAGCACTGTGTATGTCTTTCTCCTGCCAGTGAAGCTCCTCCAAGTCATTTAGCATAAATTTGAGAATGATTAGGTTCTCTTACTCCTGTTACTACCCACCACAGGAACAGCCATAATTTTAAGGTAATTTCCATCCCTACTGCTTGGAAAGGAGTGCATGTTGCAGGGAGCTTCTTAAAGAGAACAGCTTCACAAGCTGCTTTAAGGCTAATTCTCTTCCCCTTTGATCCATTTCCACTCCTTACCTGGCCCACCTCCCAGTCAAATCAAAAACTATATACCTGCCTAGCATGCCATGACTGTGATTCCAAAACCAGCTTAAGGTCAGCCATCACTACAAAGACATTAGCCCCAAAATCTGCTTTCCCTCCATGTCACGCATTGATAGAGCTGGAGAAAGAAGTGGGCAGAGGCTTCTGAAATCATGCCTTACATTCTTTAATGAACCATTAAAAGAACATAAAAATTGTGACAACAGCCATTTAAGATGCATAAGGAGCAGCACAAGCAAAGGAGTAATCCTTTCCCTTCTTCATTCTACCAGCTTTCATGAAGCAGATGAGGAGCTCCATGAAACACACTTTATAAATGAATTCTTGTGTTAAGAATCCTTCAGTCATTATTTTATCCAGCACTTGTTTTAATCCAGCTATACCTTCGCCCATTAAACTGTTTTGCTATGTGAAAACATCTGTTTGCTGTGATCTGCTGTGGAGTTTCTCATTCTTCTAGTATTCTGAGAAAAGGCAAGCAATTTTCCATATTCCTATATAGGCTGTATCTTTCATGTATTTTATATCATTGCTAACGTACACGCTCTCTCGCCTTTCTTATCCAAATTACTAGGTATTTTTCAAAATTCACAATCTTCAAGTAAAAGTAGGAACACAGAGTCCCCGCTCTCTTCCTCTTTCATTGTCTATTTTTCTTCTTTATCTTTTTAGATCTATTATATCCTTTCAGATAACACTTAATCCAGTTCCAGTCATGCTAAAAGATGAAAGCACCATGGATTTATACAGCCACTTTGGACATAAAAAAAGGCATCAACCCATGTCCACCATCACCCTGACCACAATCTCTTTAAGCAAGTAATGCATTGCCAGTTGGCTGACAGTAACGGAGCAAATTAGTGAAAACAAATGCTAACAGCAGCCATGTGGAACCATAGATCTGCAAAAGTAATTCTAGCAAAACCAGATTGGAGAGGAAGAACAGGCTCCTTAGCAAGGATGCACCACCCTCAGCTGCCTTCTCCCTGTAATTACTTGCAGGAGCACAGGGACGTGCATTTAAGCAGTGATGTTCATTAAGCATTGCCAAGAATTGCCTAGAACAAGTGAGTGCTAGCAACAGCCAGTCTTTTCATTCCTATTTAGCAAAGGGATTACTAGCAAGACCAGTTGCTTTCTATCCTCTCCTCTGAGCAGAGTCCACATGCAACATGAGACTTATTTTTTCTTGTAACAGCTTAAAAACGCTTTTTATTTTCCCACCCAATACCTTTCCAAGTAACACACTATTTTCTCACCACTTGCCAAGGATTTTTACAGCAAACTGAGACTTATTCTTGAGCTATGATAACTAATTTGAAATACTATACTTTCTACACTTTAATACTTAGTTAACTTAATAACTTATGATTTAGTATCCAGTCAGTCAGTGAGAGCCTTCAAGTCTCTGGAATAAGTGGCAGATTTCATCATCCTTGATAATTTTGTTTCATGTGGAAACCTTTTTAATTCCAGAATCCACCCCATTTTACAAGACCTTTTTGATATGGAACAGCAAAAGTCTCAGGACATATGCATAGGAAATCATACCAGTATTTTCTCCTGCTGTGATGACTAGCTGTTTAAATCCAAGACTTTTCTTTGGTTGCTTTTTTAAGGACACCATACTTCTGCCACCTTGTAGTTCTCTCACACTGCAGAGTTATCCGCAGTGGTCAGGAGGAGCAGCAGGTCACTTTGTTTCCCGCGAGTTCAGGTTGGAGTTTCTGCTCTCTGCTGCTACAATTGATATTACCTGCTGCCAATGCTCCCTGTAAAGAGAGCTGTAGACAATAGTTCTGATAGGAAAACAATCCTTGATCACCTCTATCATTCATACACACTCAACTAATTCAGATAATTCAGCTTCCACAAAATAAGGTTATCATCTGAAATATTCTTTTTATTCCTTGAATATCTATTCTACTCAACAGCCCTCTCCAAGCTCCTAGCTTCTGACATCCTTCAAACAGTAGAGGGTTTTAATTAACCTCAATGCTTTTAGCAAGTTGCTACGAAAAATCTGACTCGAGCAGCCTTATTGCAATATTACATTTCTAATCTTTGTAGTCTTTTCTACTTTTCTCATTGGTGCATGATTACCTTATGCTAATAAAACAAAATCTTAAGTGTTACCAGTAATCTCATTCTTCAGTTATGCCTAACTGAGCTTGAATTCCCAACTAAAACCATCTCTGTCATGCTGTCAGGATGTCAGCTTTCTTTCCAGGTTAATTCCCTATTTTTCAAATTATCATTAAAAAAAAGGATTATTTTACACACACCTTCATACTGTATAACAAAATGCACACCAACAGCAATTATTTTTATATCAGATATGTCATTAACAGAAAAAAATGGAGAGTAAATAGTTTTGACTACATTATTCCAAGTAAGACTTATGAATCTGGACTCGGGAATATTAAATAATTGCTTATCTTTGCCGTGGTGGGAATATCAATCCAACAGTTTTGTGACAGTAGCAGAAATCTTCACAAAATATGGGAGAACAAAATCCATTCTTCTACATCACTTACTAGAATATTATGCAAGACTTGAACAATTAAAGTTTCACGGATTTTCCAGGCAAACTGTACAGCTCAACCGCTCCACACATATGAAATAAATTGAAGGTTTAGAGGAGTGAAGACACTACACAGCAGTGTGATCTGATTAAGTACACCTGCACTACTTGCTTATGATCTGGAAAAACTTGTGGCCTAGAGAGCAAGACAGTGCTCTAAGTGTCACAAGAACACTTAATTGAGCTGGGATGACAATTTTACCATTTTTGAGATGGGCAGGATGACACCTTGTCCTAAACCCCAATGCTCTACCACAGCTCATCCTGAAGAAAGTTAAAGGGCTGCACTTAACTATGCTTTCTGAGCAGTTTAATTTCCTCAGGTTGTCTTCAACACCTTTCACATTGTTCTCAAACAGCACAAGGACTATCATCTAGCTGCAACCCATTTGATTGAATAAATAAAGGCCTAAAATAAGAACAGCCTTTAGTCAGGCTGTGCTTATGACACATCAAGACCACTCTACTATAGCTTCTAAACAATAAAAGCATATGCCACAGTGTTTTATTATGGTTTGATCAATTTTTAATGTCAAATCTTAAAACAATGACACAGCCTACTAAGTTTTTAAGAGCCAAAACACAATCAAATCCTGCTATGAGAAGCTCCTATTTAAAAATTATGGACCTTGCACCATCATTTGAGGTACATTTCAAATATTGAATATTTGGGGAAATATTTAAAGATAATTACAAAAAAAAAGAGAAAATATAAGAAAGAAAACAATCTGTTTAGGATTGGCAGCATTGTTATTATGTAATTACAGGTCTAAAATGTTAGTTGCCATAACAACTTGGAACAGTTCTACATCCATTATAAATCTTTTGCTCTCTCTTCATATGTATGCTTATTTTTAACCCTGACTTCCTCCTGATGCACTTTTTGCTAGGCAACCTCATTAGCTAAACTCCTACTGTGTCAGATTGGCAGATACAATTGCAGGCATTCCCACAGCCAAACAAATGTATTATCCTCACCCAAGCTGCCAGATGTGCCATATATCTTAAAAATATGGGTTTGCGCCTCCTTTAATTATGTTCTCTTGTCTTGGATAGCAAAAAATCTCCAGTGTCTCTGTTCCTTAATAAACTGTTTAAAGACCTGAAATTACTATATCATGCAAGTTAACTGCACAATGCACTACAATTTATGCACGCACATAATACAACATGGCAAGTCATAAGCCTCCAACTCTAAAAACACTAAAATAAAATTATACCTACTTTCTGCAATCTACAAACTCAAGCCATCTCAGAGCAGTTTAAATCACAATCTATTTTTTGAGTTATCTTTAAATTAAAAAGCTTAGACAAAGAATGAGGAAAATTCGAATGAACCCACCGATCCCTCCCCTCTCCCATAAATCTCCAGTATTGACATGCATGCTACTTTGTACAATTTTCATTATAATGAAAAGCAGTAACAGTAATAAAACTGTCTGTGTTGCCCCAGGAAAGTAAATAAATTAACAATGCCAATATGAGAAATCCATCAGCAAAAAACATACTAAATTTGTGATTTAAAAAAAAAAAGTGACATTGAGATGAACACACTTTGCCTGAGTCACCCTAACTGTGAGTAATATTGTCCGTATCAGATGGGAAAATTAACAGCTTTGGAACATTTAAGAGAAGAATATTTTTTCCAGTGAGCTTCTAGTCTTGCTCCCAATTGAGGTCTAGATAAAGGCAAATCAGCTTCCATATAAAGAGTCTAAAAGAGCTTGTATGTACTTTCAGAGCTGTAAAATCTCCCAACTCCTTTGTCTGGCTGTGCAGAAAGGCAGCAAAGCTTATTTAAAACATACTCCACTGTTATGGAGAATGCAAAAAGTGGATTCAAGACCTTCCTAATTCACTGCTGCACTGCTGCATCAGATTGTTCATGGGGCCAGAGTAAGAGAAAAGCCAGTGTTAATGTTACACACAACCCACCAGATCAAAGAGAGACCAGGACTAAAAATGAAGCATCAAGGAAGAACGCATATTTAAGCAGGTGCCCAAGAGAGAACTCTTGAGCAAAGTAAGAATCTTTTAAAGGCAAAATATCTACATATCTACACTTGGTTAAAAAAAAAAAAAAAAGAAAGAAAGAAAGAAAAAACACTAATTATTTTGGTTGGTGATCTAGCCTTTCATTTTATTCAAAAGTAGAAGATAGGCCATTATCTTACAAAGCTACCAGCACAGGAGACTTGGCCTACATTTATTAACTTAGAACAACCCAAAATAAACATTTGCATGTTATATTCAACAAGTAACATGTAGATACACACGGTTTTCAGCAAAAGACAGTTACAAATGGCAAGAATCAATTTCGGCACTTCACTGATTTTACCAAAACCTGAGCTAACAATTCTTTGACCATCTCTGTTCTCTTTTACTTTGAAGGGGCAACAAATCCAAAATTAAGCACACAGTCAATCCAAATTTTGCCATATATCACAGCAATATTAACTTTTTTTAAGCCTTTGCTTATAAAGCAAGAGGGGCAGTTCTTAACCATTACTCGTTCTTCTGTAAATAAAGAACTAAAAAGTCATCTGACCAACTCTAGGCTGTTTTATTTACATTGTGTTCCAGTATGCCCGCCTATTCATGGAGGCTTGGTCTTCAAGGCTGCTTTCACTAGAATAAATTTGGTGACTAACTCCTTGATTTATATTTCAAAGGTCAATTAAGAATTCTCAGATGGTTGGCATCTCATCAAACTGAGAGATTAAAACTTGAGTCATTAATTTTTTTGATATGCAGTGCAAATATGTATGAAAAATGCTTGGCTGTTCAGTTGCCTTAGGCTTCCTTAGTGCATCGAAGGCTCACCAGTCTTATTTAGCACATATAAAGGTACTTGGGGGAGGGAATGACATGAAGGGGATACTGCAGTCCTTAAGAGCTTGTGCATATGCATTAGTGTAAGCAAACAAACAGACCGCAAATACCAAAGTCATCCTGTGGCAGCTTTGGATGTCCTTTTACTATATGGCCTTGTGCCTACATACATAAGGTGACTTTAAAAGATTCTCAGGAGAGGGGTGGGGGAAGAGTTGGAGAAAAAAAAAAGGTGATAGCTAAGAAATCATAAGGTAAAAAAATCAACGTTTTTCATCATTTAGGTAATGAAACAAAGATAGCTACTATTAATTAATAAAGAAGGTCAAAGACAAACATCATTATATGTAATTTTTCTTCTTATCATATATTTCAATCAAGTAAAAAGGAATTAGAAAAGCATGCAAATTAGGGTAAATTTTAGAAAACATTAAAATTCTCTTGCTTATTTAACGCAGAAAACTCTTCTTTCCTATCAGCTCCAAACATCGGAAGAATTAGTATACATGTTTCAAGTCCAGATCTTTGATCAAAGTTTTCTCTTTTTTTCTTTTTCTATTCTTTTAAGATCTATAGCATTTTAGATCTTACAGAAAACTAATATGCTGATGACTTTACAGAATGAAGTTTTGTTGCAGTAAATCATGAATTAAAAGTAACTTTTGGTTAATGTTTAGCATGAAATGTTTTCTCTGTGATCTTGGGAAGGAAGTAGCTGAGGACAGAACAGTATAGGAGCTGAACTCAGTGATGAAAGATACAAAAATGCAGCGGTCTATGCTAAAAATACTTCCCAATTATAATCTATCAAATTTTATTTTAAAATAGAAGCTTATAAATATTTTTTTTTGGTTTTCATAAGTGTTTTATATACTCTACACATTCCTTTCTAAGATCTTGTAATCTTGTGAATAAAACTCCTGTCTAGTCTATTAGACTAGATCAATGTATTGAAGAAGAGATATTGACTACTTCTTCCAGTTTTATATACTTCTTCCAGTATTTATATTAAATTCTGGATTTTATTTTCTATATAAATGTCCAATCTCTCTTAGCATTTTAAGAGAAGTAAATCATGACATTAAGGGATTTGGGTCCCATATTCACAGATTGTATTTGGGGAAAAGGAAACCAGGAGGCAAAGAACATTAAAGATTTTATTTTCTGCTGTTACTTACTCTTCAGGTTCCGTAAATCAGTTTTCTTCATTGAAACTCATTGATACTTAATAAAACTTAAGTAGACTCCTATCAAGGCATGCTGAGACTTTAAGTGAAGGAAGACAGATCATAGAGGTGTAAAACTATATACCCTTATTTATTTTATTTTACTGGGGGTGAGGAGATGAGGGGGAATGTTCGTGTTGAATACAGCTGCCATGGTGACACTCCCCCTCTCCCAGAATCTATATTTTAACAGATTATATACAATTTCTTCCATGATACAGTATACTGGGCAGTATCTACAGAACTGGAAGGAAGTAAAACCTTCAAAGAAATGATTCATCTCTAGGCTACTTTTACATCATCACACAATTTCATTTCATCAGATTTTTACCTGCATCTTTTTCTTCTTTCCCTCCAAGAAGCAAAGATTTGGAGGTTTTCTTGTTTGTTTGTTTGATTTTTACAACTAGTTCACATTCTGTTTTAAACAAAATTTCTCAGTAAAGCTTGGAGCAAACCTCCAAAAAAAACTCCATATTTGAAGAACATGGGATCTGTAATTACCAAATTTCATCCATCTGTTAAATTCTATTCTTACTCCTTATGACAACTAGTACTAGAGACTTAAGTGATGTAGAAAAACTTTATCACGCATCTCCTTCCAGTTCAGTAAAGGTTGAATGAAGCTAGGAAATGTCTCTCTATTCCCCACTTGCATCCTTAAATGTGAAATCTGATTCTTCGTACAGATAAGATGGTTATAAGAAATTACGTAAAACTTCAAGTTTCTCTTTTCGTACGTTGCCACACTGAAGTCAGGTCCTGCACCAGTGAAATCACAGTTTCCTCAGGGAATGAAAGTGATGCAACTAGCAACTCTCATAACTGCGATTTCAGTTAAGGATCAAAGAAATGGAGCAGAGGGGATGCAGACAGACAAACATTTAATGAACATATCTTAACAGGAAACTTGAACAAAAGCTATCAAAGCACACAGAAGATAATTGTACATATATTGAAGTCAGACAGACTCAAAAGTTTCTCCCAGCAAGGAAGTCTCTAAGCAATCCAGTAATGGCCACTGCATGACTCACTGAAAAAACAGTGAAGGTTTTTTCCTAGTTGTCTTTTCAAGAGTCAATAGGAAGCATTTAGTCAAGATGTGTACCGCGCGTTGCTTACCTCTTCTGCTTAATACCATCATTATTTGTTGCTCACAGTGACCAGAAAATACTGTGTGTTGTATTGAGACAACATGTTGCTCTCCCCCAAAAAGCTGCTATTTCTGATTTATTCATGAAAGAACAAGAGCCTCACTAAGTCTTAACTGTGATTCTCACTCGCCTCCTTGTAACTCATTAACTGGCACCAGGAAACCTGCTGGAAGGTTCTGTTTAAATTCCTGTTTTATGAAAGCCTGCTCGCCAAAAGATGGAGCTGCCAGAGCTATCAAGATGGCAGGAAAATACTGTGTTTACTCCTCCAGCATATAGAGGCTGAAACTGCAAATTATTGCCCCTCCCAACAGGCCTGCTTCTTGCACGTGAGGCCCAGAGAGAGGAAGATCATTGCACTGTTTAAGCAACTTCAGACAGGCTGGTGAGCAGTTTTCTTATTAAAAACTTATTAATGTACTCCTTAAATATACACAGAGTGGTAGCATACAGAATAGCCATACTATCTTATTATGCACTGCACCCCGTGAGATCTCACCGCTGTTTCTTAGGGCCTGTCCTGGGAGAGTATAACATTAGTACTACCATCCGCTGTACCATGAGGTACCACCAGGAACCAATGCCACTCTGAGAACCTGTCATCCTGACAAACACGATGGAGCGCACGGGATCATCAACGGAGGTCTCACCACTGAATCAGGCTTGGAATGGAGAAAAAGCTATCCTGGTGCAGTGGGATGAAAGCAGTATAGACGGGGGCTGGTTTGAAGGAAATAAAACAGGAGAAATCAGTAGAGCTGTAAAGAGATCAGAAGTACTGGGCTCTGGAGGTGGGAAGCAAGCGATGCTCCCGGCTTAGGGAAACACGGTGCCACATCGTCATTTCCCAACTTGAAATCTGAAAGCTTTGGCCGCCCCCACTGCAAGCTCTAAAGTGGTACCGCAGCTCATAGTTAAAAATAAAGCCTTTCCACCAAGCAACTTCCTGGAAACAAATCCTAAATGAATCCTCAAGACAGACAAGGCCAGGCTGAGCTATCCTCAGGGCTGTGTGCTATACCTGCTTACTCATTCTGCACCTTCAGAGCACACATACACAAAATTGCTACTTCAAAATTACTTTCACCAGGTATTTTCGAGGCTTTCAATTACACAGGTGGAGACTGATAAATATGTAAGCAAATGACAAAAAAATAAGAGTCACTGAAAACTAAAACAAGACAAAAATCAAACAAAACTTATGCTAACAAAATTTTGTTAAATATTAACTTCCCTTGCTGGGGAAAGAAAAAAAAAAAGTGTTTAAAACAGGGCAAGAGAGGATTTATATAACTTCTAATTCCGGTTACTCGATATGTGTTTGTCGGCTGTATTAATACCTGTCATGAATTCAAACTTTTCCTGCTGTAGCTACTTTCTTGCCATCTTCATGTGAGCTGAAATTTCTTTTAGGCTAACTGAAAAGATCGAGCTTATTTTATCCATCCAGAAGTCACACTTTCTGAATCTTTAACCTTTCTTACAACTCTGTTTTTTTGCCTTTCCAATTTGTCAGCATTGTTTTAGAATGGACAGTAGCACAGGGCAAATGCTCACTGCAGACACAATAGCATCTGCCCACCAACAGTTTATATTCCATATAAAATGGTTTACAACCCTCAGAATGTTTTCAGTCATTGCTTTTCAAGCCATAGTCCCACAAATACACTTGAGTCATAACTTGGATACAAAGGCATCAAAACAAAGATTATCCTATTTAAAAATGCCATTTTCATAAAGAAACCTGGTTATACTATCACCTTTGTATTTACATTTATACTATCTGTACTTGCATCATTCTTCCGATGGTGCTGTTATGATGACAATATCATATCAGCTAGCTCACAGGCATATTTTAATGGCAAAAAAAATGTAGATACTCCTATTACCAAGAGAAAAAGAATTTTACTAGCAGAAGAACTACTGTTTCCTACCTTTTCCTGCAAAAAACTCTGGATTGAATACTTTCATCTCACTGATTCTATATTACCATCGCTTACTACTGATCTATGGCAGATAGATACTCATAATTTTCTCCTTTGCTCATATCACTTTTTTGAAAAAATATTATCGTTATTTTCTAATCATTGATTTATACTCATTTTTATCAGCAGTTTCACATATATCCTTTCATAGAATCACAAAATAGCTCAGGCAAGAAGGGCATCTGACGATCCTTCTAGTTCAAGCCACTGCTCAAATCACGTCTAACTAAAGCAGGTTGATCAGGCCTTGATCAGCTTCAAAGTTAGAAATCCCATACGTCATCTGAGCATCTGTATTAGACCACCCCCATGTTATTTTTTTTTCTTGATATCTAACTGGAATTTCCCAACTTCCAAGTCTGTTGTCTCTTATTCTACCGCTGTGATGCAGCCCGGCATGCTGTTGGCCTTCTCAACTGCAAGGACGCACTCTTGGCTCACGGTCAAATTGATGCCATCACAGCCTTCTTGGCAAAGTCGTTTCCCAGCAGACTGGACCTATACTGCAGTGGGGCATAGTGTTGTTCCTCCCAAGACGCAGGACGTGGCATTTCTCTTTCCTGAAATGCATGAGATTCCTGTCAGCCCATCTCTCCAACCTGTTCAAGTGCTTCCAAATTGCAGGCCTGCCCCCTAGCATGCTGAGAGCACTAAACAGTATTCGTCCCACTGTTGATCCCTGGCAGATCCCAGTTGTTCCCTGCCACCAGCTGGACTTTGCTCCCCTGATCACAACTCTGAGCTGGCAGCCCAATTAATTTTCCACTAACCTTATCATCCACTTATATCTCACCAGTCTGGTGATACGGAAACTATGAGAGACTGTGCCAAAGGTACAGCTAAAGCCAACATCCACTGTCCTCCTCTTGTACAAGGCGCCCGTCAGAAAAAAAAAAGGTAGAGAGGCTGGTCGGGCATAACTCATCCCTGATAAACCTATTTGGGTGCTCCCTATCCCCTATTTATCCCTGCACATATTTGTAAATTATTTCTAGAAGGATTTGCTTCATCACTTTCTCAGCAGCTGCAGTGAAACTGACCAACCTATAGATCCCTGGAGTCTCCTTTCCCTTTCCAAGCATGGGCCCTTTTTCCAGTCTGGCGGAACCTCCCCCAAGTGTCATGCACTTCCGAAGATTACCTAGAGCAGCCACAGAATAACATCTGACAGCTTCCTCAGCATGCTCTGATGTATTCCCTCTGGTTCAAAGGATTTGTACAACCCCAAGTAGGTTGTGACACTAACTCTATCATCTTCTTGAATGGATGCTACTTCACTCACACAGACTCTGCTAGGAGGCTCAGGGACCTTTTTAGTGAAAAGTAAGGCAAAAAAAAGCATCAAGTACCTCCACTTTTCCTTGTCACTAGATCTCCTACCCCAGTGAGTATGGACCCATGGTCTCACCTTAGCCTTGCTGTCAAGGTATTTACATAAACCCTTTTCTGTTGACCTTCACCTCCTTTGCCAGCTTCAACTCCGGCTAAGCTATGGCTCCATCGCTACATCTGCAGCAAAAGTGTGTGTAACCCCTCCAAGCAGACAGTCCTTGCTCCTGCACTTCCCTTTTGCATTTGAGCTCAGTCAGGAGCTTCTTATTCATTCACAATGGCCTTCTGCTACCCTTGCTCGACTCCCTGCACATTGCAAGTGACCATTCTTGTGCTTCAAGAAGTACATCTTTGATGACCAACCAGCTCTTCTGGGACCCTTTGCCTTCCAGTGAAGTTCCTCATGGAATTCTGCCAAACAGGTCCCTAAACAGGTCAAAATCTGATTTTGTGAAGTTCAGGTTTGTAATTCTGCTCTTTGCCCTGGTCACTCCTTTCTGATCTTAAGAGTATCAGAGTCACTGCATCTGAAGTCACTATCAACCTTTACATCCTCCAACAATTCTTCCTTGTTTGTAGGATCTTCTCCACTATGTTTATCTCCTGCATCAAGATACTCCCACAACATATTCCAGAAACCTCCTGGATTGCTTTCATGCAGGCATAATGCCCTTCCAGCAGATATTGGGGTGGTTGACCCTTGAGTACTAGGACAAGTAATTATGAGGTTTTCTGTAGCTACCTAAAGATGATTTCCTCTACCTCCTCTTCTTAATTGGATGGTCTGTAGTAGGCACTCACTACACCATCACCTGGATTTGTCCTTTGATCCTTACTTACAAGCAATTTACTGTTTTGTAGCTGTATTCTCAATCTCCTCAATCAAATCTTTCATGCAAATTTTACATGATTACCTGAATATAATTTTACACAAATAAACCATACATGTGAAAGTACTACAAATAAAACAAATTTAATATAAAAATATACATAATTCTATTTTAATACTATCTTGGCTCTCTTTTGATTGCAGAAGTTGTTTATTCCGGATCATGTGGATGTTACCCCTATATTTATGTCTAAAAAGTTCCTTGCATAATATTACTCATGATTACTATAGTCTATGTAATACTGGTGTTTTTATTGAGTACGCTGCATTTCTTTGATACAGCGCTTTGTTTTGTGCAGTCACCTGCTCCTAGGTAACCATCAATTTTTAGTTGGTGATCACCTTTCTAAGGTATTTAATGAAGTCCAGTGCAGAATGTTTTGCATGAAATCAAGTTATCGATACATTCAAAGTTTGGAAAATATATTGGGCCCAAGTCTCCAAAGCAGCTATTTACTTAGGTCTGCACATCACGCACGGTATATCTGCGGAGGACACGTGCACAAACCCGTTGTCTACCAGATCCTAACAACCAGAACCTGCTCACATATCGGTTTCATACATGATTCAGTACAAGGGCACTGGCAGAACCATGCAATGAAAAAGTCTGGATTCAGAGGTGGAAAATTACATTTATTAGGAAACTGAAAACACAACTGCTGTTCACAAACAAATGGCATGATCTAGCAGCTCCCTGCCTGCTTCTCCTCTACTTATTACGGCTTTCCTCCTCTCAGCTCCTTCATTCTCTTGTGCTGCTAGCTCTGGTGCTTGACAGACCTTGCCATGAGTCAACTCAATTCACTAAGCCAGCTGAATCCAGAAAAACAATAGTATTTCCTCTGGGATAAATAGTTATATGAGCCCTCAGTGAGCTCTGATGAGTAAAGTCAGCAACGAAGGCTATCTGAAGCATGAAGACAAGGGAGGAAAGGGAGGGAAGGAGAGCAGAATAATCCCTTTTCAGTAACAGTAAAGTATTAGACTGCCTGACTGTGACCTGTGAAAGTGAAGCCTAATTGCAAGCTTGTATCATCTCAAAATCTACCTGCAACCACAATTTCACTAGAAAGCAGAGCTGTCAATGAGGAGCAAAGCCTTAAGAGAAGCCCACCCACCAAACCTGCTGCCAAAACAACTTGCTCCCAAGCCACTGTAACCACCAGAAGTCACACAAAGAGAACAGGAAGCAACGTGGGAAGCTCCCTACTGGCACTGCAGATGTTTTGTGGCTTTTCTTCTCTCTTTCCTTCCACAAGTTAGGAGAGCTCAAAGCAATCCATAAATTCATCACAAATACACACACCGTGGAAGAAGTAGGTGGAAGGTAAAGGCTGGTTTAGCAGACTATATCAAAGAGGAAAAGCTATTGAGAAGGACAGTCTTGTGTGCGAATGTAATGCACTCACTGATTTCTTGTTCATCGGAAGTAGTTAAGAAAAAAAAGCCAAAAGCACAGCAGAAAAACTTAGTTCATACTGTTTGTTGACTTTCTCTAAAATAGTACAGTTTGTCTGACTCCTGTTTATACATGGCTAGGTTTTCTCCCTCAAGGGAATTAAGATGGTTTGATCCAAACTACAATAAACAGTTCTTACATCCTGACAGCTGCTTTTAGGCAGACAAAAGAAATAGAGGAAATTTTTATTTGGTTCTTTTTTTTTTCTTTTTTCAAACTGCAAAATACTGAAGCACTGATAAAGGACTCAAGGAACCCCTGGTAATCTGTGTTTTGGTGCGTACACATTCCACACAACCTAGCAGATGCATGAAAACAAGCACGTCTCCCAAGCACTGTACCACACACGTGTTCCTGAACCAGTACAGCAGGCCCAGGGTGGCACATCCCCAAGCTAACTGCATAGTAGGGAGAGTGCCGAGATGACAGAGCTCCTTCTGGAATGCAGCATTAGCTAGAGTGCCCTGCATTGCGTGCTGTAAGTGCACCAATAAAACTTGTATTTCTATCCATTTTAATAAAACTGGTTTTTTAAAATGGAGAATAGACCAAGAGCTTTAAAAGCTACTTCCTCTGAAACAAACCAAGAGCTAAATGCATCTTCCCTTTATGAAATAAAGGGAAAAAATGGAAGTACACAAAAAAATGAGGAAAGGCATCTAGCCATTGTGCTTTTATTAGTCTAAAGTATTTCTTAATTTTACCTTCTGAGAAAAAGCAGGGTCTTGCTACCCAGGATTCTTTTCCAAGTCTGGTAGGACAGATTTAAAATGTTCAGTGAAAATGTAGATGGGTTTTCATAGCTGTCTGGCAGAATATTTGTCTTCTGTAAACTCTTCTTTCTACTGATGCACATACTCTTCTACCATGGACCTCTCAGCCTGTGGATTTCGAGATTTAACTGGAGCCTCTGCCCTTTCTGGAAACTCTTCCCTCATCACTCCGTCGATCCTGCCTCTGTGGGTGGCATGGTAAGGCAGCCTTGACCCCTGAAGAAACTTGTGACAATCAGCTTTTTGTCCATGTTGACCAGGGTGCATCTACTCTGCACACACCGGAGCACACAAACCTGCACCGCAGTGTTTGTGGCCCAGTTCCCCTCTGGACCTCTACTGAATACCACTGCTCACATGCAATTTTTTCTTCAGTTCAAGCCATTAGAAATAACAAAAGGGATGTTCTGCATCCACCAGAGAGATATATTTATAGCATAAGGCCTCAGCATGACACACAAGCTGCGGGACGTAAGGGGAAACTTTAAGACACATGCTCAGAGGCAATAGCTTTGTCTCTTAGAAGTTTGTCTCATTTGGGAAACACCGAACTTGAAGCAAATGATCACTACCTGCATATCTACAGAAAGCTCTTGGCACCTATACGCAGCTTTCTTTCTTGGAAGAGACTAGACATAATGCTTCAGGAACAGGCCCACACGTGCTATATGGGCATCAGATGGGGCTCAACTCTTCCACAAAAATGGGAATAAGGCAAACTAACTGCAAGCATATGCACTGAAAATAGGGGATGGGGAGAAGCGCATATCACTTCCTCAAACATGTAAAGCACTGCCCGGTAAAACACCTTTCCTCTCTCTTTGGATAGAAGCGAGCTCTGGTCCTCCCTACTGTACATGTTCCCATTCATACCTCCCTAAGAAAGGAAGAGCTAGGGATTTCAAATATTTCCCAGGAAAAATCAGCTTCTCACGGTGCATGACGAAACTCAAACATCACACTTTCCAGCACTTCAATAATTATTAGTAGGTAGGCCACCCAATGCTGTGACACAACTGAGAGATCTGGGGAATGGCAACAGTCCTTTAAAATGGTACAAGGGAAAATATGTTAAGTTTTTTTTTTCTTTCTTTCTTTTCAAAATAGAAATTAAGTAAAATGCAAATCAAAGTTAAAAATGTATGATCTAATTCAAGGTTTTTTGCTTGCTAATTTAAGCTGCAGTTTAAATCTGATTGAAATCCACCCACCTTTGGACAGGAACAACCACATTTTGGCACGAAAAGCTACACTACATTTTAAAAGTAACATTTTTTCTAGTGGTTCATGTTCTTCATAGATATGATTTCTGAATTAGAATGAAATTAGAGTGAAAAAGGACTTATGCTTTCAAGTTCAGGAGGCGATGGAAAGATAGGTCTTGCATGTCATTAAGGCATCAACATCATCCATGCTAATGAACAAGCAAGACTCAGATCCAATTCAATCCCCACATTGCATGAGTCCAACTAAGATATAATTGAATTTATTTCGATACTTGACACAACCCTATTCCTTCGTAAATAAATCCACCTAAGCAGTAGCCTCTTTGCAGCCTACATACTTGCACATACTTGCAAATGAGATTTGTGTAACCCTCAATAGAAAGGATTTGCTTTTCAGAACATCTATGTATAAAGGTAAGAAAGAGAACAAAATATTATCAGCAGAAATGGTTTAAAAAAAATCTTACTGATCCTAGTTAGCTTGGTAACAGATATTTTAAAAGGTATTTATACTAGGTAATGACAAAAATGCCCAAATTAAAAAATCTCACCATTTCCTGAATACAGTTGCTTCCTTATTCCACCCTGGCCTAACAAAAGAAAAAAAAACTTCTCTGTTTATTCAAAAACCAGTTCTGTACAATAATATAATTTCATTATTACTGCGGGTTTAGTTACCACTGACAAACATCAACAAATGCTGCATCAGCACCAACTTGCAGCAAAAGCACAAAGGGACATAAATTACTTACTGATCTGCAAAAGGGTTAGAGCTCAGAAATCAATATTTAAGCAGACAGTAAAATTCCTGACATGGAAAAACTGTGGAGCAAAAAGTGTTGTTTCACATTGTTTTTCTGTTATTATGGAGCAAAAAAAAGATGAGTTTTACCTCATCTTGCTCATTTGTTAAGCTTGTCATAGGCATTACTTCTTCTGCTGTTTCTGTGTCACCACTGGTCTGGTTATGAGTACGTGGTTTATTCAAACAGTAGTTTCCAGCAGCATAACAGGTCCTGTATCAGAGGGGGGATTGTGAATTCAAAGTAGCTCACAGCTTTGCTTACACTTCTGAGTAGCTTTCTCCCTGGTGCAACAAAAGTGAGAAGTTAGCATGGGAAAGGGAAGACAGCCCCTCAGACCATGAAGTACCCATGAAAAAGACCACTAAACCACCTTCACTTCTGCTTGTACATGCTGTTTCTGAATATTACTGGTGAAAATATCAGTTAATTTGCATTAGGATAAAATACTATTGTTTTTGTATGTCCTTATCCATCGTGTCTTCACTCTATTCTTTTTCTTGTATCACGGTGTTATTCCTTCTCTCTTTCCCCAAATAATTCCCAGACCCAGTTTTTGCTTTTGCTGTTCCAAGCAGTAAACTTCTTTTACTTCTTCCACATCTCCTCCTACAGTAGAGGCTGTTGTTACAGTTACTTGAATTTGACATTTATTTGGGCTGCTAAAAATTATCCTGGGGTGGGTGGGGGTAGAAGAAGAGGAATAGAGGTCTCAGGCAGATCAACCTACAGCAATTCCAGAACAATCAAAAGGAGCAGCCAGAAGTAGGTGCCAAAGTAGCAAGAAGGGAACGGAGGATGCCACCTAGACTTACAGCAAATTGAGACCGCCTTGCAAACACAAAAAGAAGATTGTGTATAGTATTTGTCCTCTCTCTAGGTTTTCCATTAAAGACTCCAGTCAAATATGCCAAGCAGAGAAGGTGCACAATCTTCAGCTTACATCACGCTTTGTGGGGAGTCGTGAGTGAATCATGCCCAAGTCTTGAGGCAAATGAAGTTGTGTGAGCTCAGGTCTAGCACTCTACTCTACACTAACAGAGACAAAAATATTTAAAATATTTAAAATGTAACCTTCTGGGAAATATATATATATATAGGTAGACATAGATATATATATATGCAGGATCAGAGAGAAAGCAATGATTAAGACAATGACACAATAGCAACAGTCGGAGACAGTACTCAAAACTAAGGCTGGTCATGTGGAGCAGTGAGCTATCAAACAAGAGCTCTTCCTCTGTTTGCTTTGGGCCTGCTGTCTTGCATGCTTTGGGAGCTAAATATCTCA
This sequence comes from Tinamus guttatus, assembly GCF_000705375.1. Next base: position 113,888 of record NW_010578799.1, on the reverse strand, counting down.
GATAATCTGGAAGACCTTCCGAGCTAACAATGCAGTGTTCCACATGCCTTCTCCTTAACTCCCAGTGGCAGGGCCAGGACCATTTTGCCTTTAGCTCACCCTGTATGAAGCTAATCAAGAGAGCAGCTTCAGGTAATGAAGCTGCCTCAAGCAGCAGCTGACTGAACATAAGCCAAGAACATAAGCCCTGTTACTTCTGAGTAACAGGGGAACAAGCTGGCAAGAACTGGTCACCTCTTCTCCACAGAGTTGCAAAGGTAGGCAAACCTCTGGTAATACTGATATCAGAAGAATAGAAAAGAGCCAGCCTGCATCAAGAGCAGCCATATAATAGTATTAAATGCTGTGAAAGCAATTGGCACACAGTTTTGGTAACTTCTGGTAAAGTGCGGCAAAGGTAGATTGGTCCAAGATTAACCGACTTCTCTGAAACGCTACCTGTAGCGAACAGATTTCTCAATTTATTACTCCAGGTGCAGAGAAAGAGACAAAACAAAACGAATAAACTTGAATATTGAAGGGGAAAAAAGAAGAAGAAACAAAGAAGGAACAGTTCTGCAGAAAGTAGCATTATATACAGTTTCCATTGGAATTTGGTTATAATCTACCCAAAGTTTTATAGGTCTAGCAGATCTAACAGATTCTAAAACGTATTTGACACCAATAAATACACTCATTTGACAGACACTTGCGAGAAAAAAAGAAAAAAATATTCCAGACCAAACGATTTTCTGGTAATCCATATCATACCAAAAGGTATGGTTGAAGACTGTAATTTAATTAATTACTGTAATTTAAAGAGGAAAAAAAAAGTACCAACTTTTGCCCTATATTCAAACAGATAGAGCAGCTGGTTATGAAGGTGAAACATAGCTTTTTTTAAAGAAAAAAAAATATTCCTTCTTTTCGCTATTCAAAGAAAACAGAATAAATCCATTTGTTTCAATGAATGAAAAAGCAGTATGTGTACCTCACCCATTTGTGAAGTTCATTTCTAGAGGAACCTTTTTTTTTTTCCCCTATGTCTACATTTCTGGGGGTGGGAAAGGTTTACCTAACTACACAAAAGCACAGTTATATCCTGCATTATCCATAAAGCCTTCTCTGCACTGCTTCTCTCTTCTCTTTATTCTAAGTTAAGCGTGCTTGAGAACAACATGGAATCCTTGGAGCTGGTCAATAGATTGATTAACACGCTATACCGAGCTAGTCAAATAGCATCAGGGTGCTTACAGGTGTTCTTTTGTCGGACCTCAATTGCACTGCCCTAACAAGGAAGGCTTCTTTCTGTCAGAGATGCTACTATCAAATAAGACAGATATTCAGTAATCCTGAAAGGGATGATTTCTTAAGAAAAAGAGTTAAATATATTTTTCTGATCAAGCTCAGTGAAAGTATATAAAAATTTTCAGCTCTGTAGTATATTGAAGAGTCAAAGGGGAAACAAATATTAGTTAAAAGTGTAATTTGTAACATGCTTAGTGTTATTTGGCTACTGACCTCATTTTCAATAGTGCCCAAAGCTTACAGCTTGCCCTGACCATGTTTCACAGCCCACTTTTGTCTTACTTTACCCATGTGCATCTGCACAATTTAAGCTAGTTTCATTTCTACAGGAGAAAATACAGTTTCAAGTGAAGTAAAAAGATAAAAGTTCTCTGCATTCCAGGTCTCCTTCCTGAGCCACATTCATTCAAAATCTGTATTAAAACAAATATTTCATGACCTTTTGTCTCTCCTCTCTCATTTATACACTTCATAAACGCTCCTGTTGGTCTAGTGCAGAAACTGACTTGAGGTCATGCAGGTGACACAAAAGTCATTTCCCTTCTGTGAAAGGCAGAACTTAAACAGCACATAACTCACCTTCCAGATCATAACAAATATGTCAGTGCTACTTGCATGAAGAAAATTATAAGCTGCATGCAAAAGTGGGGATGTAATTTTCATGCGCATTTCTTTCAAAAGCCTCAGAGCTTTACAAAACCCTTACACCTGGCTACATCCCCAGTTCCCATGCCACCTCATGCACTGCACCAGCTCAGCTGCTCTTTTCTTACGGCTGCACAATAAGAAGACCTATGTTCAACCCTTTGCTCTTCTTCTGGGTTATTTTTAACCCATTCTCGTTCCCGAAGCTGATTTACTACACAAACATGTGCATATCTGAGCAACTGAGAGAGTAGATAATAATACAAGTACAACACTGGAAAGGACATGATATAGGAATGGGAAACAAAAAGCCAAGGGCATTCTGCCCAAGAACCACAGACATGCAACTACTGTGAAAGCACGGTCTTACGTCACCCATTACTAGGCTTCCTCCCGTTTGCGTTGCCTTTCCTAGCACATGTTCTTGGCTCAAAACCAACTGTGCAGTTCTGAGCTAGGGAATCCAGAAATGCAGCCTAAACTAGAAGCTGCAGTTTTAGTGCTCAGGACTGTTAGGTTGATTATTTGCTTATTCCCAACCCCCTCCATTAACAGCAGTGAATTTACTTTTATTCTTTAACATTTGGTAATGGGCAAAAACATAAGTAACTTCTTCAAAGTCAAAATTAATTTCAGTATTCTTCACTATCAAAAATAAATTCTGCATTTGTGAAACGTAGTCTAACATTAAGTCACATCTTTAGAGATTCAATCTGTATTCTCCTTTACACATGTTAGACATCAGTACAAGGCGGGACTTCATCACTACTGTTAATTTATTTTCATTGGATTGTTTTAAGACTAATTCAAAAAAATAAAAATACATAAAAAAAATAGCACATAGCATGTCCTCAGCCCAGGCACATCCCCCTTTTGAAAGATTAAGAACAAGATGTCTATCTCAGCATGTCTCTGTTGGCCACTACAATTTAGACATTCTTCAAATTGCATTTGAATCCAGGAGGGCAATAGCCCTTACATTAAAAAACTCCTTCATTAAGTGGCTCCCCATCGTGCAGCCCATTACAGGCTCTCATGCCCTGACCTTGCATAGCCTCAGAGTAATGCTGCTTTTAAAGGGAAAACTGAACAGGGTAAATAAACTATATTCTTTATCTAAGAGTAAAAGTAACTGTAAAAATACTACTAATATGGACAAAGTCACCCCTTCAAATATTCCCAGTCATACTAATGAGAGCAATACTATTCATTTAGAGTCTTGTACAAAACAATGAAAAGTCCCCTAAAACAACAGTGGAAAAAATCCATGACCAAAACTGGTTTTCATCTTAACAACATTCTGCATTGTGTAATGTGAATCAGTTATACACCTGACAACATATGCATGCTCTAAAGTGTTTGCTTCAACATACAGAAGATGCCTCTTTTCACACATATAAAAATATCAGGTAAATACTTGGAATTCATTTTTGTTACCTACAAAAATAGAACACTCGGTCATCAAGCCTGCCCCACACAAAATGCAAATTCAGAGCTTCTACATAAGGAACAACTAAATAAATTTGGAATATTCAGATTAGAACAAGTGATGATAGGAGAAGGGGGCATATTGCGTTATAAAGTATAAAAACAAAAAAGCAAAAGTGAACAGCATACAAAAGGCAAGTAGTAATCAACTTCGCTCACTTCCCATTATGGTTTATGAGCCCAGTATGTATCCAACAGAAATAGCATATGCAGGTTCAAAGCAAGTATGAAGAGCTGCTTCTTTACATGATTTGCAGCAAACACTTGCAGTCTTTGCTACAGGGCAAGGCAGATACTAGAAGTCTTCAAGGAATCTGCATGCAGCAAGACAAAAGCAATATAGGCAAGATATGAATTCATTGAGAATGTCAAAAGCACAGACCATTTCTGGTAGAGGAAATTCCTAAATATCAAATAACCAGAAACTGGAAAAGTATTCCAGGGAATTATTATCAATCATTCAGCCTACTTTTATATTCTTCCTTATGCAACTGGTAATGGTCAGTCTTAGAAACAGTGGACCCACAGCTTTATCTAGCACAGTCACTTTTATATCATCTTGTAAACTGAAAGTTGGACATCAAGTGTTTTTCAAGGTTTTAATGAGTAATCCAAAGGCTTTATCATGGGAGCTGTAGTTCAAACAATTTACAAGCATCTGCTCTAAGTTTTCCTATTTCTAGATTAATCATCATGCCCTGCATTAATTTTTCCAAGAAAATAAAAAAGGAACAGATAAGGGTCTTTTACCTTTCCTCAAAAACAAACAACAAACAAACAAACAAAAATCTATGCATACCATACAGCTCTCCTCCAGCTCTCTGACTGCACAGGAAAACATGGTTCTTAGGAGATTTCTGACTTGTATTAACAGCTTAAAAAAGCAGATTTTTTCTAAGTGAAAGCAGAAATATTTTAACTATCCATATGCCTTCATTAGCACATCTTATTCTACTTTGATAACTTCTTCCTGAATGGCAGATTGCTTCCTAGCCTAACTTCAGAACAGTCAGCTAGACCCTGCAATGCTAGAAAAGTGCAAGGCAAATTTTACTACACATAGTACTTCCTGCTTTAGTTCAAGAGTCCTGCTGCTCCACTTCCTTTGATTCACTAAAGGAATTTGGCGTTCATTTTTGAACACTGGTACATTTCTAGAAATAACTTAAAATTGAGGACTGTGCTATTTCAAACAGAAGAGTTCAAGTATTTAGATACAGCATGGATCTTCAGCATCTGAACACTCTACACTTCTCAATGGCCTCTCATCAGAAAAGACAGATTGCTCACTTGAAGTCTGGATCTCAACAACCTAATACTAAACTTTAAACAGCAATTCAAAAATATGATATTTCAATTATAATTAATTAATTAATTAAAAAGAGGAGGAAGACTATTTTGTATTTGCTTTGGACTATTTCCTAAACATCAATTTGCTCTGCTGAATTTGATTAAGCAACTATGATTTTACACAAAAATGTTCAAAAAGAATTTCCTCCAGAAGAATGCACATGCTGCACTTGGGAGAGGAAAGCACACCCCAAACAAAGAGCGAGCTCCAGGAAATGGGGCTGCAGCAGAATGGAACAGAAATGAGGTGTCATAGAGTACTGTGTCATTTCATGCTGAAAATTGCCTAAGGATGACAGGTATGTTATTTGGAGATGCAATAAGAAGCTATCTTGCCATTTAGATTCATTCAAAATACAATTCCTCAAATTGCTGTTCCTCTATAAAAGGTGTGCCTGAAGTCTGAGAATACCAAATTTCCAAAAAATGGTGCTTTCACTGTAATTAAAAAACTCACACCGTTTTAATAAACATGTAGACTCTGAAAAATGCGACCTGAAAAGTAACCAATTTCTGCCTTCCTTGGGGAGAGCTTATTTTGAATTCTTTAATACAAGACCATCAGCATCACGAAATGCAGCTGCTTCAGGGCTCAAATTTACTCTTCCATATGCAAACTTGAATCATAAAGCAACCTACTAAATAAACCTATTAAATGAAGCTTGGGAAACATGTGGCATGGTAACAGTCACTCATATCGGTGACGCCAAAGTAGGGAAGAACTAGCTAATTAGTAGTCAAAAAATAAAATTATACACACTAACAGCCATTAATAATGCACAACAACCTATAAAAAGCAGGGAAAGAAATGACGAAGAGGTTAGGTTGCTTCTGTGTGGCAACATTTCCTACTACTTCTCCACACATAACGCACTCCACAAACCCTTTTGGATACAAATAAAATAACCATGACCTTTTTTCCTCCTCTGCATGATTAATTACTTAATGTACTATTAATTGGAAAATGTAGTTGAATTTCAAATGCTTTCATTTTCTCAGCACATCATGCTGTCTGGGAAGTACCGATTAAGCTGTTCATCAAAGGTGAGCAGACAAGGTCATGTAGGCTGTACCTCTTCAGTTATTCATTACCTGTCCTAAATAGTAATTAACAATGGTGATATTTCCATAAATCAAACCTTTTCTGATTACCTTCAGATGATGAGATGCTGGGGTGGAGGGGTGACTCAGTATAGGTTTTTTTCTGGATAACCTTTTTTTTCCCCCTCTGTTTTATAAATACCTTGATAATCCAAACACTACATCAGTTGTCATTTAGGATGTAAAATTTCATTATGAGTCAAATAGGAATTCCGCACACAATAAAAAAAAATAGATTACTACTACTTTTCTCCATTCCCAATCCTGCCACCTTTAAGGGGCAATTTCTCCTAAGAACATTTTGCGGTTACCAAGATTTGCTATTATATTTATTGTTTTCTATTTAATTTTATTATCTCTATTATCAAGCTGCAAATGAAAACCAGAAAGCATGGCTTTGACACCATACACAACAAGGCTTTTTAAAAGAGAAACGCTTTCCTTCAGTGTCTGTGTGGTGTCTCACCTTGAGGCATCTCAGGCGGCAGATAGAGAGGCTCTTGAGCACTGACGTGTACCCAGTCAAAGTCATCATACAGGTCCTGATGGTAATCACAGGGTCCTGGACCATCATCAAATGTACAGCCCCCTAAGAAAGAAACTTGTAATTAGTTGCGAATTCTATATTTATTCAAAAGCAAAGGTCCAAGACTCAAACAAATGCGGTTGCCCCGAGTGCCATGACCAATACGGGGCCCATGCAGCCCATGGCCCCACTCAAAAACTTTCTCACACAAAGCTGAAATCCTCTAGCACCTCATCCGTCCATGTTCTTCTCTAAATCCTCTCTGCTTCATGCAGCTGAGTTCCCTCAACAGTACCTTCTCTCAGAGCACAAAATCACAGCTTGAGTCACTGAGGCCTATGTGAAAGCTGGTCTAAGAAAAGCTACAGATTACCTAGGCCAAGAGGGGAAAAAAAAATACAGACAAACAAATGGGCTAGACTAGAAAACATGTAAATCAACTACCGTGATGCAGGGAAAGCATGAGTAGTTTAAACACCGACTGTAAGAATAAAGACTGCGTAGTAGAAAAGCACTCAGATAATACAATTAAAATTACTCAGAAATGAAATAATTACTGCAGAATCAATCTGATGATCTTAGTTTACTAAATCAATCCAGCATAACAGAACGTGAATTAAAGGGTCTTTTTCAGATTCACATAAACAACAGATATAAAAATCTCTCAACAAAAGTTGTGAGAAATGACAGGGACAAAGAGAAAGGTTAAAGAGTTAAACAAAACAAAACAAAAGAAATCCTTTGTAACACAGTAATATCTAGTGTGCCTCATTCAGTAAATGAATTACATTTTTCACTCAAGGTACAAAAAGTAGTGTGGGAAAAAGGGAGAAGAAAATAGGATGATCAGAGGAAGAGATGACGAGATCAATACAGAAGAAACAAAGGAACGGGGAGAGTCTGGTGGAATAAATAGTGTAGTGTAAACACAAGAAAATAAAGATGCCTTGTGTACAACTTATCTCCACTCATGGCAAACTGTCCTTGGGTTTGCTCCTTCTATTCAGAAACAGAAGGCCAGACTAATAGCGAAAGAGAAAACACGGTGTGTTATCTTTATTTAGACCGTATCTTGTAATCCAGAAAAGAAGTCAGGGGAGAACTCAAGAATTAGATTATTAGTAGCTCTCGGAAATAGAGGGGGAGCTTGCACCCTCTTCTCCTCTGTTCTCGGTAGTTTGGGCCCATCAATCCAATGGACTACTGCCACTGCCACAACCAAGTTTCCTCCAGTTAAGAAGACAGACAGACAGACAGCTTTTCAGAAGAACAAGAGTATTTGCTTCAACTTCTTTGCCCGTCTGATTTTGTTAAATACAGAATATGGGACAAGTATTTAAAAAAAAAATACACAACCAAAGAAAACATCCTTATTATAGTAAATTCAAGTTTAACTATAAAATGAGTCACCTCCATTGCAGCAACAAAGACTACTCTCATGTGCCTGAGAGGGTCTCACCAGCCCACACTTCTCACCAGCCCACACTATACCTGAGGGAGATGTGTGGTGGAGGTGGGAAAGGCAGAGGGTAATGACAAAGAAAAGCTACAGTCTGTGCTCAGAGAATAAGGACTGGATACGTATTTCAAATATCAAGTTATTTTCGAATTATTCAAAAAGTTAAAACTATTTCTAAAATTTGGATATCAAAAAATGAATTATTTGGAAAAAAAAAACAAATAAAATATTTTTACTTGGCCAAAATGAGTTAGGCAAATTTTACCTAAGGTGCAGATTGTCCACAAAATTAAAATATTCAGATTTGGCAAGGGACAGGTTTTTTTTACTAAAAAATTTCAGCAGAAAATTTAGACTCTGTTCCAAATTGAGATTATATGCCATATTCAGAAAGAGATAATTTAAATCTAACGGTTCTGAGAACATCATTTTGAATAAACGAAAAAACAGCCTAAGTTTTGCTAATTCTGCTTCTCCAAAACTATTGCCCGACATTCATTCTAGGATACTGCTAGGACTAAGAATTAACTAGTGCTTTTAGCTGATAAGGACAACACTAAGAGAAGGGTGTTGGGGGGGTGTGAAGAAACCCTCTAAACCTTCCAGGTAGCTTCTTGTATCAAAAAAACAAAAGCAAAAAAATCTTAGAACTTCACTTGTGGCTCCATTTCCACTTCAGTAAAACCCTCTCATACATTACTCTGTGACAGCCGAGGCACAACAACAAAACCATTGAACCCACATCTCATGGTCTGTACCAGGTTGATTGCTACATCACTGCCACTGCCAAAGATCACAGAGCACAAAAGGAGAAATCTTTGTGCACTGGAGATTCGTTTATACCTTTAAAGGTTCCAACGCGGATGCCCTATTACCACCTAGAGACTTTTCTAATTAACATCCATCATGATAAAGCCAGAAAGGCTTCGAACATAAATCTTGTTCTTTGATTTAACTTGCAGGACACTGCTATGATTATTCTCGAGCAAAAATGTACATTTCCTTAGACATTTAATTGATAAATGAATTGTAGTTTCCCTTAAAGGGAAGCTATCACTGTCTGCTGTCACTGCACCAAAATGACATATGGCTTTGAAACACATGCCTGCAGGGCACCCATTACCCTTTTTAATGGTTTAAGTGTCCTCTGTATATAAATTTAAACTACCAATGGATCTTGTAGACTCATTTGGAAGATGAATGTTCTTAACTGCTCATCTTTGTGCCCACTATTAATTTTAGTTATCGCTGTTCTGATTAGTAATAACAACAAGCCTGTTAATCTACCGCACATTCTGGGTAGCGCATCCCCACCACATCAACAAACCAAGTAAGGGCCACGTATTGCATACATGTAAACCACGTTTATTGAGGTGGACCTGCTGCAAAATCCACCGCATATGAGAACTGCTTAAACCAACGTGCTTTACCTCACCTCCCCTTCTTGGCAACAAGCACAGGACATTGCAAGATAAGTTAAGAAAAAGCCGCTGCTGCAGTTTTTTATCCAGTGGAATACCATGAGACAGACTAAGCATTTGTAGATCTTTTGCAGATTTCCTATGACTTGAACAAATTGAACAATTGAACAAATTGCTATCTCCCCTTCTCTGTTTTAACAGGCTACTGCCTGCAGGCTATTTCAGTAATGCAGGGTACTAAGCAATAAGCCTCACATAGAGGAACACACAAGGACAGGAAATGACAGTGCTGGAAACCTTCAGTAATGGTATATTTTTCCCAATTCTTTACTCAAAACTATATACATATAGACACTATATACACTGTACTATATTACATTTATAGATTACCATATACATTGTATATACATTAATCTTTATCCACTCAAATATAAAACTAAAATTGATAAAAAATACACAGCAGGAAAGGACTAAGTATATGTATAAGTACCTGAGGGGTGAATGTAGGGAGTGTAGGAATATAGGGAGGATGGGGCCAAACTCTTCTCAGTGGTGGCCAGTGACAGGACAGGGACTCATGGGTACAAGTTGAAACACAGGAAGTTCCATCTCCATGTGAGGAAGAATTTCTTTCCTGTGAGGGTGACAGATGCCTGGAACAGGCTGCCCAGAGAGGCTGTGGAGTCTCCTTCTCTGGAGATCTTCAAATCCCGCCTGGATGCCGCGCTGTGCGATCTTCTCTAGGTGTCCCTGCTGGAGCACGGGGGTTGGACTAGATGATCTTTAGAGGTCCCTTACAACCTCAGCCATAGTGTGATTCTTAGCACCCTACTTCAGATACCTTGAAAATACTTAAAATACACTGTTAGTGTTTTTCGAAGAAAGTGGACTCTCCTGATGAATGCTCAGTATCTACCCATGGGATGCAGCAGCTGAATTTACCTACTTCATTTTTACTGCCCACCTCTTTGGGGGTAGTTTGCAATTGCAACTTCCCCTCAAAAAAACTCAGACAAAGGTACCCCACCAGCAGCCACCATCCCATCAGCCACCACATTCGTATGGCTGATGTTGAGCAACAGCAGCAGAAGGAACCAAAGCAAGACCAAGGCCTGGGCTGACCTAGGCCACAGACACCTACGAGGAAGCACCTACAGCTTTGCAAGAGCAAATTAGTTGCTCTATCAAGAGCAAAAGTCTTAGCAACAGCACCAAAGTTAGGGGCCCCATAATCCAGTAAAGCAGAAGGACAAAGGGTACAGGGTATAAATTGAAACACAGGAAGTTCCATCTCCATGTGAGGAAGAATTTCTTTACTGTGAGGATGACAGAGCCTCGGAACAGGCTGCCCAGAGAGGTTGTGGAGTCTCCTTCTCTGGAGATCTTCAAACCCTGCCTGGATGCCACGCTGTGCCATGTGCGCTAGGTGTCCCTGCTGGAGCAGGGGGTTGGACTAGATGATCTCTAGAGGTCCCTTCCAACCTCAACCATTCTGCAATTCTGTGATTTTTTAAATCCAGGTGCTTATTTTGCCAAATGTATTCTGGGTGACTCAAATTTGTTCTGTTTTTGAGGAAGCATTTGGGAAATATTTGTATTGCACAGAAATCCATCAAATCAACAGTTCTAACAACAAGTTTCTAATATCTTTTTCTTTAGCTTCACGAGATCACTGGCTTCAACTTAAAAACCACCTAGGACAATCTCACATCCCTTTCCAACACCCTTCTCAAAGAGATGTGGTAAATCTCTTTTAGCCTCATAAAATTTCCTGAGTACACGCCCATTTTCATCTATAAAAGAGAGAATCTTCAATGTTCATTATAAGAAGGAAGAGATGAATATCCTACACTGAAGTCTAAAGAAAGAAATTAAGGCTCCACTAAATGGCAAGGTCATTAAGATTAATGTAAGTTTAATCTTATAAGTTGATTTTAAGGATTTTAAGATTAATTTAATTTAATACAGATCATATAGTCACGTTTATACATCAGCTATAAAAAGCTATTTAAAGATTCTTGAATATAAAGACAAATTGCTTTTTTTTAAGCCGTTACTGTGGTGGTACTTCAGCAGCAACACTCAGTCTTGACACCACTCTGCAATTTTGATTTCTCCTACATCCTTGCATATCAGGCCAGAAAAGGAAGCTGAACCAGTTTTTCATCAGGTTAAATTATGGATATGCTACAGACTGAAAGACAAACATGCATCAGTAACTCCTATCAATAAATGTGGAAGAACTTTACTGTGGCTTCCCTGCTCATCAGTTCAGAAGTAAAAAGACTCCGATTTTGAAGCAGTCATTTTGACCTAACAATGCAAGGGTTCTCACTACAGCCATATGGTTCTAGAAACCTTTATGAAAGTTTTACCAGTTAAAACAGAAGTCAATGACATATCTTTTGTACACAGAAATTTCACACACCTGAAAAAGAAGAATAGTTTTATTAGAAGTCTACTAGAATGCTTTACTAGAAATCTATCACCTGCTAGGTGAATGAAGGTACATTCCTGTATACTACCTAAAAAATCTAGAAATCACTTTTCATATTTAATTAGACCTTTTAATTCCTGTGTCCTGGAGTTTTTTAAACAACTATAGAAATGAAGGACATTTCTAAATTCAGTCAACAGTAAAGGATTTTTTTCTGACATAAAAGTGGCAGTAGAAGTAAGATCTTTATATTTTATTTTTGAGAGGTATTATTGCATCTGACTACTTCTGATGCTGTGGAAAAAAAAAAAAAAAGAAAAATTCCTCTCTCCAATTCCATTCATGCTCCTGAATTTGAGAGAGCTGGCTATGAACCCAGAAATTCATCCAATAAAAATAAGCAGATCATTGAGGTGGGAGAAAATTCCAGTATGGAAAAAACAGTTGTACTAGGGTCACACAACAAACTTTCTCCACCATAACTTTTCCCTTATAAAGGGATCAGTTCTTCATTGCTTCCTGGGGGTTCATATGTCTGAAGGTGTCATACCACGAATGAAATACTCTCTTCTCATTCAGTTCAAATGACTAGTTGGAACAATCTGCTCTTTTTATTCAACAGCATGCTTTTATTTTTCTCCACCACCTGCTGTAAAGGCATAATGACTAGCTCTAAATCTATCAAAGTAGATAGCTCCATAGTAAGAATCCAGTACAAAATTATGTTTATCTGGCATGTCAGATAAAAGTCCCGAGAAATTTTTTCTCCTCACACTGATTGGCGAATTTGAGGCTTGAAGAGAATAAAGGTGACATATCAGGTCTCTGTCAGACATACATCCAGGAACAGGGTCTGCTTTTAAAATCACCCACCTACCACATTAATTTACTTGCATCTATCGCAGCATGCCTCATAGCACAGGGTGTCTTTATCTTCCAAAGCCAATGCATTATTTTTTTCCATTATAACTATTTTAAAGCATCTTGATTACAAAGCATTCAGATACTTAATAAAAATATATTATGAATTGCCATTAATGTTACTAGAGAATAAGATATAATGACTTATCTTAAAGTATTTATGTTCAATACCACCTACTAAAACATACCACTGAAATAATCTAAATTAACCTAGGGCATCTGAAAAGGCAGAAGTTCAGAGGTACTATTTTAATTAAAATGTCACCATGAAAACAGCAGTTCTTAAGGAAAATTACAGGTTATCCTTCACTAGAGAGAAATCATGCTAGATACTAACAGTATTTTTCTTCTTTGCAAAATTATCCTATTTTACAGTTGTAGAATTCATTACTCAAAACATAATTGATTACAGCTAAGACCAGTTATCAGCAAGTAAACTCACTTATCAACAGCTTGGTTTTGTTTTTCAAATTTTCTAGCTTGCTTCACGTTATCAGTATGTCTTAAACATCGTCTTAACCTATAAGATTGAATGAGGAACTCTAGGTCATCACTAAAACAAGCAATAGGAATGGCCAAAAAAGTCATCAACCCCATCTATACATGCTTTTTCATATTAAATCTGTAATCCATACTTAACTTCCGATTAATATAATATAGTGTTTTATTTCATAAAGGAAAGAAGACATAGATTTGAAACCTGGTAAGCACAAATTATGGAGAACGGAGAACTCAGGATGCTTCATTAAGGCATCCTTTTCTGCCATCCTAGGTCAAGATCTCACTATTAATGCTGCCATTTATCCTAACCCCCAGTTTGGGTAGATACTTCAGATTCACAACTAGATGTGGTCTGCCTGACCATGCCCTTTATGAGATTTATTCTCTTAAATCTCTCCTCCACAGTGGGACAAGGAAAATCATCTTTGTCTCTAACATCTTTGCATTGATGGGTATCAGGACCCTATTCTATGCTTTACCAGCAGGGAACAGGATGCAAAAAGGAAAAATCTGGAGAGGACAAGATCAGCCTCTATCAAACTCTCTGTCTTTTAGTCTTGTAAGTTGCACAAAATTTAATCTAAATGGAAGTGTCTTAAATTTCCTCCAATTCTCAAGGGAAAAGGAGATTTTCCTCTCTTTAGTGGTTATCCCTTTAGGTTTTTTCTTCTCTAGTGGAGAGACAAAAACAGTTAGTTTATGGTTGCTCAGTGACTTTTTCTTCATCCTTGTCTAGCATGGGCAAGACAACAAACAGCAACTAGCCATGCATACGCAGATCACTTTATTTATTTAAGTAAAGTTGTCAAGACACGTTCTGTTTCAATTCAAAAGATATTTCTAAAACTATGAAAGAGCTCAATAGAAATCATTATTTCAGGGAATAATGAAAAAGCATTAACATCTGCAAAATACTAAAGCCATTTGATATTTTGGCTCAAAGACTACAAATTTTAGCATTCCTTTTGTGCACTGAGTGACTTCTGACCAGTTGCACTGGTGATAAGAAGTCTCATTTGAATAAAAATAAGTGGGGAAAAAATCATGTACTTTATGTTAATAAACATTCTCATGACTATACCTATAGCCATTAAAATGCCAGCAAGCAAATCTTATGACTTCAAGGAAGACACAACTGAGAAGTCCAAAATGAAATTAATGACTTTGATTATATATGGATAAGTGGTCTTACGTTGCTACTTCCGAGAAGATTAAAAAAAAAAGAAAAGAAAAGAAAAAACACACTTTCTTCAAGGTCCTATCAGTGCTTATTTCTAGAAAATCTTATGTAGATATCGCAGTCTCCAGCATCGCTCCTAAATCTTCTCACAATACACTGTTAAAAGTTAATGGATAAGAACGTGACTAAACTCAGTTGGAGGGCTGAATGACAGCACCTCCTGTCATCCCTTACATTAAAATCACTAAATTCTCTGCAGATTCAGAGCCCGGGGTTACTGTGTATTCCGCTCTCCAAGACAAAAGCTGAAACAAGGACTTGGGAGACAAAAAGACTTTACAGGTAAACCTTTAGCTGTACTATTCATGTCAGCTATTCAACAGGAAAAGCAAGCCTAACTGCACTAGCCACTCCATTAAAACTTGGTCAGAGTAACCTTAAAATAAGATGACAGGGAAAAATACATTCTTTAAAAATTGTTCTAAAAATACCCTGTATCAAGAGTTGATGGTGCAAAAAAAAAAAATCTTTCTCAGCAGACGAAAAAGGGTTTCCAGCTGGACAGTAAGAGCAGCCTCTCAAACACAGGAATGTGTCTTATCTGAAGAAAGCAGAAACTATCCTAAGTCATCTGCAATATCGCTGCAGAAGCAAAACAAACCAATGAGCAAAAGGGGCAGAGTGTGCAAGTTGCACAGGTGACAGAAAAAACTCACACAACACAACAGCAAAGACCTCACACTGGCTTACAAGAAAGCAGAGGATTTCACAGAAGGAGGCGCGTACTAGCAAAGGAAGATCACTACCTGTGGAGGAGGGCTGGACAGATACACAACACATGACAAAGTTGCACAGATAGATGCTTACGGCCCTTTTACTGGCCTTTCTCAGTGAAGAGGTAAAACAGGACTTTTGGAGATATGACCAGACAAAGCAGGGGACATGGGTAGAGAATAAGAAGTGTTAAAAAAATAGCAATACCTGAAAAATATAAGAGTTTTATTATTATTACTAAAAACAGAAAAATTCTGTTTTGATAAGATTAAGTATAAAATCATAAATAGTCATGCAAAAGGAGAGAGAAAACTGAGCGCAAAAAAATGGAAGAACTCTGATATTGAAAACAATATCAGCTGTTACAGAAGGTCATCTCTGAAGCTGCAGAAGAAGGCAGGCTCCAGAAGGAGGAGAGATGATTGAAGAGTTCAGCCATGGAATAAATCCAGAGTTATAGGATGAGGATGACAAGGACCTCTCAGAAGAAATCTTTTGAGAAATGACATCAAGGTACATGAAGAATTATGCAAGAAGTGAATCATAAAACTCGGGCAAATGAATGACAGAGAAGGTAATATCTAATACTGAGATCAAAAGATTTTCTTCACACACACACAATCACTGCTAAACTAAAAGTCAAATCTTTCTGCATCAGAAATACACAGCACCTTTGCAGTTAATGTTCTAATTAAATTGAGAAACATCCTCAATGGAGCAGCTTTGTGAATAGATACGCCTAAAGGTTAGATAAAACCTACTCTAGAGTGTGCAAGGAAGTAGTAGCATTTTGGAGCCGATAATTTGTCCATATCGTGATGCCATAATGCCCAAAGCACAATAAAGGGTGCAGGAAAACATGAGCTCTGCACTCTTTCAGCCCATAAATAAAAGGTGTCGCTTTATGTTATATCTTTCACTGAAGTCATAAAGACTATGGCCGAAAACTGTCTTGGAAGGCACCAATAGGCTACCAGTAACAGGGTTCGAGTGCCCATGCCAAATTTACCTTTCAGTCATAAGATTTTAAGCCTAAAATACATTTTCTTTTCATGAAAGCATCTGTTCAGTGCTAAATAGTAATCAAAAAGACAATCCAAAATTTAGGAATTATACAGAAGGAAAGGAGTAAGATTAATAACATTTATTTGCAGTAATACAAACCTGTGGAGAGAACACACATCAACCACATTTTTCTGTGCAAAAACATGGGCTACAAATTAACTTGTTGGGGTTCAAGACCAAATATTGCAGTTTTAAGCTGTGGGACTCTCTGCTACAGGATCATTTAACTACTTGAAGACAAGAGAAAGCCTCAAGGAGAGGCTGGTATAATCTGAGAGTTACTAAATACAGATAGAGCATCTTTGATTCAGAAAAATAACATGACATATTGGATTTGAGACAGTATTTTGGGAAAGCATATCTTCAGATTTGCCCTGTTCTTACCCCTTTTCTTTATTTTTATTATTGTTATTATTTTATTATTTTTTAAGTCACTGGCATGTGGAGAACAGATACTGGACTAAATCAATTTTTTGGTCCAACGCTTGCTATTGTATATTACCCTTCTTCCATAAAATAAAGGCATAACAATTTGATTTTATTATGAGGATTAATTATCTCAGAAGGAAAATGCGACAACTAATTCAGGAGAGAGGGAGAGAAGAATATTATATTGAATAGAAGAGAATGAGATGTATGTCCTGAATATACACTGTTCTAATAGCTAAATACCTTAAAATTTCTGCTAGTGACTCTCTATCACACTCTCTTGTCACGTGCAATCCTTGACAGCCATCAGTCAGAGTATTGCCCAGGGCAGGGGAGTACATGAATGGGAGGCTAGGGTTCTGGGAATGAATTAGTGATATTGATGTAGTCCTGCCTCCATAAAACAAAGCTAAAAGGTACACACGCCTTTTGCTCAGTAATTATCAGCCATGTAGGTATATGCATCATCCCTTAGTGACTTTCTTTTTCACTGATAACTCAGTAACTGAGGCTGCAATCATAACACCAGCTAGGCTGTGAAAAGGACACTGTATTTTAAGTCTTCCATATGATTCATTCTTAAGGAAACAAAAGAACCTTCTGCACGCTCCATTCCTACCTAAAAAGCATCAGAAATGGCTCTTCACTTTTCAAACTAGACAAAGCATTCACACATCCAACCAGAATTTGTGCAAATATTATAAACCTATGTATTTAAAATATCTTTTCAGTCATCTTTTGCCATCCAGAGTATTCATAAGAAAAGGTGTATGAAAGTCTTTACTTTTTGGCATGCCTGTACTGAAAAAGAGGCAACTTGTTAGGAAAAGGAAGGAGGTGAGGTTGCTGGATAAACTTCCAAAAGCATCTGAACACGAAGAAGGAATTAGAAGTCGTATTACTTCTCAACAGACAATGAAGACCCCTTGGAGGGAGGAAAAAAAAAATGTCTGCAGAGAGAATAAATGTATATTATTTCAGTGGACAATAAGTTCCATATTTTTCAGCACTATAGCTTAAAGATCTAAAAATTGCCTAAAAATTAAATACTATAGCTTTAAAAAAAAATGCTCTATTATCGAGCTATCATTTTAAGGTTAAAATACAGAACAAAATGCAGACCAATACAAAAATACAAACAGAAGAAAAGACTTCATAAGAAACAGCAATACAGTCAGAAGAAAATGTTTCAGAAGAAGTACAGAAAAAGAAAAGCATTAAAATGTTTAATGCAATATAAAAATCAATATTTAATAACCAACATATCATATGGATGCAATGAATAAAGAAACAAGTATAATAAAATTTTGCTGGCTTTAAATTGAACACTTCACTACCAGAGGTTTATACATAATTTGTAATAAAACAATAGCCTCCAGATGGGACCAGAATCACAGAATCATAGAATCGTTAAGGTTGGAAGGGACCTCTAGAGGTCAGCTAGTCCAATCCCCTGCACACGCAGGGTCACCTAGAGCACGTGGCACAGGACGGCGTCCAAGCGGGTTTTGAAGATCTCCAGGGAGGAAGACTCCACTACCTCTCTTGGCAACCTGTTCCAGTGCTCTGTCACCCTCACTGTCAAGAAATTCTTTCTTAAATTCCTGTGGAACTTTTGGTGCTTCAGTTTTTGGCTTTTCCTCTTGTCGTAGTGCTGGCCACCACTAAAAAGAGAGCGGCCCCATCCTCCTCACTCCCTCTCTTGAGGCATTTATATACACTGATCAGATCCCCTCTCAGCCTTCTCTTCTCCAGGCTGAACAGGCCCAGCTCCCTCAGCCTCTGCTCTTCTTAATGCACCCAAGGATCCCATTGGCCTTCTTGGCCACGAGGGCATACTGCGGCCTCATGGTCAACTTATCATCCACCATGACACCCAGGTCTTTCTCCGCAGAGCTGCTCTCCAGGAGGTCAGTCCCCAGCCTGTCCTAGTGTCTGGGGTTATTCCTCCCCGGGTGCAGGACCTTGCACTTGGCCTTGTTGAACTGCATGAGGTTTCTCATCGTCCAATTGACCAGTCTTTCTAGGTCCCTCTGGGGGGCACCACAGCCCTCTGGGATATCAGCTACTCCTCCCAGTTTGGTATCATCAGCAAACTTGCTGAGGGGGCACTCTGTGCCCTCATCCAGGTCACTGATGAATAAACTGAACAGGACTGGGCCAAGGATTGACCGCTGGGGGACACTGGCCTCCAACTAGACTCTGTGCCACTGATCACAAACCTTCGAGCTCTGCCATCCAGACAGTTCTCAATCCTCTTCACCGTCCACTCATCTAACCCACACTTCCGGAGCTTGTGCAAGAGGATGCTGTGAGAGCTGGTGACTTCGTGGGGTGATTCCATGGGGAAGCATGGGGTTCCCCCTCCTGTCTTTTGTCATATCACAGCCCATCCCATACACTTATAGGATGGTGCAGTGGGAAGTTTTATTCATACAACCCCCATCAGCAGATCAACCACACTTTCATGAGGAATAAGCGGTAGAGATGGTTGAAAATTGCTGTTTTAATTTGAAGCACAAATTCTCCTCACCCACTGGCACTAAAAGATTGTGTCTTCTTCTGATTTTCATCCTGTAATTCTGAATGTCTGTGGACCCTCAAAAGGGACAAAGATAGACAGAAGATTGTCTCAACTACAGCTCATCTTTGGGTACCTTCAACAATAAAAAGACACATTTGCAAAGACTACTCCATAGAACTCATTTCAACCAATGCCTGTTCCAAAATGCTCTCCATCCACCTAAACTACCTTTCAACCGGTCCTTCTGACATCAATATGAGCAGCCCAACATAGTTACGACAATCCTTTTACTCTGCCAGTCTTGATCTCAGGCCAACACCTCCTTTCTCAGCACTGCAGACACCGCCATCCATCATTCACATCTACATATAGGCCTCTTTCTGAGCCCATCTCTCCAGGTATATCTGTTTTTTTTTTTTTTTTTTGAAAAGTAATAAACATCTCTGAAATACACTTTTTCTGCAGCTCTCTTCCAGATTTCATCTCTGCTTAACCCAATCACTTCAGCATCCCCTCTAGGCCCTTGACAAATGCGTCTCTCCCACACTTATCTATTCGTAGCACTATTAAAAAGACTCCTTTTACAGCCCATGACTTTGGCTGCATTCCACTTTCACTTCCTCTCTCCATTTTAACATAAGTAACATATTTTTGCAACCATTCACTGTTTATGCCCACTTACAGAAAGCCAGCCAATTCAACTCAACAAAACTAGCAGCAACAACTGTAAGAGAGCTATTCATTTCTGTTGTCCTTGGATTTATTTTGCTCAGTTTTAGTCAGTAAAAGCGGCATAGGCATGAGACTGAAGGGTCAAGCAAATGCCAGGTAATGGGGCATCAGAAGTTTGTTGTTGGGAATAAGACAGGCAGACATGCAGTGAGGTGCTGGAGCATTGATGGCCAAGTATCAGCAACCATGCCATTTGGTTGGCCAAGTATACTGCTTTCAGCTGCCCAGGTCTCCAATGGAAAAATTAGTCTCCTAACTCCTCACTCCTCTAAATTGCCAACAAGATCTGCTTGAAGTCAGAGTGGCCCACCTGCCAAAGGTGCAATAGTGGTAGTCAGTTAACAAGTCCAGCTACAGCTGCCCTGATGCCATCACTGCAACTGAGAATGAAATGGTGCTACCTTAGCTGAAGATTAGTAAGGCCAAAGCAATAGTCTTGTTTGACATATCATCTTATGTTGCTTGTATCCTCCACTAGGTAAAGAAACAACAGATTTAAAGGAAAAAAAAAAAAAAAGACCAACTTGGTTAGTGCCTTTGTTTTCAATGAGTCTACAAATATGCTGTGATCTAGCAGGAGATGCACACACAGTACAGTATTCACTGGGTCACATCAATATCTTCTTGGTCCTGCACGCTCAGTTTTTTGCCTGTCCACAACCTTTTCACAAAGGTAAACAATCATCTTCTGGTGACAGAAATAACATCCCTTAAAACAGGATAAAAAATAGTTACACTGTGTAGAACTAAATCAAAACTCAGAATTTGTTGTAAGATGCTCAAATAATCAATCTCCTACAGTAGCCAACAAGACAGATACAGCTTTTAGCACTGACTTTTTGTTGAACTTCTCAATTTGACATGTCATTTCACAAATACTTAGAGGCCAATGTTCACCACCGATGCACTGCTGTTCTACTTAGGAAGTATATCAAGCCAGTCTACTAATAAGCCTATATACAATAATTACTAAGTAATTTGTTTCAACTGTGAAACATGCTTGTAACAAGCTACAGTTTGCAGTGCCTACAGGAACAGCTCAAGTGAATAGGCCTTGAGAGTCTATACAAGGTCTAATGCTCCAACTTTTTAAACCACTAAGCAATGTTACCCTTAACTATGCAAATTACAGTTATCTATGCTGATGACATCTGCTTGGGTATCGAATCCTAATTTTTTTTTAACCCATAGGGTACCAGGAAATCCAGACTGGCAATTATTGCTGACTTGTACTGCAGTTGGCACCTTTTCCTTTCTAGCAATGCTTTTGGGCCTTGTTTGCTGAGTGGTTCCAAAAAACTCTACCAAAACAACCCACATCTGCTCTCTCTCAGCAGGTGTCTCATTTACCACAGCTATCAGCTGAAATTGGATGCAACTTCCCCACACTGCCCAATTCGAAACGCACCATAATTGCCTACACGGCAGGAGCATTGGATCTACCTAGGGATCACTCGTGCTATCTGGACATCTGTTCTTTATCTGTGCTACTCAGCAGCTGAACATCCCCCATTCTGGGCCCACCTACCCTACCCATAGTTAGCTATCACGCAGCTCCGCACTAGGATGAGTGTCATTTCAGAGTACAGATGGCATCTCTACCCCAGCTGCCACTGCTGAGTCATACTGTTCTGCCATGTGCTCACTTCGAAAATACATTAGCTAAAATAGTTGCAAAGATTGAAAGCTCATATGACTTATTGCACCCAGATTTCTTACTGTCGGCTTTGTCACATTGATGCTTGTCAGAGGCAACTAACGTAACAGGGAGAATTAACAGGACACGCTGCTAGAGGTCAAGAGGGCCTTCAGCAACCAAGTGTTTTTTGCTGGTCGCTTTGGGATCCTCATGGGCCCATTTGTGCAGGGGTTTCAGGCAGTCACTCTGGTGCAGAGGGGCCGTGCTGGGCCCAGCTGCAAGGCAGGGTTGGCGATTCCCTACCCTGACACAGCAAGCACAACTACAACAGCTTCAGAAAGCAAGCCTCATACAACCCAGAGAGGTCAAGTGCTGATCCAAGGCATTTCTTTTTCAAAGTGGCTGTGACTTCATTTCTGTACACTGATAATTCTAGTAAAGAAGTTTTAACCTTGATTACCAGAATTTTTACCTCCCTTCTCATAATCTAACTACCTTAGAAATCTGAAACTATAATAGCTTTTCCCAAATTCAATCCATAAACTGGAAGACTATAAAATCTTGAAGAAGAGGAAGTGTCACAAATGAAAAGGATTAGATTGCTAGTTAATAGGGAATGCACAAAATGAAGTTCATTGACTGCCAGAGCATACGCTTTTAAAATGAAATCTGCTTTCATCCACCATTATACTTCATAAACAAAACATTAGGGTAGATAAGTGCTCTTAACTCATTTAAAAAACATGCAACTTTCCGATCATATTACAATTATGCAATGTAATGGTGATAAAACAAACAAAAAAAAGAAAATAGTCTTCACTGACTCTGATTCTTAAAGCAACAACAATTCTACCAAAGCTATTTTGCAACAGCACATATAGGACAACAGCAGGATAGGAAAGGCAGCTAGGACACTCTGAGCTTTAATATGCATCACCTTTCATGAGGCTGGGGAAGCAGGTCTGATTGTGGGCCTTCCTGACCCCCTTAGTCATCTTTATCTTTGAATATAGCATGAGGGAAATGCAAATGAATAGACTCATCTAACACCACCAAAAACAAACATACATTTATGAAGTATTGAAAGACATTTTGAAACAGTTAAGATGGCAGGAGAGAAGAGAGAGGATTATTTTTCATCAGAACAAATATATTTTATTTAAAATGTTAATCCAGAGAGTGTTCAGAAAGTTGTGCATTTTCCTCCCCTCAGGAAAATGCTGACATCTTCATCCTTTGATACACTCACTCGTTTCTTTCACACTTTTAGCTGTAGCAAAACAAAGAACTACAACTACAACTTCAGAAAGTAAGCAAAGCAGGATCTAATTTTAGTTGCTTCCAAATTGCACAGCTGTAAAGGAATTTACAGGAGCTGTAAAGGAAGAGCATGTTTATTCAATCAACATTTTCAGGTCACCTTTAGATCTCCTGGTACCAATTCATATTCCAAACTAATTGCTTGAGGTTTCGTTTCCTTGCCTCTAAAGAGATGATTCATATTTGTAGCTGTAGACCTTGAGCAGTAGGAGAAAAAGAACTTTTTTTTTTTTTTTTGAAAGTTCAGTTTGTGCTATTCAGAAAAAGTGGCTTCTACTTAAAAAAAAAAAAAACTTAATGTCAAGTTTTCGAATTTTTCCATCCATTCATCCCACAAATTGCAATTAAAAAATTGTGGTCAATCACACTTCTACATATTTCTATGCAAGACAAACATCATGTGTGGGAGAAAAGGAAAAAATAAAATCCATCAAAGTACCTGTCATTAAGGAACTACAAATCACATTATCATCTAGCTCTATATAATGAGCAGTGGAAGATAAATTATTTAGATGCCCAGGGATTATGCAGCCCAAACAAGCGCCACCTCATTGAGGACCAAAACTCATCAGTTAACTGTCACAAGGTAGTCACAATTTCGGGTAACCACAAAAATACTTTTGATGTCGACTTCTTACAAATGCACTTTCACAATGTTATTTCATTATGAAAATTAAATTCTTTTACGTTTTTACAAGATGCAGACACTGACACTCTAATATTTAAGCAGTCTTCATCATTTTGGACAAATATACTACTTAGCCTATGGCAAGGAGCCTTGAACACTGCTGCTGATGTAAAAAATTCTGAGAAAGAGAAGATGTCAGCTGAAAAGGAATAAAAAGCGAAGGAAAACCACACTGTTGTAACACCTTAGGACAGATGTCTGCCTCAGAGTTCTCCTACCACCTGGGGCTGAAATATGTAAAAGCAACGTCAAATAAGCTTTAGATGTTACTCAGGATTAAATACTCACAGTAGGAATAGGTAAGTGTAAATTAATCTACATTTACAAGAACTTCTTAACACAGATTTTTGCTGAGGCAATGAGGTTGTGCACACAGGGCTATTCACACACATTAGGCTTTTAAAGCAGCAGCCCTTCTTAACTCAGGCTCTTAAAATACAAATGGAGGTAGCAAAGGGGGTGCTCTGCTTTATCAGTAGAATTCTTTTTCAAATTAATGACATGTAAAGAAAGCAAGGAGAACTGAAGAATAAATATTCAAATGCTAACGGGCAGCATCCTAGTGAACATGCATTAGATGTTACACCCTTTAAAAAAAAAAAAAACTAGCAAAAAGTACCCAAAGCCATCCTGAATTCTCTTTATATAAGTCATCAATACATATCAAAGAGAATGCACATCCAAAAATAAAAATCAATAAATAATATTTTGTATTTGGAATCACCATTGCTAATGACTCCGTGACAAATTACCAAAGATATCCTGTCAAACTTTCAATTCAAGGAGCAAGTTTTCAGCCACTCAGTGCAAAGACATTGCCTAGAGATACCCATTACATAAGGAATAAAAACCTTTAGTCAACTTGAGGCTGACTCATTTACATAGAGAAACTTTAAAGTACTCTTTTGCAAATAATAATAATAATAATAGTCATGCTAATATAAAAAGAAGATCGAATAGCAGGGACATTTCTGCATCAGTTTTGTTAATTAAATGTACAATACTGGGATTAATCAAAACATTAGCAAATACACTTACAGCTAATGCACTCAGCAAAACATGAAACACCCAGGGGCTCCGAGTGTGACTTTTTGTAACCCTGACACATGCCACTGCTCGGCCTTTCCCTTCTTCTCCCTCTTTCATTTATAGAATGGGTCAGCAATGAGGCAGAAGCAGCTACTGCTTTTGTGCTCTATGGAAGTTCTCTATTATTTCAGCTTTGTTTTAATAGTAAAAGGCTTGAAACATTTCACCTATTCTCCTTAAAGTACTTTAGGCTGCCTCCTTGTGCTCCATTGTATTTTCATGAGCAGTAAAAACTAGAACAGTTCCAGTCTTCATAGGCTCTTCCCGCACCACAAATTGTCATTCTTCAATATTATAGCACTGTGATTATTTAAAAAAAAAAATCCTCATAGGTTGATTTGTTTTCAAAATCTCTCCTGAGAAATAGGTGGCACTTGGTGCCTGCTTTCCGAGAAGCGAGGGCATTGGCTGGATTAACAATTCATAAACAATCCATCCGAGTCTTGTCTCTGCTCCTCTCCGAACCCACGATACATCATCAGCTTTGCCGCCTTCAACAGCGGCAACAGCTACTTGCGGGGCTGCTGCTGTTACTAATCAGTTTTTCCAGTGGGTCAGAATATTAAACTTCCAGAGATGATGGTCACTGCCACGCTTTGGCTTGTTGTGCCTCAGTGATTTATTACAGCTTCACAGTTTGCTAGCTGAGAAAAATGCAGCACATTGCCAGCTTCAAGATGGTACAAAAACCAGGCCAAAAATATTTTTAAGTTTTCTATTTTTCTAGAATTACATAAAACTACTCTATATTCTGGAGATGCTTATCGTGCTTGGATATCACACAGAAAGTATAAAAACTTTCTGGAACAAGCTGGGAACATGCAACTTCCCCTATGCACATAAGCATCAATATAATCCCCTACTTTATCATCCTTCCTTTTATAACCTAATAAGTCAAAGCAATAATAGTTAAATAAATAAATAAATAATAAAAATGGCCATCGTATTATAGACTGCTCAATTCAAAGCCAATTTATTCTACACTTAATATTTCTTTTTGTTTTACTAAACAGAGACAGGAAAGATTTAAAATAGGAAAATGGCTACTGATTCCACCACTTCCCAAATGCCTCCTCCATAACGCACAGTGACAGTAGACCGCAAAACTTAGATTGCAAAACTGTAGAAAATGCCTCCAATTTGATTTTCTTCTTCCAAATGTAGCCTTTGTGCTTGCCTTTCATCTTATGAGTCTATATGCTAATAATTCTCTTTTTCCATCGACAACGTACTCTACAATCAGCACAAATTCAAAACAGAGCGCTCTAGTCCCCGAAGTTTATTCTGGCCTACAAACTAAATGTGCATGTTTGGAGCGGCATTTTGGAGAAACCTTTCTCCAACAGGCACAAACATAAAACTTTCCCTTTATTAATACACAGAGACGTGCTGCCATCATCATGCACCCGTCCCAGTTACTGCATCCTGGGCAGCAAACACAAGCACAATCCTGGTTCCTCCGAGTGGGCTCCTTATTAACCACCTCTCAGAGGACAAAGTTGCAGCTGGCACTAAAGCCACACGGACAGCAGGCAAGTGCCTCCCTCTAGGCTATTCACCAGGGCAGGTCGCTTGATGCAACAACACCAGGTTAAACCTGTTGTCAGGGTCACCAAACACTGTACCTGAATGTATCTACACTGGGCAGAAAAGGACTCTGGTTGCCCAGGCTTCAACCAGACCTGGAGCCCCAGCAATGCTGTGAGCCAGAGAAAAGCTTTGCAATTATATTAATGTGGTGGCCAGCCCCAGCTAATAAGTCAATCCCAGCCAATCTCTTCTCTCTAAGAACATTAAAGAAAAATGTCAACAAAAACCATGACACTTTCTCAGTACCAGGACTTG
>NW_010578799.1:38528-87435 GCF_000705375.1 Tinamus guttatus | reverse complement strand
CTTCAGGTATCCTGCTCTGAGTCATAAAACATTCCTCTGCAGTTTATCGCTTCAGGGACAAAAGAAAATGATTCTCATCTAGCAAAAGGCCATCATAATACGGAAAAAAAAGCTTGGATTTACACTGGAAATAGCAACAGTGGGAAGAACTAAACCCTGATATCCCATATTCTGAATATTCTAATATGAGTTAAATACAAGCAGATTTATGAATAAATCTTGTCTGAACAGTTTTTGACATCTGACCTAAAATTAATATACAATTTAAGACAACTAAGACTAAATTTAGTAGTAGCTAAATGCATCAAATAGACTTCATCTTCTACATTCCGCAGTGTTCCTCAAATTACCACTCTCAAATTTGTGGGAAAGATCTTTTTCACACCTACAAATCATCCTGACCTTCAAGAAGGCGTGCTTGACAACAACATGCTGTACTGAAACAAGAGAAAAAAATATATATGCAAAGCTGTTTTAAATGTACAGTTGCATGTGAAAGGCTCCAAGTAAAACAAGAAAATTTCTAATGAGCTTAATAAGCAGTAGGCAGTGCAAAACAGCAGGACAGTTTGGGGGCATTTTTACTTAATTGTTTCCGCAGTAAATTGGCTAGACAAAGCAGCATTATTTTGGAGGGGGGGCAAGGAAGGAAGGAGAGAGAGCATGATGTACAATAGTGCTCCAGCCAGTCTTAAAACCGGTTAAAAAATTCTCAATGTATACACTCCCACAGGCAAAATAATCCATTTTAAACGCCCTGCGAACAAATGGAAGAAGTGACATACAAGCTGCTCCTTCTCTTGGCATCAGCCAGAGATTACAAAACAAAGCCCTGGCTGTAGCTTCACGAAAAGAAAGAGATGAGAGATTCCTATGAGCATCAACAAAAAATTCCAATGAGGCTGTAAATCAATGAACCAAAAGACAAAAATCACCTGAACACTTAAAGCACAAAGAAATAAGCTAGGAAAGGAAGGCAGGAGAGATAGGATATGAGTGACAGCTCTTTCCACAAAAGAATTCAATTAAAAGATTAATAACGCCTTGTTGGCGACAGAAAAATATGAAGCATATAATTTCTGGCCTTCACCATGATTTTTGAGAGCTGCCTTCCCATGTTGCTTCTGCTATTTCTTATATAGCATATCTAGAATAGCAGCACCTAAGAAAGACCGTCTAAAGTAGAGTCCGCACAGCTGACAGCGTCCAGTCTGAAGTACTGTCAAATACAAGTCTCACAGCAGATTTTTTCAGAGCAAAGCAAAGCAAAGGCCGCTGTTTCTAAGCAGAGCAAAGGCTGCTTTTCCAGCGGCTCCTCGAATTTCAAAGTGGTGTAGGATACGATAGCCATGGCTTAAAGGCTGCAGAAAGGACACAGAAAAAGAGTTTGTTTATTCAAAAGTTTTCTTCTGTCAAAACACTCTGAAAATAATTATTACATCAATTCATAATCAAAGTCCACTATCTCCATCTCTGTAATTACATTATGTGTTTGAAGCTTTCCACTACATTTAATTGCAAGTCCTTCCACTAGGTAATTCTGATCTTCCTGGATGAAGGAGCCCTCCCTTGCTATTTTCATTTGTAAGTAAACTGAGCATCTTTCCTATAAGTGCAGGGATCCAGCAAAAGAAATTCAGATAAAGGCAATACTAACAAAATTTATCTATGGAGGTTATATACCGTTCTAAAAGGATAACTGCCTTCACGTGTCAAATCTCTACATTGTAACTGTGCACACTTTGGGTTTTCCACATCTGACATATTGCTGCATCCAGAGAAGATGGAGTCAAATCATCATACGATAGCATGGCCAATAAGAAAGGACAAATTCTAGATACGTCCATTGCAGCAGAAGTCATCACCCGTGCTAAAATGCTCACAAATGCGAACGCCGAACGGGAACCACAGCAGACTTTTCTTTAATTGTTTATTTTATACAGAGTTTTGCCAAACTCTGATTCCAGAATAAAGCATGCTCAGTATTTAGCATCACAAGTTAAACTCTTCCCATAAGATTCTTCTGCAATAAGTCTCCTTGTTACACATATGCATATAAATCAACTTTATATCAATGTTTCACATTATGTTAATGCTATTTTTTAAACTTATGAAGCACAAAAATCTGACTTTCTAGCTATTTTAATAAAGCTTCAAATCAAGCTTTTAGAACAGCTTCAATTCTTTATTACAATTCTGTTTGTTTCACATACATACATATTCTTCATTTTAAGATGACAAAAGACTTAGTGAAAGTACCTAATTACTGCAATACTGAATTTTCTCTCTCATATAGTTTTAGGGTGGATAGCTATATGCATCATGTTTTTATGGCATTATGACAGGTGTATTTTTTCTTTAGTATCCACTCCAGGCTACTGAAACTGGTTTGCACGTATTCGTTTATGGATACAGAGATATAATCTCTTAATAATATCAACAGGTAACACCTTTTGTTTCCAGTGCTATAGGTAGATACTCCTTTCTAAAAAGCCAAAACTTTACATGACTAGAAAACTTAAACAACTAGAAAAATATCTTTCTATAGAAAGTCATGTTTTTGCTGATCAATACATGTGGCCTGCCTATAGCTGGCCATGGCAGATGTAATCACTTTAGAGCACAGACTCAAAGCACACAGGAAATCCAAATACTGGCAACAAACATTTCACTTCTAAAACCAGCATGATCTTTTAAGTCCACCTGTGAAACAAATGCTCAACTAAAAGTCAAACGCAAAAAGATAACCTTAGTTTAAAAGAAAAAAAAAAAAAGTTAAATTTCAAGGGTCATTTTTCTCCATCCCCTTCAGAGCAGGCTGCAATGGTTCAAGGAGACAGGTTGCCCGAAGGAGTACAAATGCACTCCTATCTATCACTAACATTTTTTGCAAAGCCAGCCTTCTTATCAGCATGACTAGAAGCTATGTTGAAAGAGTCACGTTGTGTTGGCTCTGGGATAAACTAGCCAAAGGGAGAGGTAGGGTTACACACACAGCACAGCCTGGGTTACAACCTACAGCTCATTAAAGGGCTACTGAGCACATTTAGATCAATTCACAGGGAAGGGATGAAAATGGATGTCTTATGAAGGCATTATATTGCCTTACTGAACTATTTTAAATTCAATCTTGCACTACTGCCAGTACAGGTCTAAGTCAAGCCTATTCAGCCTGGATTTTTTTTTTTTTGAAAAGTTTCTCAGCAATGATTCCTGACAACTTTAGCAATGACATAAAGCAACAAGAAAAGAAAGGAAGTGTTCAGTGACTTAGCACATAAGGTGTTTGCTTCAGTAACGAAGATCCTCTCAAAAACGAGGTACTACCAGTTCTTACTGCTGGCAACTGGTATTTCTTCTTCTAGTTCTAAGTAGTAAAATAGAGCATGGACTTGTGCTGAAAGACAAAAACAGGCAAGCCCAGAGCCAAAGACCAGGGTTTGCCAAGAACCAACACATGGCAAAGCTGGACCCCTGAAGGATGCTGAAAAACCATGTTTGCAGGTGCATGTGAGCAAGATTAAGATCTGTATTATACATCATACTAGCATCAAAAGACTAACTAAAGGTAACAACTGAATAACAACACTGAGTTCACTGGCAGAGGACTTACAGCTGGTACAGCTACCTGGTGTTGCAGGTATGACTGTAACAGCCAGGGGACAGCTGTGTGGAGAGCTGCATTCTGCGCAACGGAGGCAGTTCAGCAAAAGGGAAGGAAGAGAGTTCCAGATCTGCCGCACTCATTCATTCATTGATTGACTACTGCATTTGTGAGGCACTAATTTCAGTAATTAGGGTGTGAAGTCCATTAATACACCATCCATTAAATAACGATTTGTTACTCTAATAGCTAACTGGAAAAAAAGAAAGATTTATTGTGGAAGGCATTCAAATTCAAGTCAGCATCAATACAGAGCGAGAATACTAGTGTGCTGCTTATTCAAAGTATAGTTTATCGCATACGCTTAATATGTAATGATTCCCGCACACTTTTCTCTCATACTTCATGCCAACTGGTATTTCAAACCCCAGATGTGCACTAACACCAGACACAGCTACTTTGCAAAGCCCAGCGCTGTCTTCAAGCACTTAGGACAAGTTTTATAAAACATCTTAAGATGACAAAATTCCTTTGTGGGCATTTTAAGTAGTCAACCAACGTTTCAAAGAATCTTATCAAAAAGTGCTCAAAAGCAGTCTGTACAGATGTTCAGTAATCATGACAGATTTTTGTGTCTTCATGCATGCTATATTATAGATAAGAATTGGCATGAACAAATCAAGTAAAATCAAAGCCAATAAACATTAACATTTTGGCTAAGTCTGTTTCTTGCACTAAGCTACTGACACCACAACACCAGCGTGATTCGGAATCTAACGGATACCTAAACCGTTCAAGGATCTGTTGCCCATCCTCTCTGGAGCAGCTCTGTCAAACCTTTTCCCCACAGTCCCACGTGTCACCACTGCCAGCTCCCTAGTGCAAGGCAGGGAACAGGCCACAGAAAGGGGCTGTTTTTGTGCATGAATTATCAACGTTCGGCTTTTAAAATTTTACTCTAAAGAGTAGTTAGGAAAAAACAAAAACAAAGGAGCAGCTAAGTCAGCCAGCTGTCTCTAAACAAATTAACTGCCATCAGGTAAAATCTACCTTGGGCTCCCATAGAATGAATGGAAATCTTCCAATTTTATACACAATCATGCCCTCATAGACTGCGTATTTTCTTTTCAATAGACTAGCAAAGAAAGCCCTGACAAAGGACATCCTCCAACACACATCTGCAGCAAAGAAATCCTAACAAAAAGAAAAATACGAGGGGAATGTATTATAAAAAAAAAGAAAAAAAAAAGAAGAAAAAGAAAGAAAGATAGAAAAAAGGTAGACAAGAATAGTTGCTCCACAATTCTCAAGTTTAAAAAAAAAACTATCATGATCCGTTTAACTATCGTGGAAAGAAAAGCGAATCCCAGGATGATCCCCTGCTGCTAAAAGGAAAGCTGAACTAGAAACATGCCTAGAAAAATTTCACCCTTAATTTGTCTAGTAAAGGATATCTGACTGATTTAACTTCAATACGCAAGAAGGTTTGAGATCACCTTTTCCAGTTAGTTCAGTCCTTACGAATGACACACAAAAACACACAACAACAAAACTATCATTACAGCTCAGAATGAAATTAAGATAAATATTATCAACTCCAGATCATACTAGATCAAGTCTGTGCACCTGCTTTCCCTATCCCAATAAGGAGATTACAGAAGGGCACAGCAAGCTGGTGTCACATAATCATGATTACACGCGATGAGAGTAACTGATTTCTCAAAGGTGTGTGCAAGCCTTTCCTAAGCTGAAATAGGAACTACAGGTTCATTTCACCATGTATGCTCTTCATCTTTGGCCTGTATGAGATTAACATAATCCACCTTTATATATGCACACCCTAAGACACCATCCTTTAAGAGAAGGAATATAGATTATATATGAGCTGTACTTCTTCCACACCATGTAAGAGAAAGTCACTTGGTGAGTATTTTTCTCCTAATATAGAAAGTATTCATAATTTTTGTTGCAAAATGAATCTTAAATGACAACATGATTAAGCACTTAATATATTATATGACTACTTTATAATAACAAGCAAGAACAGCTGCTACTCTGAGAGCAAGGGTGAAGTAGACAAAAAGAAGAAATCTGAGAAAGTAGTACAGAGCAAAGATACATGTCTAGAGAGCACAGGAGGAAATGAAGGAAAAGAGTACGAAATATCAAGAGTTATCTGTGGCTTGTCAGAAAACACAGAACAAAGCCATGAACTGCAAGTGTGGACAGAGGAAAGGAGAAAGGGAAAGAAGACACAACACAGAGGCTTTTAGTCTGCATAAAATGAGAGTGTTTTGTTCAATGCTGCCTTAAAACACAGAGTTTAAACAAACAAAAAATATTGTGGATATTATGGCTCAAATTAAGCCATGCTGAGGCATCCTTATTTTTGTACATGAAGAAACAATACTTTTTGCAAGCTAACATCACCAATGTGAATTCAGACCAATTGGGTTTTATATGACCTGTGGCATTTTCAGAAAAGACAACAAACTTAAAATAATCTTAAAAGCTCATCATAATTTAAAGTCCATTAATTTGAAAGCTTTGCAACACAGGCAGCATAGATTTTTTTCACTATTCCAGTAGTGTTAAATACAAAGCTATCAAGCATTATTTTTCACTTCTAATATACTTAAGCATATATTTTCAATTAAAAATCAACTGGGAGTAAACACTCACAAACTGCAATAGGAAGATGTTATTGAGGACATTAAATACCCAAAAGGAAATTATAAATTTTATATAGTAAGTACATCAAAATACCCTTTTCTTTCTTTATCTAGAAAATCACCTTTGTTTTGAAAATGGCATTTCTTCTTCAAATCTTTCAATTTCCCTATCAAAAATTCTTTTTTGATTCAGGTCTGCAAACCTTTTGCCTACCACACTTAGTTCCACAAAACCCCAAATCCAAATTACTGAATACACGTACAATATTTTATATGTGTAGCACTTTTAATTAAAGCTTGCAACCATGGAAGGTGGCACTATTCCAGTCACGTGGAAGCTGTCAAGCTGAAGTGCTGAGAAAGCTTTAATACATACAACAAGTAGTAGAAGGCTGATGTGTTTGGGACAGAAAAATAAATTGTCAGCCCATCTACTTAAATGTAGTTGCGCTTCAAATTAACTAAATTACAAGGTTTGAAATTCACAATGTTTCATGTCCCTGAAGCTACTTTTTCCCTTCTCCCCATCAACTGTAATATCTGGTGCAACTTGCAAGGAACCAAACGCAAGATCTCTCACAGTAAGATCTTAAAGAGAGATCTTGTGTTGCCTAACACACAGGACTATATATCCTACAGTCACACAGTGACAGAATTGTAGAAAACTGGAGGGAAATTTTTTGAAGTGACCCAAAATGGCTTAAAAGTTTACAAATCCACTTAATCTGTCACAGTCACTATTATACAAAGTTTTACTTCAGGTATAGCCATTCCACAGTAGAAATAGTATGTAACATAAATGTTTTCTAAACAAATTAATGTGAAAACTTCACACATTTTGGCCAGAGAGAACAGATTAAACTATGCAAAGAGTCCCAAATGCACAGGCATTTTGCAGCCTCCATCTTCACCGAGCTCTTACTCCGTGTGTTCTCCTTAGCAGGATGCTCTATGCAGAAGCCCCTATGCTGTGAACCAAGGGGCTGACTATATGCTCACATTTAATTCAAGGCTGTGAAATCACATAGCCATAAGCAAAGATCCAGTCTACTGTGTGCTGCATTGTAAACTGTGACCTGACCTGAATATATCTTGATATCCTACATCTCAGTACTCTATAAGCGTCCACACTGCTGGTCACAGAATGGTTAAGGTTGGAAGGGACCTCTAGAGATCATCTAGTCTAATCCCCCTGCTCCAGCAGGGACACCTACAGGCACAGGGTGGCATCCAGACAGGTTTGGAAGATCTCCAGAGAAGGAGACTCCACAACCTCTCTGGGCAGCCTGTTCCAGGGCGCTCTCACCCTCACAGTAAAGAAGTCCTTTCTTGGTCCTTTCTTTGGGCTTTATATTTCAAAAAATGTGCAAAGGAAAAAATGTGGAGGTGGTGAAGAGCAGGCAGCCATTTAACTGCATCTTCACAATTTTAATACTCTTACCTTCCCAGTGTCACAACACACACTGCTTCAGCTGCTGCTGCGCAATCCCAGGACTGAGCTGAACAGACAGTAATTCATAATACAATGAAGACACCCAAAATGAATTAGATAAAGATCAAAGAACAATACAAAAACTGGTAGTGCCATGGCTTTATCACAAGAAAACCCAGAGTGCTCTGGCAGCTCCTGCACAGCCAGCCTCGTTAGAGGACGGCCTCATTAGCACCAGAATGGCTGCTGTTTGAACCAGCAACACCTACAGAAGCGCAACTCAGTTCATACTGGACAATGACAGAGAGGCAGGAGAAAATGGAAGAAACCCTACCCTAGGAAAGCAGTTTCTAAGGCATCACAGAAGCTGCTCCCCATTATCACAGTGAGGGCTCTAGATCACAGACAAGAGAGTCTTCCATTGTCGCTACTTTTACAAAGAATCCTGCAAAACGGTTTCCAGGAGAGAGTTCTTGCAGCTCCTGCTTCAGATGTGAACTGATGTGACCCAATCACCTGTCCTCTTTGTCCTCATTTGTACTCTTCCCACTTATCTCCCAGCTGTGCTATTCAGAAGAGGAGGACAGAGCTAGGGAATAAAACTAAAATTCACCTTCAGGTAGCAACATGCATAAAAAGTTTCCTCGCTGGTCTCAAGAGAGCCGTGTAATTTTAAATTCAGTGTTTCCCTGAAATATTTTGACTGAATGCAAATTGATGGAAGAAAACATACCATTGGGTGCACTACAACATTAACCACCTGCATGTGGAGGTTCACAGACATTAAAATTTGAACTCTCAACAGTGATAAGACAAAAATCACTGAAATTTTTAAGTGTCTTCAAGAATTCCATGGAACAACATTTCTGTTACCAGTCATTTCTAAACATGACCCAATGATTACCATTTTTTTAATCATAAGATACATAACTGTTTTCATGCCTTAATTTAAGGATTACATTCCGAGCTCTGAAATGACTTCTGTTTAACTACCTGAAGCAATAAAGCATTAACAGCTATCAGTCCAGAACATCCATGCTCACCACCGATGCTATGTTTTTCAGTGGATGGCCTTGCTGTCTTGCCCACTTCCTTCCACTAAATAAAACTGTTTTATATAGTTAAGTGGTAAAATACCTACTTATTGTTCTTCAATAAGTCTTGAGAAAGAAAAGACATATTTGGCACATGTAGATATGCAGGTTCACATATGGAAGGCTTCTTTAAAATTCTTCATCTCCTAAAGCACCCATTAATCCTCTTTTCATACACCATTCTTAGGCGATGGCACGGACATGAATGACAAGACTCCACTTTACCAGCAGACTGAATGCGTTTATTCAGAGCAGAGGTATCACCCTGTATATGGTAAAGACTTCTTGGTTCAAGAAGGGAAATGGATGCTCCCCTTTTATGTCTTCACTGGAAGTATCCACAGTTGAGCTGCACAGCACACAGAGGATCAACTCTTTGGTCAACTCATTACCTGTCCGAGAGCCAGCAGCACTAGAAATCTAGTTTGACAGCTGATACCAATACCATCCTTCACAAGTCTACCTGAGCTGAATCAAAATTAGACAGCAAAACAACAGGAAGAAGGAAGAAGGTATATAAGGAGCACTGCAAGCAAAGAATTGCTGAAGTTTATGAGGAAATAGTGCTAGAGTATTCCTTTTAGTCTATAATTGAGCTGAAAAAGATGTACCCCAAAGCCTTTTTGCAATTGCGCAGTTCAGCCACTCATTGAATATCAATATTGAATATCAATAAAAGGTTTCACATATAAGAACAAGAATGAGCTTAAAAATCACGGTTGTCATAGATACTGTCACCCCACTGACAATAACTGAGGAGATTTGGGGAATTTTTGAAGAGCGTTTTGGACATTTTTGTTGGTTCGTTTGTTTTGTTTTGTTTTGGAAAATATCTAGGGACAACTTAATATCATTTGCTTTTCAAATTTGAATTCCGAATTTCAACCAGCTCTAAAATTTTCACATCTAGAACAGTGATTAGCATAAATACAACAGCCAGAGATTTTCAGTTTCAGCAAGCTTTTAGAGCAGTATCGATACGGTGAAGAGATTTGAAAAATTATATGAGAATTAGTATCATAATTTGGAGGTAGATAACATGTACTCTCATGGGTGGACTACTACTGATCAGCAATTAGATCCAAGTAAGAGAAAGTTCTAAGAAAATATCAGGGCAATGCTCAAGAGGACTCAAAGAAAAGCAAATCAAATTTAAGGATCTGTTAGAAACAAAATGAAGATCGAGAGAACATCTCTCCTACAAAACCCAAATCTGCCCACATCTGCCCATATCATGTGCAGTTCCAGCCCTTCATCTACAAAAAACAGGGTCAACATAAAAGTGCATACCCTCTCTTAGATAAGAGCTACAAGACAACAGTTAAAGCCAATGGTGTCAGGCCCAAAAATCAGAGGAGGTTCTCTAATCCACAGGAAGTAACCTGCAAAACTCCAAAGTATGCCATGACCATTAACTGACCATTGCGCATGCACCACGGAAATTAAACAAGTTCACTGAGAAGAAAGTCACAGAACCTTACATAGATATGAACACATAGAATACCTAGAAACCACATATAATTCCAGACAGCCATGAACTGAAAATAACTAGAATCTAAGAGAATACTGGGGCAAGAGGCAAGTAAAAACAGCTTTTCTCACTCTTGACTAGCTCGCTCTTACTCTTTGCTGAGCAACAGCTTTCAGTAACTGTTAAAGATAACCTTTGGGCAAGCCAGACCTATGGCTTGACATACTGCAGTCATTGCCTCATTCCTTGCATACACAGCTCTGCTCTGGGGTTTTCCTGCTTGTAAGAAACATTCCTGTCTAAAGCTTGTCCAGAAGCAGGCTATCAAATTCCTACCACTAAACTCTAGGAGCAGATAAGATACTACCATCATAATAGGAAGGAGACAGCCACATCCCTGTAGTTGCTCTCAAGGAAACCAGCTTTCTGGGCCAGTCACAAATGCCCCAGGCAAATGTCATGCTCCAGCTCTTAAAGTGACCAGAGAGCTCAGATGACCGTCTTGCTTCCCCAAACCAAGCAAACCCAACACACCAATGTCAGTAAGAGGCACATGGGGCACTGAAGAAATATCCTTATCTTGATCAGTAGGAAATTACATTTTCTATTGTTAAATTTAAAACAAGGCTGTGGTGGTTGAGTGTTGCACAAATCACTGAAATTATGGTCACTTAAAGAACTCCAACCCTATACCGAAAACATTGCTTCTCCCTTGCATTCATATGCGTATTGGTTTAAGATGCAGAGCAATCGGTATGAGCCAATTTTAGATAGAAATATTTAGTAACATTTTCTCCCCTGCTTTTACAAATTGTTCTGAAAACGTGCCAAAAAAAACCTACATAGAGAACTTTTAGCTGTTCAACTCAGTTTAGATTGCAGTGAAATGTTATTTGAAAAGACCTTTAAGAAATTCTGAATAATTAGGAACCTTCATTTCCATTTTGCCACAGTAAGGAGAGGGGGAGGAAGAATCTCCAATAGATTCTCACCTCTTATTCTAATACCTTTTAATATATTTCAAGACAGCACTGATGTGCTTGGACAATTCCAGGAGTTTCAAAATTAAGGGAGGTTTTTGTTTGTTTAAGTCCTTAGAATTGTCAATGAAGTATCTATGTATTTATAATTTAAAATTCTCTTATTTGTTGAGCCGACTTAAATACCATCTCACATTGCTGTTATCTCTTGCCACTTCATTTTATCTCTTGCCACTGTCTCATTTCTGTTAATAAGATAAATCAACAGATGGAATAAAAGCCTTAAATTCTTTTTTGTACAGTGAAAAAGAGAGAATGCGTTTAGTTTTGAAAAATAGAAGATGATATAAAAGCCAATATGAACAGCGCAAACTGCATTCACAACATGAGCATGTGCAATGCTGTGCTTCAAAGCCAGTTTCACAGAAATCTGTCTCTAGCTAAGAATAGCAAAATCATCACTGTAAACTAAACAGTCATTCAAACAGAGCTTACTATCTTACTCTCTCTACCTGTCAGACTTACCTAAAATAAAATATTTGGAAAAAGAGAGAGAGCTTATTCTATAATGATTAACGAAAGATTAACTAATAGAGGGAATTGCTACAAACCACCTGGTCAGATAAGACCTCCTACTGGAGGTCTTTACTCCAGCTGGAGTTAGTCGCATCTTCACAGGCCCTGGTCCTCACAGGGGCCTTTTCTGCTGGAGAGCACCAGAGTAAGCCACAAGCAGTCGGGGAGGTTCCTGGAGAGCCCTGATGGTAGCTTCCGGATACAGATGATGGAGGAGTCTAAAGGAGAGCTGTGCTGCTGGACCTTGTAGTGACAAACAAGGAAGGCTAGTGGGAGATGCAAAGGTCGGGGGCAGCATTGGCTGCAGCAACTGTCAAGTGATGGAGTTCTGGATCCTGTGAGGAGAAAGTAGAGCGAGAAGTAGGATAGCAACCTTGCATTTCAGGAAAGCAAATTTTGGCCTCCTCAGGGACCTGCTTGGAAGAATCCCCTGGGATAGGATCCTAGAAGGAAGAGGGGGTCCAAGAAAGCTGGTAGATACTCAAGGACAACCTCCTCCAAGCTCAAGTGGTCCATGCCAGTGAGCAAGAAGTCCAGCAAAGAAAGCAGGAGACTTGCATGGATGAACAAGGAGATGGAACTGTTCAGCCTCGAGAAAACTGAGGTGGCAGAGGGAAGGTTCTTATCAATGTGTGTAAGTACATGAAGGGAGACTATAAAGAAGATGGGGCCAGCCTCTTCTCAGTGGTGACCAGCAATAGGATGAGAGGCAATGGGTGCAGACCAAAGCTCTAGAAGTTCCACCTGAACATGAGGAAATCTTCTTTACTCCGAGGGTGACAGCACAGAATAGACTGTCCAGAGAGACTGCGGAGTCTCCTTCTCCGGAGATATCCAAAACCTGTCTAGATACAATCCTGGACAAACCACGCCAGGGTGACTCTGCTTGAGCAGAGTGGGTTAGAGCCTCAATGGGTCCATTCCAGATTCAACAGCTTCAGCATTCTGTGGAAAATGGAGTGGACTATCACAAACACAAATCTTGATTAAATCTGTACAGGCACTTCCGCAAGTTTAAAATGGTCTTAGCTCAAGCATAAAACACTTGTCTAAATTAAGTTCATGAAAGCTTTTTAGTATTAAAATTAAAACATGCAAGGTTAAAGCACTTTATTGTTTGTTCAGCCTGATACTAACACACATTCATTTAAGTGACAAACTTCTCCTTGTCAAGAACTAAGAATGTTTTAAGATTTCCATAAATAGGTATATCCATTTACAAGTCACTGTTAAAAGTTCCTAAGGAAATTCTGACATCCTGCCAGTCACTAGAGATGACTGAAAGCTGAATGCAGAATTAGCAAGGACAACAGAAGTGATTAGAAGAGAAGTTCAAATTTCTGTGTTATGAAGACAGGATGATACTTCACCCAAGTGCTTGCAAGTGTAGAGCATTCTTTCATAATTTCTGCTGGTAAAACCAATGCTATACACATGTTCTGTCATACACATGTTCCTTCTCCGTCTCAAGCCAAACTTCCTTGTAATCGCTTTTATACTCGCTCTTAAAATATGGTCTCTGTAAATATCATTGCTTTTCTTTTTCCTCCTGATTCAGGCTTTTCATTCTCTTTTCCAGACCTCCTCATCTACGGGTCACCCTCTTTTTCATCATCTCAGGAAATATGTTCCCTCAGCTCTCAGCATTCCCAACATTTTGGCCAAAATGTCATTGTCTTTATACTCTTTCTTCAAAGCTTCCAGAAGAACGCATCTCATGAAGAGACCCCCTCAGTTGTTTTCAATGCATCAGGACTCCCAGAGATGAACCACATTATTTTCACCATCATTTCAAGTGAAATGTTTAGAAACTATGAAGAGTAGATAAGTTCTTTACCCCACAACTGGTTCGTCATCTATTTTTAAAATAGACCAGAGGCTGCATTGAAAGTTTATATTATATCTAACTCCTAAAAAAGTGTCTGCATCAAGGATGGTAGATTGGCATTAACATTTTTGGTTTGTTTGTTTTTGTTTCAGAGAACTTAAACTTCAGATCTGGCTATGGGGGAGGAGCACTAGATGGGAAGAATTTTTTTCTTTTGGAAAACATGAATTGGTTTTTAGACTAAAAAAAATTTTTTAAAGTGAATTAAGTGTTTTAAAATCACGGTTATTCTAACAGCTCATACCATTTGGCCCTTGGAAAAATTTTCAAACCTCCATCCAAGATTACAGTCAGCTGGTGTTTTCCAGCTTTTTAGGCAAACATGTGATGGTCACTGTTACTGCACTTCCCTCCTGTACCAGCAAGTATCTTTAACTGCAAAAATGGTAGTGTGATTATACATCATCACCATGTTCAAAAGGGAAGGGAAAAAAGACTCAACAACTTGGAGAATTAAGCAGTGATAGCTATATCAAAACAATAACTAGTAACACCTTTGTTACCAACCAACGTGGACACATAACCTAAATGGAAACATGAGCTACTAAAAGAATATGTGCTCTTTAACTATTGTATATGCAAGCTTCCCAGGGAGAGGTTCCAGGGTAGAGCTCTTGCCACTAACAGTCTATTTATTTTCTATTTATTTTCATAATGCAATCTCTTTATTTAAAGATAAAAATAAATTCAACTAACTTGGGGATTGCCCTTCAGTATCTCAAAACCCATATTACAAGGTATTATCCATGAAGCGACTTGTCTTTTTCAAATCACAACCTCAGTGCTTGTTCTGCAAAAGCTGACAGTTGGTTTCATATTTGTGGCACTGTGGAGAAACAGAAAGCAGAACAGATGAAGCTGAGGACAGTGCTTAAACCTTGAAAATTTGCCCGTTTCTTTCTTTTCTTTTTCTTCTTTTCTTCCCTTTTTTTTTTTTTTTTTTTTTTAAGGTTCATCGAAGCTTTTATGCTAAATCAAATTAAATAAAAATAAAAATAAAAGAATAAAATGGAAAATAAAAAAAGAATAAAAATAAATAAAATGTTATTGTAAAGTATATACTCTGATCTGCAAGACATTTACTCTGAGTAATGAGACAAGAGGTCAAGCCAGATCCCATATTGTGCCCAGAGGGCTGGAAATTAGAACACACATTTCTGATAATGGTAGATCTATTTGGTATGAAACCAAATAGAAATGCAATCAAGTAAGCATTATAGTTACTAGAGAAAGATAAATATTTAATTTAGCCTTTGGTGCAGCTTCAGTTTTCTAGAGGAATAATCTTTATATTCCCTCATTAAACATGACTACAGTTTCTCTCTGCTCTAGCTCTTATTGATAAGGAGGCAACATACTGCATACCTCACCAGCCATAAATTCTTTCGGATAGTTGAGATTATACATATATGCACACACATACACACGTATTTTTTTTTCTTTTTCTTTTTTTTCTCTTTTTTTGCCTTCCTATTGCCTCCCGTCTCAGTCTTCAAGATTCAGGTTCAGATCTTCTAAATAGTTTTGAATAGTTTCATGGAAAAGAGAAAAATACCAAAAAAAGTCAAGAAAAATTCAAAGAACCACCTGTCATTCTACCATTTCTAAAGGAGTGGTGAAAGAGTATACGGAGAGCTTTAAGAAAATCTAAGAAAAGATAGTTTCTGGTGGATTATGAATTTCCTACCCAAATCCCAACCACAGCATGAAAGTCTCTTTCAGAAATAGGATTTAAGAGAGCTTTCAAAAAGTCTCATTGAGACTTTGATACACATCTCTGAACACAATAAATACTCCAAGGAAGAAGAACACCATTCTTATTCCTTTCTCCTTCCTCTCTTTCTATGTATGGTTTAATTCTACAGACTTTCTTTGAGAAGTATGAGTCAGTATAAGAATAGTGTAAGAATTTTGTAATCTTCTTCGATTATCCTAGGGTGTTCCTATGTATCACACCCGAGCAGCCTTTATAGCCTGCTCTGGGGGGGCTGGCAGCCTGAGCCACTGTTGCCCAAAAGCAAGTTCTATCTGCAGAATAGCATTGAGACAAGGAAATAGACAGATGACATTAGACTACAGAAATAGGCTTCAGCTCAAACCTTACCAATTTGCCAATACTTAGAACTAGCTGAAGATTGTGCAGTAAATTGTGCCAAGAGGTTTCACCCACTTGTGTGTGTCCACTGCATGTTTTTATGAGTGGCAAGTCCTGTAATAATGGTTATCTGCCAAAAGAAAATATTAAACCCTTGCATTCCTACCCATTACTCTGGATGATGCTCATGATGTGAGGAAAAGAGGAGGAAAAAAAAATACAATGACATCATGAAAATCATTTTTAGTACCATGTTTCTCAACCACTATAGATGGAAAGACTAACCTTTTTTAAAAAAGAGTATCCCTCAAAATCTGTATTTTTTGCTACCTTAACGGTGTTCATCTACATCTAAATACCAATTAGGATAAAAAGCTTTTACATTCATTTCTTATTTTTATTCCTCCCCTTTTCATTGCTTCCACATAAGAAAACACACATGTACAGCCTTCAGAGAAGGAGGTTTATAAACATTTGGTGGACTATCTTCTGGGGTCATTTACATCACAAGCTGAATAAAAAATTATTCCAGTAGACACATCCGAAACAAAAATTTCAGGTACAAATACTGTGCAGGGGCAAGGATTGGGAGGAAAAAACAAACTCTTATTGAGATTCAAGTGTTAAAAACAGGGCACAGATTCCTAAGAACAACAGGAGAAATGTATCTCTGAAGACTAGCAGAAGCTACCACAACTAAAACAGAGAAGAGCCTCTTACATGGAAAATATATATGTATATTCATATATTTTCATAGATATGTGTATGCGTGTATATGCAAGAAATTCTTTAAAGCACTGAGTTTTGTTAAACTTTCAACTCAGCTTCTCTGTGCTTTTTGTAAAAGATATTTGAGATGCCTTTCTATGAGACCACCCTAAAATCAGAGTT
Organism: Tinamus guttatus; assembly: GCF_000705375.1. Next base: position 70,732 of record NW_010578799.1, on the reverse strand, counting down.
AACGAAATCACTGATCACTGATCTAGGATCAAATGATCATCTGGCCTTGAAAAGGAGTGCCTTGCTTAATGCCTGTTTACAAGCGAGAAAGTGAATCTGACAACTTAGAAGCAAAAACAAAGCTGAACCTTGATGAAATGTGGCTACATTTTCTCTCCACGTGACCCTTCTTTCCCTCTTACTGTTGCCATTCTTTCATTCTTTAGGTTTTTTTTTTCCAAGTTAGATGAAGTTTTCTTTTTGAAGATGTGTAGGTCATAAGAAGTAGTCGGCCAAATTTTCATCTCATTTATTCCATTAACTCGCTTCCGACTTCCCTCATGCACTGCACCCCCCCTCCCTTTTTTTTTTTTTTTTTTTTTTTTAATATCCTGCTCAAAAGGTAAGGGAGCAGAAAGGGAAGTGCAAAATGAGTGAGTTTAGAACCCAGAACAGGCATCAATGTCAGCTCGCTGAGAGCTGGTCACAGAGGTTGTGAAGCAGCAGAACCAAGCAATATTTCCCTGATCATCACTACTGCAAGGCAATACCATCCCTGTTAGCCAAGGAGAATTCCTGGATTTGATTCCTTCACTCTTCCAGATGTGCTTGATAAAAATGTCAAAAAGTAGTTCAACAAAATATTTTTCCCTAAAGAGCTGCTAAATAAAGAAAAACAGAGAGAAAAGGATTGCAATTTGAAATGAACCATTATAATCATACATTTCATACATTTGTATGAATGCATGAATTTGTGTAACTATATCTAGGCCTTGCCAATTTCAAAAAACAAAAACAACAACAACAAAAAAGACTCATTTTCCACCACCCACAACTACTTCCTTTTATCTTAACAGCAGAGCAGTTCTTCACCGCTGTAGGCTAATTACGCCATCTGTTTAGCCCCAGTACAGTAACACTACGACATAGCACATTAACTCCTTAACTTTCCCACATGGAACTGCCTTGTGCTGCCCTCCAACTCCTTCAGACTCCCAAAGACAGGCTGGGCAGGAGGAAGGGAAATCGGCTGCATGTTACTTGTATTGCCTCTCCCTCCACTACATCTCCGCCTGCCAGGCTTCACAGGGATTGAAGCAACCTGACAACTTCCCTCCACCTCACCTCGGTACTACAGTGCCAGTTGTCGGGATAAGCCACGAAAAGCGTCAATCACAAGCCCATACACAGACAGGGAGGAAGAGTCTATGCAAGTCTGCAGCACTTGTCATATCGTGTAAGCCAGCTCTCTCCACAGCGGTCAAAGAGATCACCAAACCTAAAGCTGGAGCCTTCCCTAGGAATAAAAGATGCCTAGCTTTGTGTTCAAACTGTATTCTTCCAACCTCTGGAGGAAAAGAGCCCCTAATCTTTTCTGCATCTCTGAAGTAAATACATGTCCTCTCTCCAACTAGGTCTACACACAGCTCATAGCCTGCAAGTTCTCCACAGAGAGGGAGAGCCCAGGTGGGCATCACACAGGCCAGCCGACACCTCCACACAAGCTGTGACCTCCATAATCTTCCTTCCCTCAAACCATCAGCTGCTAATTCTTTCTTAATTTTCCTCTCCAATCCTTGAAATAAGCCAAAACACTTAAAGAAAGCTGCCACTTCAAATATCTTATTTAGCTAGGCCTAACTAGAAATAAGGCCGTGAAGCACCACAGGTTCCGCCGCAGGCCCGAAGTGGACACTGCAGCATGTGCAAGGTCCTGCACTACCCCGCCCAGCAGCGTGTGTTTGAGGGTTTGCACCTTTCCGCTGGAGCCCATCACTCCCCAGCCCCTCCAACAGTTGGGGGATCAGCTCAGATCCCGCAAAGAAGAAAGGATGGGAAGAGGTTAATATTATTGGCAGAGATTCACTATGGAAACTGCTGTCCCAGAAGATTTAAATGTGTGGGGCAAAGGCTGAACACAAGAACACAGTGAGGGAGAAGATGTGAGAAGGTGATCATCCCCAGCAGGCAACAGTTACAAAAGCAGCCTTTTAAACCAGCAAAGTAGAAGTAGAAGAGGTCATTTCCCTGCACCCTTGCAATTCCTGCAAATTTTCTTCTACAGCTCTGTGAGTTAGAAAACTTGTACTTAACCTTGGTATTTCTGGACTCTTGGTATTTCCCTCCCTCTTTGAGAAGCACTTTAACATTTATAGGAAAACCAGTGCTGCAGAGACACTTTCCAACTCAGAAATTTGGTATCCATCAGAAATTACTGCTTGTTACACATAACCTTTAAGACTACACCATAGGTGAAAGGAAAATGCTTAGACATTTAACATCACTTTGCATTGCTCAGACACATAGTTTTACTAGCAGTTATTTATGGATTCCTCTTCCTGCTGTATATCACAGTTATAGAAAAAAAGTAACACAGGGAAGCTGAAAAGGGGAGAGCCAGAAATAAGAGAACACTTGATCTTACAGAGACTGCTCAAGAGGATAGTTGCATTTAATCTACAGAACACCAAAGCCCCAGGTCACACACAACAAGCGGGAAGGAAACAGGGATGCAAAGGCAAAGGTGAAGTGAGATGTTTGATCACCCTGCCTTCAGGTCTTATCAAAAGTGAATGTCCTACGTATTACAGAGGTGGGGATAGAGTGAAACAAAACCAAGACAACTGCTACACGTATTGCTTACTAAAGTACGCTTCCTGGAGCTCTGTTCATCAGGTCTTATCTAGAAAAAAAGTTTGCAGATATTCTTAAAATTGCATAAAGAAATTAGAAGTGTTTTCATTGACATATTTCTCCTAACGTTTTTAGTCACAAAATTACTTAAAAGGGAAGTAAGAAAAAAATCTAGTGGCGAACTGTTTCAATCAGGTATTTGTAAGTAATGCTGAGTGCTTTAGAACTCAGCCAGCAGTTGACAATATCCAGACTGGATACCCCTTCCATCTACTTGCAAGTCCTTTACAAAAGCCCTGCCTGTACAATGTTAATATAGCCACAACTCAGTGAAACTGCTTGAGAAACAGGCTGGCTCATGTTCAGCACTAGGGGCTCCTAGTCATGAGAGTCAGGATGTACACCAGGGAAGATGCTTTGGGTGGCACAATATTTGCTGCTTTTCCTTGAGCCACTTCCCAACCATGGAGGTAAAACCAAGCATTCAGCACTGTGACAGCTCTATCTGCCCTTAGCTAATAGACAAGCACCAAACATCAACCCTATCCTGGACAAAGGGTGATTTCACACACAACAATAGTTGTCGCTAACATGTTCCCTTCCCACTCATGGTCAACAGCAAGCCAGGGTAAGTCACTAGATAACTCTAATAACTGGATAATCCATTATCCTGAAGTGAAGGACAGAAAGTATATTATTTGTAGTTACCAAATCTGAAGGGACATTTATTAGAATATTTTCCTTTTCAAGGTTACTTTGATATAGCAGGCTTGAAAAGTTTGCTCAACAATCCCTGAGAGATTATAAATTTTGCCAAAACAAATATGTTCAATAATGCCAGAGAAATTCTACTAGCCAGCCTCCTATTTTCTCTCATCTCAATCTGTAACAAATAACTTTATACTTAACATATAAATGTAAATAAAAGATTTACAATTCTCTAGTAAAATAACATTCATACATGTTTAAGAGACAGGTTCTTGCAACAATCAGTCTTTTCTATACATGCTACCTACCTCTTCACAAGAGTATTCAACACAGGACCCTAGTATCCCAATATACAGTTGGTATAAACCAAGTATCCCAACACTGGTAATTCTAAAGACAAAAGCACATAAACTAAGGTATTTATGGCTCAATGAGAAACAAACTGAGAAAAATCCCACTGCAAGCTCACAATCTAATTAAATGTTGTCTGTTACACATAGCATGAAAATCACCACCACTGCTTTTTGTGCCTATAAAACCAGTCTTCCTTCTAACTGTTATTTACCTCCTGTTGATCTGTGTTGAAAAGTGCTGGCATTTACTCTCCATGAGTTCCTATAGAGAGGAGCTCTGGGTCTGGTGTTAGATTGGAAAGAGCTGATCCATGCCTTAACTAAGTAAAGGTAACAACACAGATCATTTTCCTCAACCCAACAAAAGTCAAAATTTGAAAAATGACTCCCTTGAAACATTTGGCAGAGTCATCCAGTCTGATTGGGCAAGTATCCGTGGAGGGCAAAGCACCTATTTCATATTTCATCATCATCTTTGCAAAGAGTACTATTGTATCAGATACAGTCCTATCTTGCATATTTTAATTTTGAAAGCCAGCATCCATCAAAATCTGAAATGATTTAAAACAGAACCCCAAACTCTAAATATTTCAGCTGTACGTGAAGACTGTAAAGTATCGAAGCCTCACAAAGAACCAGTAAATAGAAAAGAAAAATACTCTGCAATCAAAAGAGTGCAAGTCTTGCTGCTTTTTCCAAGATTCTGCACAAAAAGTATAATTCCACACAATTCAACAGCAAGTTTTTATTCAGGATCTTTCTGCTTCCACACCACTGAGTCTTTCAGTAAGACTCTTTTCACAAATGGGTACAGAAAGTTCCTGTAGAGTTCAAGGTGGAACACTAGAACACTTCTGGCCAGAAAGGAGAGAGAAGGAGGGACGTGGTGGGTGGGGGGGAGGTGAAAGAGGAATTAAAAAAAAAAAATGTAGACTTTAAACAACACAGAGTTTAAATTGTCATTAGGGAGAAAAAAAAATAAGTGTGTAGACTATAGCCTTTGTTGCCTTTCCCAAGAAAAAGAAAAACAGTCAGAGTCATCCTCTAGTAATCTGGTGAAAAAAAAAATGTTACAAGTGTGACAAAACATGTGAATTTACACTATAGAAGTAAGGCTGGTTTAAATTATGTTCCAAAAAGCCTGCATTTACACCACAGGTGCAGCTGCATCAAGATATCACAATTCTGAGTTTTTCCAAACACATTACAGGTTGCCCATAAGAAAGTTTTTTAAAGCTACACACCATGCCCTTCTGCCATCACCCTACACACTGTTCCCTTCTGCTCTAACCCACATCTAGCTCCTTGTACCTTGCCTTGTCTAACCTGTGAGGGAGCAGCATCGCTAGAGCTCCTGCAGAGCTTGTTCACATGTATAAACAAGCTGAACAGATAAAAGACAGATTACAGGCATTTAGAAATAGTGTATGTTAAAGATCACTCTGATTTGTAAAATATGACCCCTTCCCCCAATCGTCTTTTACTCTAAAACCATCCTACAACTGAATACTGGAGACAAGAAGACAGTTAGAAGAGACTTCCTTCTGACACTGCTTCACTGATCCTACACGTATAATTGTCTCACATAATTTTTCTCCTCTCATTGTCAAAACATGATAAGCAATTTCAGAGATGCATTATCCAGACTAGCTTCTTCTTACAGATCTTCTTCTCGAACCTTTTCCTTGGAGAATCACAGATGCAGGGCAGTTTGCTATTTGATTTTGGAAGCAGCAACTTACATCAATATTATTGAATATCCCCCCCCTTATTTCACAGCAGAAGTAACAGGGATTACTGCTACTTCTCCCTTCACAGAATCAGACATCCTGCAAGGCAGATGCCCTGCCCTGGCTTTCTCTCCTTTCCTCACTCAGGAGCTCCTCTTCAGCCACATACCATATTACAAGGAAAAACAGTCCCTGTTGCTCCTTTGACTATCCATTAAATCCTTTTCAACAAATACACTGAGTACACAGTTGCTACAGTCATTGGTGTGCTTCAAGTTCATTCCTTACATTAACCTGTGGCAACTTGTTTAACACCTATAGTTTTAGTATATAAGGAAGTTTTTTAAAAAAATATTAAAAAAGTTAAGAAGCTTCTCTATAGCTAAGGTCTTCCCTCTTTAAAAATATTTTTTTTCCTAATTACATTCTGACTGATATTTTTGACAGCATATACATCATTAATTATTTCTTCCTCCTTAGTTGGAAAAAAAGAAAGTAGAAAAAAAACACCTAGATTTTAATAATTCATAATAAGCGGCTTATTAAAAAAAGAACAAAATAACTAAGGTATTCAATCAATACTGTTTTTATCTATGACAGATGCTCACTCTAAGGTTGGACACAGCACTAACAACTAGCATGCAGTTTTGCTTATGCAAGTAGCATTTCTAATTATGATTTAATATTCCCAGTTCTGAGAATGACAATGAGATTCATCCATTTATTTCTGAAGGTCTAAAACAATATGGGAAGGAAAGGAAGGAGAGGAAAGCTCCACGTGTAGGGTTCTCCATGACGAAAAAACAAGGAGGGTGATTCAGCCACCCTTTGTGAATTCATCCACTCTTTTTTTTCTGCAAATAAACATAAAATTGGATTAATCAAACCAGCATCTTGCATCATCTTGCTTTATACACAACAACCAGAAGAGTCATGTGTTAATGACTTTTGGACTACTGAACCAAGAAATTGTGGTGGTGAAGTGAAAAGCCTGCTACCTCATTACCTGTATTACAAAAATAAGTTTTTCATACGGAAACTTCAAAGAAAATAAAATTTGCAACACCTTTGTCAACCTTGTCTTTTGACAATTGAAATATTAATCTCAAATTTATAAGTAGTAGGTTTTTTTTCTTCTTCTTTTTCTTTTTTCCTCCCACAGAACTGCAGGTTATGGGCAAGAAAAAGTAGCCTCACTAACAGACAGTTCGTAGCAATTCTATATGAGCACATAACCAACCATCAAGCTAAGCATCACATAAGGATTCTCCTTGGAAACTGGGTGGCAAAACTGAAACAACAGTCCATACAAGAAAGAGATTCTACCTCCAAAGTAGTTTGCCTGGACTCTTCGTCTTGTTCCTCAAACAGCATCCAAATTCCACTGAGCTCCCCATCAAGCTGAAATGTAGTCAGATGATCTTGCATAATATGTTAAAAACACCTCAACAATGTACCCACAAGCTATGAATAAATGATGAAACTCTTACATTTACCTCTTGCAATATCCAGTCTGCAATAGTCATTCACCTTGAGCACAAAATACCCACATGGAAATAAGACAGGTTAAACATAACAGTGACTACAGAGTTGAGTAATTTTATTATTCATTTTATCAGAAAAGTACCAATAGTTTCCTTTTTAGCTTCTGTCTGAGAGCACAGCTTAAATCCCTATTAATTTAAGAGCTTCAGGAAAAAGTCACCAGCATTTACACTTCTCCTATGTGCTCTGTTATACAAATAGCTGATAAAAGCATCTCTCTCGAAGAGGTCTGCAGCCACTCAGTCCAGCATAGCGCATTTCATCAAATCTTTCTAACTAAGCAAACAAAACTAGCAGATAGGTGCTCTCCTAACGTATCTTCTCACGTATTTATAGCTAAATTTGAATAACCTTGACAGATTATCAAGCCTGTTGAGGTCTATAGAGGCTGCTCTGCTAAAGCCAGCAAACATACAGGTTGTCCCTGCCCTTAAACTCTCTTCCTTCCATCAGCATCATGGAGATGATGAGCGAGCAAGACACACAACTGCAACTTCCCCTTTTGGCAGCAACGGGCAATAGGTGCACAGGACAGATTCTCATTGCATAGCATGAACAAATCCCATTATTCAGACTATTTCTCTGAAAAGACCACCAATCCCTTAGCAAACTTCCTATTCCCACAAGATATCTTCTGAAATTGGTACTATTTTGTTGTTGCTATAAAGCAAACTAGGAAAGACCTGATTACAGACAGCTCAAATCTTTCCTTCTACAGCCATACAGGCTCACTCCTGCACACTGCGCCCTGGTCAGTGAGAGAAAAACGTAAGTCATATAGGGGCAGACAAACTAGTATAATCTTCCAGAACATAACCGCTAGAAGTAGAAGCATCTTCAGGAAGCTTGAGAGAGGAAGGTGATGCAACTTCAGCATATTTCTATACAGTCATACCTAGTCATACCATCTCTGGCCCTTTTATGAGTGTCATATAGTCATCTACCCCACATTTCCCTCATTTCCTCATTTATATAAAAGGAAGAAAAAAATGTGACTGCTCCATTTTGTTTATTGTTGCTTGTTTGTTTTTTTTTTTTTAAGAAAAAAAAAACATTTTGGCAAATCCACGTAATTTCATAGACAGTGTAAGATGATTCAAGTATAAGCAGAGGAGCTACAAAGCAGAACAAACCACTCAACAACGAACTAACCACCTAACTATGATGAGTAGCAGCCAAATTACTCTGACTCTATCTTCATTCACTAAGAACAAGTGGACTTCAGTCTGTCTGAGGATTCCACTAGAAATTTCTTCTAAGTAAATATTATATCTTATGTGGAATGATACATCTCCTTCCATGGAAGTTTTTAAACTTTCCCAGAAGGTTAAAATTATTGACCTACTGAAAGACTACTTTTCTTAGCTCCAAGCTTTTAGCTTAGACAAAGGACTAAGAAAACAAAAGAGAAAACTCTGTATTTGAGAGGACAATAAACAATATTTCACGTTTATTTCTTGCCTTTGTCCTTGTTATTTTAGACACATGAATCATGGACATGGATATATATATATTTTTAAGCTATACCCTGATTATTTTTTCTTAGAAGGAGGTAAGTATATATACATTCATTCTTAAATGAATTCTATCAGGCAATAGCCTGGGTATTTCAATTTCACTGGAAAATACTCTGCTAATTTTAAAGGGTTATGTTACACAAGATTCAGGGAAGAAATACTGTTCTAAGCTTGTCTGAAATGTTCTTAGCACTATGTCCGGAAATAAAAAAAAAAGTTAAATATAGTTAGAAGCATGTTTCATAAAGCAAATGTCTTGTACTATGAATAACTAGTAGGAAATGCTTTATTCGCTTTCTGTTAGTGCCTGCACCCAGACAGTGGGAGAGACCCTTCACATAGTCCAGGAGAAGCAAGATACCCTGGGAAAAGACAAAAATTAGATCGACATATACAAGTTTGGAAAATGATAAAACCTGTAAACTACATAGTATTTTAACCTTTAGTTATTGATAAAGTTGCTAATTAGGATAGTTTCATAGTAAGCTATATTTCAGCTATTTTCCTGATTAACATAATTAATTAAGTAACATTCAGAACAACTATTTAAAAAATTCAACCCAATTTAAAGCTGTTTGAGTATGAAACCTGAATCTTTTTAAGCATTTTCCTCGAGAATGTCTACTGCTTCATCATGGGCAAAGTGCTGTCTGCAGTCTGCACGCAAGTCATTATTTTTATATATTTATATAACAGCTACAAGGTAAATCTTTTTAAAAGAGAGAAATTGTAATCAGAAAGGGAAAATATGGTTTTATTCTAAATGGGTATATCATGGAAACACCATTTTTTCCTGGCTGATCTTGTATATATCTGAAGATTGCAAAGTGTACTGCAATACACATACAGTGTACTGCAATAAATATAAATATCTATGTATTTCAATTTATATTTTAAGAAATTGTTTAGAGGTGCAATTTAAAATCAACAGCAATTTGAAGCTATAGCTTAATCAATAAATTACAGATTACTGTAGCCTTCTGCAATGTATTTCAATGAAAACCTTGCCTGATGTATTCAGGGTGGGAAAGGATATAATAAATTAATAGTATCTGCATAAAATATCTGAACATAAAGCCATTTCTCAAGATTTTTGAAGACTACATGAACATTTTAATGAGTCTCCCAATATTACTCTAAAAATCCATATCTAGATCTATATCAGGTTTCTGCCCTTCAATAATGCATCTAATAATAAAATTGTTCCGAGGAAACGACTGAATGAGGTTACAGTAGTTTTGTTTACTGGAATCAAACTGTGACACCAATTTTATCAAAGACGATTGATTTTACTGATGAGACTTCTTTCCTCTTTTTATTTTATCTTGAAAACATAGCATGACAGAAGAGTTATATTTGTGATTTAATCACTTGTTTCCCCTCTCAGGTAACACAAGAAGCAAGTTTTGTATACTTTGTTCTAGTGCACAAATAATAACCAGATCATGTAAGACTTCATAACATTAATGCATTGTAATAATAATAAAAAAGCAGTATTCAGTCATTCAAATTTTCCACCTATTATTCCCACATCTTTTAAAATGGCTAACAGCCATAACTGAAAGTGTCTCCTATGAAAAACAAAGGTAACTACTATCTGAACTATCTAATAACAACCTTTCAATTGCAAGGTACGCAGAGCTTATTGAAAAATGCCCCAATGCTTCCATATATTGAAAACTGGAAAAAGCAGTGCATCTCCTGTAATTCATGAGCGAAGGTTGACCACTTTGTAGCACATTTTGCTGTAGTATTCAGCATATGATGGCCCTATTTACTGAAAGCATGTAAGAGTTGTTATTTGCTTTCAGATATCTGTTGTTGACAGAGCAGTAGCTTATATATATCCTAAACATTAAACTATAATACTGTTACCTGATATATGTTTCAAAAAAGTTTTTCACACGTGTGTGTGTGTATATATATAAAAAAAATACAAAATTTAATCATCTTTAAAAAATTAAGCAATCAATTCTTCCTTTTCAAACACTAATGAGAGTATCATAAACCTTTTTGTATTTCCATGGTTTGAGACACAGCTGAAAATGGCATCTCTTTTCTGTAACTGGGGGAAGGGAGGGGAAACCTTGCTGACAATTCTTAAAGTTTGTCTTTGGTGCATACATAGACCCTCAGAGTTGAATCTGAAAAATGGTATTTCACTTGCTAATCACAATCAATGGATTTATATAACGGACCAAAGTACAACAACAGGATGACAGCTTTATTTTGTTTGGCTACTTAACACCGTATTTTTCCTACCGTATCTTCCACAGCAAGAATCATCTTCTAGTAGAAGAATCTCGATAACTTATTCTAATAGTGACACATGTTATCAGCGACTGATTTCGTATTCTGCTCTGTTCACATACTATGTTACTCACAACAAGCATTTGAGAAATTTCGGTTTATTGAAAGAAGTGTTGCCTGTGCTGACACTGCCACGGCCACAGAAGAACGGAACATAACCAACTGCATTATGTAATAATCAGTCTGACTGCATTGCAAATTTAAACATATCACACCCTCTATATCTGGGGCCAAGAAAATAGTAGATAACCCAAAATAAAATCCAACTTCAGGTACTGAAGGCTCAAATCTAGAGTCACCCTAGTAGGGATTACTTTTGGATATATGGAAACTATTTATTTGAGAATATTGAACTTTACCTTCTCTACTCCAATAGCAGTGGAAATAATAAGAATCTAGATATTTATAGGCACAAGTTGAAACACACGAAGTTCCATCTCCATGTGAGGAAGAACTTCTTTCCTGTGAGGGTGACAGATCCCTGGAACAGGCTGCCCAGAGAGGCTGTGGAGTCTCCTTCTTTGGAGATCTTCAAAACCCATCTAGATGCCACCCTGTGCCACGTGCTCTAGGTGACCCTCCATGTGCAGGGGGGTTGGACCAGATGATCTCCAGAGGTCCCTTCCAACCTTAAGCATTCTGTGAATCTGTGATTATATGGCCAATAAACTAATGGTAACTCTTCTAGGACAGTGCTGCACCACCCCACACCAGACCTTTATGCCCATAGGTGCCAATTTCAAACCCTGTATTGCCACCAGATGCCATCGGAAGGCACCTCTTCTCACTCTTTTCATGCAGCTGAATTCCTGCCATTAAAAGGGTGTCTAAACACACTCTACTTCTAAACCTAGCATTTACCTCTGTTTTCTCTGAGGGCTGAAAGGGCATTTTCCTCAGCCCCATATACCACAGGAAAACACTGTGGTTTACAACTACTGTACATTTCCTTCTCTATTAGATGCCTATGTTATAGGCCTACAAGGTCTCCACAATTGATTCCAGATATAATTTTGCCTCATTTATGATCTCATTAAAATCTGTGCCACATGTTTTCCGCAGCCTTGAGGACACCACTGGTGACTCTGGATGGACCAGATCCAAGCACTGTAAAGCCTGCACCAAAGTCCTGCGCAGGCTTGAAATCCTCTCAGCGTTCCTCTGGTCCCACTCGCTCCCTTTGCTGCTACACACTGAACTGCCCTATGGATTTCAGACTCCACCAAGCACTACAACTTGCCCAAGTTTGCAGGAAACAAAGTTTTCTAACATTCAGTTTTGGGGATAAGACTCCAGGCCTGTCTAACAGTGAAAAAAGACCGTGGCAACTCAAAATTGACATGAGGCAAGAGCCATAGTGTACCATAAATCCTTCAAAAAAAAATGTTATTTATCCTGCGTCATACCCAAATGCAACTACTGAATGCATAAAGATAACCTGATTTCCTGTAGAGAAAAATAAATAAAATACTGAAGAGGTATAATTATCAAAAAAATAGAGCATATTCCAAATGAGGTTAAACAAAAACCTGCTGAATATTTCATTCAGTGTTTTATGTGATATTAGCTGCCTACAAATCAGTCTGCAACCAACATACATCTAAAGTCACCACTGAAGTTTGGGGTTGTTTTGTTTTGGGGGCCTTTGAGGACTTTTTTTTTTTTAATTACAAACTGGTGTGTAAATATGACTAAAACTGTTGAGCTAGGCCTTCTTTGGTTTAGCACTTTTTCCCTCTGCTATGTGACACCAGAATTAATTTTGATAAGGTCTGAAGGAAACAAGCCCTTCGCTTTGAGGGTAATGCAGAACTCCCCTCATCCCGCGGCTCAAGCTCTCCATTTGCCTGTGAAATCTCTCCGCAGAAGCTGTTGCTCACTCTTCATAGTGACTACTTCCTTTGATTAATTGCTTTGAATGCCTCTATCGAGAGGATATCTTTTTATCCCCTCGTTTCTGACAAACTTTGAAAAATCCTTTTACGGTGGACTTTACCCTCAAGGTCTGGTTTTGAGCTGCACCCTCCTTGTTAACTACATTATAATTGCTCTCAGCTAAAACCTGTTTTTCTCCTGGCAGTAGAGCTTGGCTAGACAACGCTGAGGAGGCAATTTGTGGACTGAGACATTCTGGCAGGCTCACTTGAACAGCACCTTGCTTTTGAGGTATTATTATTATACATATATATAAAATATAAACCTGCCAGATTCAGAAACACTGCAGGAGGAACTCCGATCTGTCACCCTCCAGGCACAGCAAAGGTCACAAAAACTGTCCTCCAAAGTCCACACATGCCCTTATTAGCATCCAGTCCTCTCTCACTCCTACCTAAGGACACTTTTTATTCTATTTATAGTCTCTTGCATGTGCAGGGTGAGAAGAAATCCCAGTAAAAAGCTGGAAAATACCAGTCTTGCAAGCATGGAGACAAAAACTTTGCATTTTGTGTACTGCGGACACTAACAAAACAAACTGTTGCCTACTGCAGTATCCCCCTCCACTCCCCCTTCCACACAGGGATTTTCAAAAGGACAGTTTTCAGAGCACTATTAATTTCCAGTCAAAACTCTCCAATACCTACTTGGACAACTCTTTGATTTTGTTAATAACCCCCAGTGATGGTCCTTAACCCATCAACATGATCTTATTTACTGGTGACACTTCTCTATTGGCATTTTTGCCCTTAAGGTCCTTGCTTCAACACTTGCTACAAACTTAAATTGATCTAAGACTGCTTTGGAGACTATCTCTGGCCCACAGATCTTCTTAAAGTAACTTACACTCTGTATGCCTCTCAAACTCCCAAGAACAGGCGCTTGTCTAGTTTTTAAGCCATTTTACTGACAATTTCTTAAAAGAGTTGCCACAAACCTCATTTAAAAAGTATATGTATATAATAACGAAGCTTTAATATTTCTCCCCGTATTTCGCATATCAAAAACCCCAGGCCCAGCTGCAGCAGAGCATTCCACAGCTGACTGCTCAAAGGACAAACAGCAAGTGTTAAGTATTAAACCAACACAAACAACAAATCAATTTTCCAAGCCAGCTTTCCAGAGCATTTCAAAACCTCAAAAGGGGGGGAAAGAGGCAGGAGAGGGTAACTAGCAAAAAAAAAAAAAATCAGACTGCCGTGCTCTTCTGCTGATAAATCATTCCACATTAGGTGAAGCTGACAGACACAAGGCATTAAAATTATTAAATAATAATGACTGCTGCAAATTATGACTCTGAATTGGAAATAATTTCCAAAAGTCCCAAGAGTTAAGCACCAGACATGCCATTCAAAATAGAGAGCATTTAAACGGAAATTAGCAATGAAGTTTTCCTGCCTGCATTGGATTCAAGTAATTTTAACCTATTGTATCATAGTGTCTGATACATAGAAATTTTTAAATGAGCCTAGGTAGTCCCAACAAACAAGAATTAAGGCAGCATGTGCACCTAGTTCTGGGCTCTCACTATAATGTTCTTCAAAGCAGGAGCAGCTCGCAGTGCTGCAGGGGCCTTCCCACGCACGGGAGTCTCTCCCTTCTGCTGCGCTGCGGCCTGGAGCGGCCCCTTCACAAGGCAGCCACCAAGGAGTGGCCGCTTCCGAAGTGGCAGGGGTGCTGGCACTTCCCCAGGGACTTCCCAAAGCCGTGAAGTGTTTGCTCTGGACATGGCCACGCTTTGCTTTGCTGGCCCTTCCCTAGAGGCTCCACAGAATCCTGCGCCCACAAAGAGCACTTCCCTGGGAAGCTCTCTGTTGTAACAGAAGGGAAAAGAAGGGAGATTTGAGGATTTTGATGTTTTACCCAAAGGGATGGACTTTTGAGCTTAGCAATAGCAGTGTCCCATTCACCTTCACCTGCATCCAGCACATTTTGGTGGAGAATTCCTGCCAGGCACCAGGCACATCTGCATCTCACTGACCCGGGAATGGCAATGGTTGCTGCAAAAACCGGGAGGGAAAAAGAAGAGGCTTGGGAGGGAGAGGGGGAAAGGTACTTGACCTTTCCCACTTGTTTTTTGTTTGTTTGTTTTTGGTTTTTAAATTGGCTGAAATTAAAATTTATGGAAAACATGTTAAATTTTCCAACTACACACCACCTCCAACTTTTATTAATTTCTGCAGACCTCTGGGAAGAGAAGAGGGTTGGTAAAAGTGAACCAAAAACATTCCAGTTTTGCAGATAACAGATATGAAATACAAAAGCTTGTGCAATCTTAAATAAATCATTTGCTGTCTCTCTAGCAAACTCCACCCTTAAAAGAACACCCACTTTGCTAAGGTGTATTTACCCTGCTTCTTTCTACTCTGGACTAAAAGCTCACAGAAAAAAAATGACTTCCACATATAGCGCATTTCAGATAGATAATCTCAAAAACTAAAGCAAGTGAACAAATATTCACTATTAGAAACGAACACATTTTAAATTTACAGGCCTACAGATTGTGTACAGACGGAATATGGAATACCTGAATTTCTTTGTTTTAATTTATAGTGTTTGTATATGTTTTTTACTGCCACCTTCTGGCCACAGATAGACCTATTAAAAACACACAAATTTAAACCTAAATTATTTTCAAGGTTTTTCACTTGAGACATGGGTAAGAGAAAAATTAAAGGGTGGATATGAAAGATAAATAAATAAAAGACAAAACAAAACCATCCCCAGTTGTGAAGGATACCTTCTTAACTTTCTTGAGTTCTTTCACAAAGGAGGAAAAAGACTTAATCCAAACAAATGGTAATACAATACTACTGAGGCTTCACAGAGCTTAAGGATCCAAAGTCTGACAAGATAAAGGCAACCAGGTTCCAGAAGCACAACAAGAAGGCAAAGCACAAGACTATTTAAAAAAAAAAAAAATCTCTTCCAGGCACTACTCATTTCTACTGGATTGGGAAAGGATAAAACAGGTTCTTGCAGGTAACACTAACTACCCACAAAACTCCTGCTCCAAAGCAAGCGCAAGAGCTTAAGCTCTGCAGGTTTATATTGGTTACACTTATATTGAAGAGCTCCTCTTGCTACCCTCTTTCCTGGAAGCCCCAAAAATGGTCTTTGTGGGTTACATTAGCAAGAGATAGCCAACAGTCATAGCAGTGACAACTAACTAAACCATCTAAAGGTTTCAGTCAGCTTTATTGCAATGTGAGCTAATTTGGCATGAAGTTTAAAAATCTCTGTACCAAGCAAAGCATCTCCCCCAACTACCATGAAAGTTAGTCAGAAGATAGCAAAAAGTTTGAGACAAAAACACATAAATTCCTCTTTCAGGCCCACAGTCAAGTGACTAGAAGGAAAAAAAAAAAAAAAAAAAAAAAAAAAAAAGTGCTTTTCTACCAAGCAGGAAGAAACAAAGCATTTACTTCAACTCTTCAGTTCAAGCTCTTTCTCCATTTTAACTGTTTCATTTCCTTGTAGTTGATCTCTGCTTATTTGCAAAAGGAATGGGCTTCTGCAAGCAAGCCTGACTGATGCACCTATAAAACAAGTTACTGCACAGATGAAGCTGGGAAATGAGACCACCAAGATAGAAATTTGCCACATTTTCAAAAACCACCAAAGGGCATTATTTGATATGTTTTTTTTGGTTGTACCTAACCAAACTTAGAGTTACCACCTAAGACCGTATATCAACAAAAGGAAGACAGAATCCATATGTGCAACACCTGTGAAATCACGCCATTTAAACATCTGGCAAAACATATTTATTGGATAGTTAAATTTGAAATTAATGTTGCATTTATAATTAGTTTACGATAATTACAGGGAAGAACTCTTCCCCCCCCACCCTTAAATGTCAACTGCTACTCTTGTAAGAAACACTTAGAATTTATAAACAAATTTATAAGCATCTGAAACTTTATGATGTTTTCTCCTCTCCCCACCATAGACTGCTTTGTATAAACAGATTTTATAATATGGCATTTCACATAAAATGTGGCCACCTCTACTTGTTAGAGCAACTGACATGCACTTGCGTGACACCACACTATGAGCGACTCAACTCTACATTGCTGTCTAAACAAATCTAATCTCTTCCTTACAACAAGCGTTCCAAAGCCTTGAAGTTGATTTTATCCAAGAGTATTTCTGGACTATCTTTGGAATGCTTGCTGGGGGGAGCAAGGGGGACTGCAAGGAACACAAGCAAGCACTAATCAAATAGGGATGGAAGTCAAACCCCACTTTAGGCAACCTCCAAACGATGAGACTGTTTCTTTTAAATTGCCACTTCACTAACTCTGACCTTGACTAAAACGTTTACCAAATCAATGCGCTCCTGTACAGTCAACCTCCATGAAAAATAACGCTTTCATCTCCTCTACTAATTTATGTTATTCCACCCTAAGTGCATGCATGCCAGACGTAAGTTATTGATTCATAACCTGTGGTATGGCTAGCTTCCTTATTTCTCATAAAAATTGCTACTTACAAAGGACAGGTAGGAGGTTTAAACTGTTTAAAAATATAATAAACAATTAAAATCAGTTTTCATTTCTTAACTCAGATGCAGATTCTACCTTTTTTCCCTGCTCAATTTTTTTTTTTTTTTTATAAAAAGCCTTCTTTATTTGAATGACTGATCCACAGCTTGCCTGATGTCTCAGCTCATAACCCCTTAGGAGAAAGGCAGGCTGATTTTCTATGTAGCAAAAAGCCATTCACTTTTACAATACTATAGAAATGGTAAAGAGTATGCATACAATTTCCCTCACAAATTGCTTTGGTTCTCTTAGACATTCAAAAGTTTAAAGTAGTTAAACTTTTTAATCTCTCCCAAAACATAACACTAACAACCTTATTTAGGTTTTCCTGTCTTTTGTCTTTGCTCTATTTGCTGGTCACTGATCATGGTGCAAAGGGCAATAAACCTGAGACCCTCTCAGGTCTCCTACTGCTAATCAGAAGTTACAGATATTGGTAATTTGAAAGTCTTACCCCATTAACAGGGAAAAAAAAAAAAAAAAAAAAAAAAAGTCAAATGGATGAGTTCAAAGATATAGAGTCAAGAGGAAGACAAGGAGCATGTTCTCGAAAGTTTTCCTCCACAGATAAAGAATGGAATTAGGTAATTCAAAGCAACTGCTTTTCTAGAAGGACTAATTCATAGAATCACAGAATCATTAAACTTGGAAGGCACCTTTAGAGATCATCTAGCCCAACACACCTGCACTCCCAACTGCCATACTTCCAAATCCCAAAAGGTTGTTTGCAATCATGGCTTATAAGCACCTGCAACTTTGTGTTTTCTACAACCCCCAACACAAGTATTTTGCACTGGTGACATGCAAGGTTTCACAATGCATTTGTATAAAATAAAATGTGATCAACTTTATTTCTTTTTCTCTCTGATGTGCTTTCTGTTCCTCATTTGCCCACACTGAGAGAAAGTATTAAATCCCACAAACCTTATTGAAAACAGGAAGGTTATAACATCAAATTTCCTAGCTTTCATAAAGCATTCAGCTATTATATTGATGGCCACAGGAATAGTATATTATATTTAAGCAAATCCTACTGGTCTCATCTTCCCTCCAAGACTTGAACAAAGGGATCTATATAGATTTAATGAGTAGCAAAAAATAATTAAACAGGAAGGGTGAGAAAATGCTAGCATATATGCCAAGATGTCCCAGAAGTCTTAAAATACTGCTTTACATAACAGTGAGGAAAAAAAAAAAAAACCATCTTATGAGACCTAGAGCTAATTCCGAACTTTCAACAACTGTGGAAAACATGGGACAGTCTGGAATTTTAGCTCTAGCAGCAACTTGTAGTAAAATATTAGCTTGATGTGTCGTATTTAAAATGTTTGCTGCTGTCTATGAAGAGACTGACCTTGCCTGCTTCCCAACCTCTCCACAATCATCTTGCCAAAGGTTACAAAGTCTCCTGTCAGGGACACCATTTTCTTGGAAACTCTCTTATAAAATAGCTGTACGTTCTAATTAGCACAAAGCTGACAACAACGCAGCCTTTCTTGTGCGTTATGATCAAGGCATACTCCTGAATCCAGACTCTTCTTCCAAGCATAGCAACCTCCCTAAACTATCCCGGAGAATCCCTTAATTTTCCATGACTGCAAGCACGAGGTGACTCAGCTTGGAGAATGAGTCAACACCACCCAGATTCTGGCTAACAGGCACAATATAGAATGATAACATGACATTGTTTCACTGTAGCTTTAGTTATAGCCACAATACCATGGAAGGACAGGGAAAAAAAATGGGGGGGGGGGGGAGAGGGACAGGGAAGGGATGGGGAAGAGGGTCAAGTATGCATCTTACCTCCCCTTTCCCTGTTTCCAAGATCACAGGATACTTTTCCATACAAGGATTCTTTTCTCAAAGTCCTTGAATCCTGAAGTCCGATTTTGAGTTTAGGCATAGAAGCATAAAATGCTGGCATATAAGTGATTAAGCCAGAAAGAAATAAGTCTGAGATAATAAAAACAACATTTTTGACAGGAGTGGCCTATCAAAGCAAACACAAATAAATATGTGTTTACATCCGCAAGGCCAGGACCGAATATGAGAAAAGTTATTTCTCAACTAATCTTCTATAAAATAAACTATAACAACCCCATTGGCTCTTGCTGGGTGTTTTTTTTTTTTTTTTTTTAAATCACAAATTTACTAAAGACAAATGTGGTAGCACGTTAACAGATAACACTGCTGCTAGTAACATCAAAAGGTAGTAGAGAGCCTTCCTAACTACATATTCCTATTAAAAGGACTATCACAATTACCTTAATTCGCATCACTTATCTGGGTTGAACTTCTTCAAAAACAAACCAGTGTCACAGATAAAAATTTTGCAGTTAGAGAAAAACAGATTTTCTGTATTACACAGTTAATAGCCTCCAGGGTTTTTAATCACATAACACTACCCCTCCTCACTCTCTGCAGGAAAAATATAGGTCTGCTCCAAGTGTTATAATTACAACCTGGTTTGCATCCATAGCACAAGGTACAAAGAACCTATAAAATTAAATTGCGATTAGCAATAGCAGACTATACTCCCTGCGCAAAGCATTGATAGGACAGAAACAGAAACCATGGAACCACAATAAAAAGAATAATTTGCAGATAATAAGTGTTGATCATTTGCATCTTTAATGCCACCTAATAATACTATGTATATAATTACAGCGGAAGGATATAATTAGTATGAGGTATCTAGAATAGGCAGCACTAAGTGGTTTATGAAAAAGAAACTATAATCAAATTGCTGTCTGGATATCATGGTAGAAACCTTCAGATGGGACTGATGTCACCAAAAGGGATTTCACAGTTACCTTGAGTAAAAAATAAAATTATTTCTTTCAAACTATTTTATTAGCCTTTCCTTTCCAAGTCTTCCAGCATGGAATTAATAACATCAACAACAGGCTGCATCCCTATTTGCTTAACAAGGAAGGGCTAGCGAAAGGGAAAAAAAAAAAAAAAAACAAAAAAAAACAAAAAAAAAAAAACTGCGATAGGAAAAATGCACCCAGCATGCTGACATACTAACTACACTGTCCTCATGCTTATGAAAAGGCTTCCACATGCTGCCCAAGGAAAGTTACCAACTGCCTAACTAGTACTAAATAATTTATAGATGGGAAAACAGCCATTTTAAGTTGAGTGAACAGAGAGATGTAGATTTGATTACCTTTAATCACCTTTAATCAAAAAGAACATCACAGCTACAAGCATGCAAAATCCTTTACGGTAACATTACAGCCTTACTGAGACACTCGAGACAGGTATTAATAAAGTGTTAAAAAGGCCACTGGGGAGCTAACATGGGAGCTTGAGGACATTTTCACAGCAGAGGCTTATGAAGTTTCTGGTCACGTTTCCTTGGCCCTTCGTCCCTTCTCTTTCACCCTGGGGCCTTCCTCCTGCTCCTCGCCCCTGCGCTGCACTACAGGCAACAATTTCCTGCTGGATTATCAGGCTGAACCAGCAAGCCAGGAACAGGTGGGTTTGGGCCAGGAGAAGAGGAGAAATGTCAGGCCTTGGAAGTGCCAATTCAGGTCGGCTTAAAGCAGTCAAAGATCTGATTTCTCACCTTACCAGCTCCCCTTTCCCCGCAAACAAACCAAAACAAACCTCCCAGTGTGCTAGTGTAGTTTACCTACCTGGATTACCACAGTCACACAGTGAAGGGAATGGAAATGTGAGATGCAAGGGAGGAAAAAACAGGACTAACTTGCCATTAGACTGAATCAGCTGTAACATCTACTTGGGATGTGGTTTCAGATGCTGACTAAAGCTGAAGAAAAGATATTTTCTCCTCTCCCTTCATCACTCATCCGTCACATAGCTATTGAGAACACAGAAAACAAACTGCTTTACCTTTCTAAGCCAGACGCGTTATTAAGATTTTGAAGTTATTTAGATAATAGTCAAAGTCTGCTGAAGCATAAGGAAAAGCTAAAAATAACCTCCCTTCCACATTCCATTCATAGCAGTGGAGTAGGCTCGGAGACACTATTACCATAAACATCTACTTTCCAGAGCACAAAATCTATACATGAAAGTTGAGCCCAAACTAGACCCCATCACAGCCTCAAGATGCCATGAGCAATATTGAGCTCTGTAGCTCAGAAGTCAGAAGCCTCTGCCAGTCTCTTCCCACTTTTTTTTCCCAGAATCTTAGCAGGGTGGTTGTGAGCAACCCATGGCAGGATGAGCAGAAAGGGGACAGCCAAAAGCAGCGATTTTGCTGCCCCATGCGCACTGGACTTTCTCGTTAAGGGCCACTTAAAGGGCTATAAAACTTCCTGCAAGCTGCACACCAGATCAGACAGACCAGTGTCTGCACAACCACGTACAGCCTGCAGCTCCCTGCCAGAGACACACAAAATCACAGCCCTTGAACACAGCCATTCCAACCTGCCAGCAGGAAAACCAGCCTTTGCAGTTGACTCATGCTTTGTCTTCTGGTTCCCTTTGTTTGCATCAGTTAAGCAGTTTAATTAAACATGCTGAAAATTAGAAAAATAAGCCTGTTACATATGTATCCATACATGCATGCATGCATACATGTTGACTTTTAGAATACTTCTTGCCTCATGTAAAAGGGAGAGAGAGTCATGTTTAATTCACAGACTTGCTGTAGAAAGAGGAAACTATGGCTTAAGTGAAAACAGGTATAACAATCTCTTGCAGCTTAAAATAGACCGTGCCTAAAAGAATTCTTGCTTAATTAAAGCATTCCTGGAAACACAAAGGGGAAGGAAAATATAAATCTTTTCAAATGCAAGCAGATTTTTTTTTTGATTTTTTTTTTTTTTTTTAGATTTTAATTCAACAGTGCCAAATGCTCCTTAAAATTGCCACTCTCTACATTCAGATCTTATGCGAATATTGCTGGAAAACAAAGCCCTTCACACTTCTCATGTCTCCCCCTCCTCGTTTGGTTAGCAGTATGCAATCCGCAGAACACATGTGGCTTGCCAGTGAACTGCGACTTCAACGTACTGCTTGACAATGAAGAAAGCCCCAAGGCCCGTATTTGTAAGAATAAACCAGATCATACTAATCTGGCTCGAGGAATTTAAAGACTGGTATCATATTGCAGCTGGCTACACACTTGACTGTAATTTCTCCTCGGGTTTTCTCACTACTTGTGCTGCCAGTGGTGTTAATCAACTCATTCAAGCAGCACATATTACCACTACCGAATTCAAGGAAGAGTTCCAGGATCCTACACAGAACACTCTCAAATATATAAAACCACATAGAATTTCATTTCATTAGTTTTGACATCTTTCTAAACAAACCAGCTCCCACTAGTGAGTTGGAATCCTACACAGTGTATTCAAAATTGTTTTACAAACACACTCTTGAACGCTTGCGAATTTTTGTTTCATTCAAAATAGTAAGCCAGAAATTGGATAGATTTCTTCAGGAATGTGAAGAGAAGTTTTAACTGTAAACCACAAAATTTATTCTGACTGCTTTGGCTAGTCCCATTGCATCTTCTGAAAAGGATTGCTTAACTTCTTTAAGCATAGCTAGTTGAAAAGGGGTAAGAAACAACCATTAAAATTAAAACATTTTCCCAGAAATTCTGTAAAAGAATTTCTGAATATGTTCAATGAGATGCAGCATTGCCAGTATTTAAAAATGGCATTCAAATCCTGTGTTTTCTTTTTTAAAAAAATATTGGCATCATTTTAAAAAATCGCTCTCATGTAGCATTATGCTATATCTGAATTTGAGCACTGCTGGCATTAATGCCTTTTTTTTTTTTTTTTTTAAATAGTGAATAAAACTTACTAAACACAATCTTCTTGCTTCAGCGCTTCCATTGCTGGTGGGCTCCTCAGTCTTTCTTCATCTTCATTAATGCTGCATTTTTCTTATCATTTAAGAAGTGTTAAAAGGGTAAACTTATTCAAGTGCCATTGCTTCTGGAATTTTGAAAGGCAAGGAATCACCAGCAGTGAAGTACTGTACAAAAACCTCTAAAACAAATCTAGGTCAACTGTACTAACACTACTATGGGAGTTGCACATCAGCGATCAGTGGGAGGCAGGTTCTTCCATATATAAAACAGCTAAAAAGGAGTTGAAGTTCTTGGCGTTTCTCAAGGCAGAATCTTTCTCTTTCTCCATAAATACTAAATATGATATTAAATGCAGTCTTAGCAAAACTAAGTGATTTTTACATGTAATAAACATTTTGTAGCAGAAAGCACCCTCTCCACTGAAGTCAATAAAAAATCCTGTTTTGTTTGCCAGTTTGCTAAGCAAAAAAAGTAGTCTTCACCTGCTATTTATCTAACTAAAGTACCAATACAATAACCGGTCAAATTACTTTCTCTCACATTAAATCTTTACAGTGAATCTACACTGAACTGTTTATTTACTACAAAATTTTATAATGATCTTGTCTGAGACACTGGAGTTCTTGTTGTTTTAAGAGGAACTCATGGTTTTGGTCAAGGATAATATTTTTGTGTTGTAGGGCAGACATAAGAGGAATGCTTCTGAGAAAAAATAAAGTGAAATAATTGGCAGTTGCCATGCATTGCTGCCATGCAGAAAATGATAGTGAGCTTCTGTCTGTATGAACAACCTAACCACCAGGCAATGAAACAAGATATCACTACCTCAAAGCCCACTAAATGTATGTTGGAGGTTTACACTCACAATGAAAGGGGTTTTCTTTTAAAGCCCACACTTGGAACACAAGCTGCTTCGGTTGCAAATTCTAACATCACCAAAACGATTTAATTAATGTAATAATAAAACTGATAAATTATAATAAATATAAACAGATATAAACTTCCTTCCCAAATACAAAATACTCTGAATATATTAACACAAAAAGTTTTGACAATATGAATAAAGCTAGCCTCCCAGATATTAACTATATATACATCACATCAAATGCATCACACAAAGGAGGTATTCTGCAACTTCTTTGGTTTTGAAGGTTTGGGAGATGGGGAAAATGTTTTCTTTGGTAAGCAGCAGCTTGATTTTGTGTGTGTGTGTGTGTGTGTGTGTGTGTGCGTGTGTGTTTCACCACAAAACTGTTTCCTGTAATAACTTCAGAGCACCCGGCTTCAAGCAGACTTAAATTAATCCCTTTCAGAACACGCCTGTACAGTGCGCTTAACACTCCAGCTCCCACCAGACTTGCTCAAAGCAGCTAAAAGAGTTAATTCCTCCTTGGTTGAGCAAACGCCAAGCGAAACTGTGATTCAGAGCCCCAAGCCAGGTTGCTGACAGCCCAGCACCTTATCTTTGACCATCATCATCTTGGACAGGAGCAAGGCTGCAAGGAAGCGACAAGGAGTGGACACGCTTCCAGTCCTGCCATCCTGGCTCACTTACAATCTCTATTGTAGCTTACTGGAGCGGGGAGCTGAGGATAACTACTACCTAAATTGCCCCACAACAAATCATCGGAGCCTTCAGAGACCTTAACTATCTGCCTGAGCTGTTTTTAAGGCAGAACATATAGACTACCAAGTTTTCTGGAAAAATAATAATAATAATAATACACAAATCAATAATGTGCTTATACTCTCGTGTCTGAATAAGCAAAAGATACCAAGCAGTTCCTTCTGCTGATGTAACCTATTCAGAGAATATTAAAAAGGTACCTCCTGATTCACCAGGGCAGAAGGCTCAGTGAGGCCTTCAGAGGCTTACCAACAGATAAGGATAAAATAGAGGCACAACTTTTTTTTTTCTTTTTTAAAAAGTCTTGAGACTTCAAGGAACTTCTCTTTGTGAACAGAAGATCCTGCTCTTCCTCGTCCCTTTGGATATAAGAGATACTCTTACACTAAGATTAAAATATTCTCAGTGCCCTAGGATGCACGTGCCCTAGGATGACACATTGGACATGAAAATTAGTCTGAATCAACTCTGAAGTCGTTCATTTCACTTTGGAAAACTCGTGTAGCCACTCTTCCAGAATTAAGTCTACTTTAATTCAGTTTACGCTAACTCTCCTAAAATGAATTAGACTAAATTGAATTCAAGTCATTTTAATACTGAATGGGAGCAGTCCTCACAGAAGTTTAACATGATTTAACTAAATTGCTTTAAATTTATTTTTCATTTGAATTTGTTACCTTTATTGTCACTAAACAGACAAGTCACCTTCACCCGTGCTTTAAAAAAAAGGTCTCGTGAAATACTGAGCCTGGAGCTGACAGCATCCAGTGTATCTAATGTCATCGGCTTCACTGGTGGGAAAACTTCACATAAGAAATCCTCAGTGTTGAAAAGGCACCCTCTTACTCGGTTATCTCTTTAAATAATGTGATGGGTTTCACCTGAAAATATGCCACTGGATACAACCAAAAGATACCTGTCTGTGCAACAGTGGAGATTTTATGGAAAAATGTGCAAAGGATAAAGCAAAAAGATAACTAAAGAACAGAAGCAGGCATTTCAATTGCAAACTCTAGCTGTCCTCATGCGTAACTTCCAACATAACTTGATTTGTGGATGAAACAGCAGTACTTTAAAAAAAATAACAGAAATCTTGCTCAGTTCACAGTTTTTGGAAAAAAAAATGGAAAGACTGTGGGTATTTCTGGGAAGCCCATGCTCCATTTCTAACATGAACTTTTAGAGGTCTTCTGATATCAGGCTAGCAGGGAGAATGCACCATTTCATTTGAGGGGGGGAAAAGAAAAGAAAAAAAAAAAAGAAAAAAAGAAAGATAATTCAAAGAAACAGTAAAAAACATTAGGAACACAGTCTCTCTGACAAGAGCAGAGATGAACCAGTCATTCTGCCAGGCCAGACAATTTTGAACTGCCTTCGTATCCCAAGTATGGGGTAGTCTACACCTTTATTCCTAGAACCAAATAAACGTTGGTTGCAAGGCACGTGTGGAGGTCACCTAGGCCAAACCCCCACCCAGAGCAGGGTTATCACCAACACGAATCACTGGTGGCTGTGGCTTTGTCTAACTGTGATTTGGAAACCTCAGAGCAGAGGGCAGCCCATTTCCTGCTCCACAATCCTCCACACAAGGCAATCCGAGCAATCCGAGCCTCCCAAACTGCAATTTGTGGCCATTTCCCCAGGCAGTATTATTTGGTCTTATCAAAAGAGATGGGCTCAGTCATCTTTGTAATTGCCCTTCAGGTTATGGTAAAATCCCATTAGATTATCTCCTCTCCCTTCATCCTGAGAAGACTAAACCAACCCAGCTCCCTTCAGCTTCTTCCTGTAGGTCACATCAGCCAGGCCCCTGACCTGGAGCAGCTCTCCTCTCTCCAATTCCTCCTCCTGTCCACGCTCCCCAATTTCTCCACTTCCCTCATGAACTTGGGCAGGAGAAGAGAAGAACCCCAAGAACAGACCCAATACTCCAGACATATCTCACCAGAGTTCAGTAGAAGGTGATGATATTATCTCCTGATCTGCAGATCTTGCTTCTTCCAGTGCAGCCCAGTATGTAGCCTACCTTATTTAAAAGGAAACCTGGCTCATCTTCAACCAAGTGTCCATCCCAGGTCTTTTTCAGACGGGCTGCTGCTTGGCCTGTACCAAGTGCTAGTTACTCCTCCTGCCAAGACTAGTCTACGCACTCACGTTCTTGTCCAGATGCCCTTCATGACACTATTCAAAACAACACAACTCACCCCAAACTATTCTGGCTTGCAATAAGGTACCACACGCTGCATCTACCATGGAATAAAGGGATGTTGCAGTTTGCTGTGCGAAATTCTGCAATTCCAACAACAGACAGCACCTGTCAGAATCAGTTAGGGGCATTGGTCAGCCTATATTACAAAATTGGCATTGAAATTGAAAAGGCAGCAGCAGGCAGTAAAGTAGATATTGTTACTGTAATATGAACTACAATTATGCTCTTGTATTGAGAGTCTGGGATAATGATAAAATGCATGCCTTGGAGAGTTGAGATACTTTAATAACGAAAGCAGCATGATTTCTAGCAAAAACAAAGCTACGAACCTGACAGCTTTGCAGTTTAAATATTGGAAGGGGAGGGAGGGGGAGTAGGATTTGATTTTTATTTTCCATCTTCAAATTTCCCCAATGTGCAACTGGCTATATCTCATCTGGAATTTTACTTTGAAATCACTAGCTTGATATACTAACTTCTGTGAAAACATGCACTGGGAGAATTCCAAGATGCCACTATTCTTTGGAGTTTGGGACTGGAAGAAAAGGGAAAAAAAAGGGAAAAAAAAAAAAAAGGCTTTTACCTGAGCTGTATTTCTCTCCAGACTCATGTATAATAATATGAATAAGAATACTCAAGTTTTGAGTAAGAGATTTCTCTAATTCAGTTTCTGCAGAAATTTAAAGAGAAGTATCAAAGGAACACATTCATACTAGTCAGAATCAGAATAAAGCTGAAGCAGAGCTAAGCATACTCACATACCTACC
Source organism: Tinamus guttatus (assembly GCF_000705375.1). Next base: position 43,071 of record NW_010578799.1, on the reverse strand, counting down.
TAACTTTTAAAGTATATTTATATTACGCAGTTGTCTAACAGATAAACAAAGACTGCGGAAAGTTTTCACTGCTGTCCTCCCCAAGAGAGATCTAACTTCTGAAACGCTCTGTGCTTTCAGGAGCTGTCAAAATGACATAGGCACAAAGAACTGTTTGATATGTCAATAATGACATCGATCTTCCATTGCTTAAGCAGAAACCTGATCTGTTTATTACTTACTGTATACAAAAGAGGATTAAATATAAGAAGACTAAAGTTGCTGTGGTTTGCTTTGCAACATTCATAAAATACTCAAGAGTAGTTTTTGTTGCTAAGTCTGCTAAAGTTCCAATGGCCTTAGAAGAATCTACTTGGCAACAAAACATTAGTCTCTGAGATAAAGTTAAGACTATTTGCAATTCAGGTGCTATAAGATCACCCCCTCAATACAGAGAATGCATGTTTATCCTTTTTCCAAATCACATTTTCCTTATTCAGTGTGATATTAATCTCTGTGGGGGTGGACACCTCCACGAAGGTGCAATGGTTCATCTCCTGGCTCTGGTCAATTCTTGTTTTAATCTCATTTCCAGATCAGTCTCGATACATAGTGAGATATTAATCTCTATAGAGGCAGACATCTCAGCTGGCCCTATTGCACATCTCCCCCTCTCCTGGTCAATTCTTATTTTAATTCTAATTTTCTGTGATTTATATTCCTCTTTCAAGTTTAATGTATTCTGCTTCACTCATCTCCACTCCCTCTCTTCCTCTTTACAGAAGTTTTTACAGGGAAGAAGAAAAAAAAAAAAAAAAAAAACACCACTATTGGCCTTGCCCCTTTTACCAAGCATTTCTTTCAAAAAGCATAGTTGTACAGATAGGCATCAGTGTCATCAACACTGTTTGCAGACATACTGATGATGTTTAACTTTTAAGGACCAATTTCTCAATAGGACTTAATTTTGTGCAGCTCTGCTTTATATTAACTTTCATTCGCATATTTCAGAACACAATAAGTCCCCTAACTAGGTAATGAACTAGCACGTAAGTTAGAATATATGCCAGAATGTAAGAAATTCAGATATAATGCCTTACTATAGATTTTCGGATGGACAGTCAACTCTGCCTCTGGGAGCATGGCTCTTCTGCAAAACAAGGGTTATGGTATAACAGGCCTCACTGGAACATCCAGGGGCTGAGGTTAAGATTTCAAGTCTCAAATATAACCTTCATAGGGGACAATAGAGGTTAAGATTTCAAGTCTCAAATATAACCTTCATAGGGGACAATAGAATCACAGAGAAGGAAAAGCAGATTCCTTCAGCCTGTGTTATATGTAGCCTCAAACTTTTAAGACCTCATCTTTGCCCTTCCCACTCAATGCAGAGCCCTGTACAAATAAGAATATTTAATTTCACTAACTAAACAAGCTTCCAATTTCCCCTGTGAGGTTTGCTTCTCAGCCCTGAAAACATAATCACATTCTCACAACCAAATTAATGATATCCATAATATATACCACACATATCAGACTTCATACTGACCTACCATCTTCATCTCCCTTTTATTCACTGCTTGAAAAATCCTGTCTACACTTTTCTAGCCAAATAGTTCAAACCAAAATATACTCTTTCTACCAGCATGCATCTATGCAAGAGCTATATTATTTCAGAATATTACTACTCCTTAAGAGCATATTCTAGTCTCTTCCCTAATTGTTATTAATAGCTATACCTACATCAGTAACTCGGTTCAAAACAGCAGTGAAAAGTGCATCCCCAGGCACATCTTGCCTCCATTTACCCAGCATTAGTTTGCTCTCAGCACAGGTTTTGCACATGAGAGGAAACACATTAGGAGGAAATCTAGTCTGGAGCTCCACTTCTGAATTGCACCAACACGGGGGATTCGCACAAACACCGCTGCTTCTCCTTTGGAAAACTTCAAATTAAGTGTGTAGCACAGACACACAGCGTGTAGGTAACCCACAGAAAAAGACTAAATATAACCTCATTTCAGCTGAACCACATAAAATGGTTCTCACATCTAATGTCTCAAACAACTTTAGTGACTAGCATCTACAGCACCAAATTACTTGCCAGTATAGATATAGCCACTCTTCACCTATGGCACAGCAACACCAAATTACCTTGACAGCTACTAGTTTCACAGTTAAAACTGCCAAAACACTTCTGTCTTCTCACCGTAGCAGCTTGTGATGTTCTCAGGCCAAAAAGCCAGAGCAGGTAATCGTGCAAACAACTCAAAATTAACCTTATTTTGTGCTGGGATTTGTTTGTTGATTAGTTTCTGTTCACAGCTATTGAAGTTTAAATTAAAAAGGAAATCTTTCTACTACTTACCCAAGTGCATGCTTTTTCCAAGTATTCCATACAACAGTTCCTGAAAAATATATTTTACTACACTTTAAAGAATTTGTTCTAGCTTTGACTTTCATTTAATTATAGTATGCATTTGCATTTTCATACACGGTCCTTGTGGCTGTCTATCTGCTAAGCCACTATCTTCTGTAATGCATTAAGCAGTTTTTAAACACCCATTACAATTCTCCATTAAGAATATCTTATTCTTCTCCTACACATGCAAGATTTCTTCACACCTGCGAACTGTGTCTGAGAACAAGCTACTTCATTTCTTACATGATCGGATCAGTCATAGATGAAAGAAGACAAAAATTCTCCAGGGAAACATAAAATATAGCATTTATATATTTTTAACTGTATAAACACTTTTTTCACACAGCAACTGGGTCCATTTATGAAATGCACATCTATGAATAAATATTTACATGGAAGATTCAATAACTTGTACTTTATCTTACAGATTGCTAAAGGCAAATCCTCCTAATTATAACTTAGAAGTTTTCAGTATGCACAATCCCAGTTTTCTTAAAGTCATTATACTTTCTCCACTTTTCCCTTCTGCCAAGATAGTCAAAATTCTGAGGTCTTGTGTTTTTGGGTTTTGTTTTCTTTTTTTAATCTTTTTCGTACATCTCCATTTTGTTTAAATGCTTAGGCCAGAGAGTGCTTTCTCTTTGTTCACTCCTGCATTTAAATACAGAAAAATGTAAATTTAATCAGATGACTGATTACTACAGTAGGGATACTGTAAACAAATAGTTAGGGAAGAGAGGATGCAAAGGAAGGGCATGAATGAGAATGCCACAAAGGAGACAAGCCCTCCTCTATGCAGAATTTCTCAGAGAAGAATTAGAAAGTAAACAAAACCAGTTCTACCTGGATTCCTCCTTGACAAGGACATTTTAATATAGCAAACCAGAGGCTAAAAATATTCTAATTTGAAAGCAAAAAAGTACCAGTAAAACAAAGGCTGAGCACAAGCAAGGAAGAAACCCAAGAACTCTCAGGGAAGTTGCTGCACCGCCCCTGACTTGAGGCTGGGCTCCTGGAAAGCGAGGTCTGAAGCAAGAAGCTATTCATTCCATATGCAAGTGCACTGGTTTGTTTTTCGGTCCTGTTTAATCTGTCAATAAAAATCAACATACAGCGTGACTGGAATGACTTGGAATTTTACTTGTTACTTCCCACGCACCTACTATTGTCGGTGTAACAAGAGGACAGATAAAACACTAAGCTTCTCCTGAGCTCCTTAAGAGAGCAGTAACAAACAGGGACTTAATTCTTTCAACTCTCAGCCCACCTTAGGCATCTTAGAGAATAAACCTACCCTGCCCATTGATCACTGGCATTTTATTGAAGGAACTCAACTTCATGACTTACTTTCATAACAGATTTACAGCTCCTTCTACCACTCTACAACATTACATTTTCTTTTCCAAGCCCTTTGCTTTACTTTCATAGCTGCAAGATAGACACTGTCTTAGGGCTGAATCTTCAACCAAACTGTTGAAAAGCAATTACTGGTGCAACTTGGAAGAACCTGGAAGAGGATTTGGAATCTTTAGAGCTTAAGTATGATCCCAAGACTTAATTTCTTCTCCACCAAACACGCACTCTTGCTCTTCCAACGAAAGGAGTGCATTGAAAGAAGTGCATTAAAAAATAATTATACATATTTTGACAGCATAACAAGGAAAAAAAAATGCATTTCTAACTCACTTATATTTCATAAATCAAAGCAAGGTCCTGCTATGTTTTCTGTATTTTTGAAGTTGCATTTGGGCTAAGAACTCCTCAAAAAATCTATTTTGCTCTACACTTTTGCTATTTTGCTATTTTTGCTACAAATGCAGTGCTGAGAGAAGTGTTTAGCAAGAACTGATTAAAGTACCTATTATGTAATCAACATCAGTACAGCAGTAGCACCTCAGAAGCAAATCAGATGTTTATTTTATTTTGAAACAACTAAGCATTTACCAACTTCATTCATTTGTTCGTGTAACCTCTAAGGACTATCTAATATATAAACTAATTAAATCTGAGCATTTTCTTTGGCATTTGTTTCAGTTCCTGGTTGCCTAGTGTTCCTTGGGTTTAGGTTGACAAGGCATACTCTTCACGTCCAAGTGTGCGGGGTTTTTTTGCCCCTTTTTGTTAAAAAAAAAAAAAAAATCA
>NW_010578799.1:0-37853 GCF_000705375.1 Tinamus guttatus | reverse complement strand
AGGGTTTCAAGATCAGAAAGTACTGAGAGAGAGGCAGCACCTAAGACTGCAACACCTTCCCACTTACGCAAGATGTACCAGCAAATTAAACTCACTTTGTCAAAAAAAGCATAAAAACTGAACAGCTTGGCTACCACAAGCATCTGAACTCAGTAGCTAGTGACATAATGGTTAAAAGAAAAAAAAAAAAAAAGTAAAAATAATTGAAGAAATAAGTTGACTGACATCTTCTCGCTTCTCAATCAACCCATAGAAAGTTCAGATGAGTTTTCTGGTTATTAAATTACATGACACTCATCTATTTAGCCTGTGATTATCAGGGAAATTATATTCCTTTTCATTACTCAGCTATGTCTCAACTGACTCAAAAACCTGATAGTTATACACTAAATATTTTGCATTCACCTGAAACTAGTCTCTCATTATTTTACAGCTAGACATGTGCATTATAGATTTATGGATGTATGTGGCAAGGGGATTAAGATATTTCTTTGGGGGGAAGGGGAGGAGATTGTTGATAATTTGTTTTACTATTTGAAAGGAAAGGCACCAAGAAAGAGGAAAGCCAATTCCATAGAGATTTACAAATGTAAGAGACTTAATATAAATAGACCTTTTGCGCTAAACAAGACCACACACACAAAGTATTCACATGCTGAGCGTTGGCAGGACTGTGGAATTAGTTTGCAATTTTTAGTATTTTCACAAGTTAGTTTTTACTGGTAATCCATCCAGACCTAACTGCAAAAAAGGGATTTGTTGTTTGCTGTTTTTGAATAAGGAAAGGCTGAAAAGATCATTTCATTAGATTTCTGCTTTGGCAAGAGGAAAACCTCTTTCATTTGAAATTTTCTATCTGAAAAAAAAAATGGAAAATGAATGCAACATACACTGTCAAGTGAACAAAGACAGATACAGTTGAGTAGCTAAGAGGAAGAGAAGCATGTAATAGCTCTGCTGAGAAGTCCAGTGATACTTATATTTATCAACCATTTGGAGCAGGGACTCATACACACCTTCCCTCCCTTCAGTTATGGCATGGAGCCACGAGCATTGCCATAGAGCTCTTCCAGCAAAAACATGAAAAGGTTAGGTTTTTTCTCCCTTCAGTACTTAGGATCAGTAGTTTTTAACAGGTTTTCCTTTAAAGCATTTTAAGTGCTGTGACGGCAGTCAGTGCTCATCTCTGCTTTACAAACTTGTGAACTCCGGCAAATTTCTTGGATGTTCTCATACCTGATAGTTGGTCTTACATTTACAAAGAACAAGCAAACGGTAATTCTCAAAGAATTTAGGTAGTATATTCCCCATTTTGATCTTACTCCGATATCGATAGAAGAATACTCTGATTTGATATTTTATCACTTAAAGTAGTAAGTAGCTACAGAACAGATTTCAACTAGGTCTTAGAATTGTCTTTTATCACCATACTAAAGAAACAAATGCAGCCTAAAATTTTGAAGTTTCTAGATACTTTTGGTTTTTTCTTTAAAGCTTAAATAAAACACCAACAGGTATCCGAAGTCACACTACAGAATTCACAATAAGCATGAAAGTTATATTTGGAAATCGCCAATATATATATTTTATATATATATATATACATATAATTTATAATCATCTAAAGTAGTTAGCTATCCACTCCAAATTGTTTGTTATAAGCTGTTTTGAGCTCATCTGAGCTACAACCAGTTAGTTTTTCCTGACTTTTTCTCTTCTGGTTCATATATACTAGTCATTTTTATTGTTACTGAGTAAGTATACAAACACACAAAGCAAAGCATACAACACAAAGCAAAGCATAGAACTCAACCTCAGTATAAATATAGTAACCAGTGTGTAATAATTGCAGTGAACATACCATAATTTAATTGCAACACAATTTGGTTTTAAAAGTATACAAGGGTGCCTCATAAATCAGTAAAATTAGGTTCATGACATGGTAGTTGAAAAACGGCTTCTTTTCCTAATCAATTAATCTTTATAATCACATTTTTTCAGTAAATTGTAGCAGAAGCAAATGGTGCTCTGGCAAATTGAAGGATCCTATCCTTCACACATTGGTTAACAAAAATAATTTTGTATTCTCTGTAGTACTGAGCATAAAACTTAATCTTTTCACAACACATATCCTCAGCAAATTAAATCATTCAAATCTTACTGAGGCATATCCTCAATAAGCATCAACCACCTCCATATACACATGATCTCAAAGAGAACAAAATTCTGAGAAGTCTATACACAGTACCTTCTCATTCAAAAGATATTTTTATGCTTTAAAGCTACTTGCTGTTTCTGGAAAATACATATATATATATGTATTTTCAATTTCCAAATGACTAAACAAAGGCATCTCTTTCAGACTTCATCTACACTTAACAAGGGTGTGTGAGAGGTATTGGAAAAAATAAGTATATAGACATATTATACAGCTGTATCTCAACAAAATTCCTTATGCAGACCCATTTATAGAAGAATAAGTTTACCATTATAGCTCATTCTTCTTGAGCAAGTGGTTCACAGATACTAGTACAAGGTTGCCTCACCGCTGTTAAGAGTCTGCTCTCATTCTGGGGTGCCTGTTTTCCTTTTGATACTGCTCACCATTATACTCTCATAAAAGGAGACCCAGCTGTTTGTTAAGCAGGGCCTGGTGTATCATTTATACATCATGCTATTAGTGTATAGGTCTTACTCCAGAATATAGTTAAATATTATGGGTTGACTCAAATTCCTGACTATCCTCCCAAACAGTATTTAAGGACACATTCTCTCTGTTAAGGTTTAATTCACCAGTCTCAACTCTATGGGCATATTATACATGAATAATAGAAATCATCTTACCATCTTTACAAAACCCTTCCTCTATGGTCCTTCGGATAAAATATATAACAGTATGAGCCACTGGTTCATTGTTTTCCTATTAGGCAGCATATTAGATGCTATTCAATATTTTTAAACTGCTCAAAATAAGACACTGGTGACTCAGACAAAGATTTGGCTGTGAAAGCAAGAACAGAAAAATAGATTTGATTGGATTAACAAATAAACAGTTCTTAAATAAAATCCCTGCAGAAATTTATTAATACAAATTCCAAATTTTATAGAAATTAAATTTCAGGAACAAAAAGCAAACCTAAAAACAATTTCTGTTGTTTCAAATGATGAGATTAACATTTAGCTTTCATCCACTGATTACCCAGTCTTTGAGCAGCTAAATGCAGTTCATTTACCCAGAAATGCAACAGACTAAATCAACTAAAAGGAGCTCCTTGTGTAAACATTCTTCATAATGGCTTACTAAAACTTTATTTTCACATTTTTAGGGGCTACTGCAGCTGCAAGTCCCCTACATCAAGCAGGAAGCAGCCCGAGGCAATGGTCACACACAGAGGTGCAACACCGCCTTGGGGAGGCTCTGCGGGACCCTGAGGAGATGCTGCACAAACACTCGCCTGCACCTCAGCCTCCACTTCCACTGGTTCAGCTGATTGGAGCTATTTTCCTCTTTAACCAACATCCACACACTTGGTAGACAGTCACATTTAAACCCCACAGGCTTCCAAAGAGAGTTACCGGTCTGCACAGGTGCAGATCCTGTGCGTTTAGCACAGACTGACCAAGCAGCCACCACCGCAGCACCTTTCCACAGGAGCAGGCAAGGGGATGGGAAGGGGCAAAGGCAAGCCTCATGGGAGAAAGAAAAATGCACGGGACTGGGCCTTAAATAAGACCCAGCAGCTACCAAGCTGCCTCCTAAGCGGGCTAATCCAGCTAACTGCAGCCTGGCACCAGCTGCCGTCATATCCAAGGCCTCTAGGCTCCCCATCGTGCCTGTTCTGCATGCCAAGAAGTCACTTTTTGCTTATACATTTATGTAATAAACTGCCTAGTCATCTGTTATTATGAAAGAACATATGTAAGGTCAGTTTACCTAAAGTATTATGGTTTCTTTCCCTGACATAGCTCTGTGTCATCGGCTTGCATGGAGGCAGCCAGGATGCAGCTCCAAGGGCTCTCACCCAACCTAACCCCTGCTGCCTCTGAGGCAGTGCCAGCCCTCATTTCTTGTCCCTATCTGGGCCCTCTTTGCATGCATCCCAAAGGAGGCACCACGCAGCAAGCCAAGGGGGGCACCAACCCAGCGGAAAAGGGAGCAGTTCACTTTCCACCAGTTGTGCTGCAGCTACAGATGGTGTCACACAGAGGGGACCCACCATCAACCCTCACCCTCCTGTGCACAGAATTTACATTACCCCACATCCAAAAGCCAGCTAAATCCACAGATCCATAGGAAACTATTCCCAAGTGTTGTCTTTGCCGCAAGAAATGTCACAGAAAGGCAAGTCTACTGACCCAACCGAAGAAAAGGTGCAGGACCCATCCTAGTGAGGGAAATGTCCCTCTCTGCAGCAGCAGTGAGGTCACTTGGCTTCAGGGGATCACGACATTGCACCTGAAGCTCCTAACCTGAGTGCATGCTTTCAGGAGCGGCGCTACCAAGGTGTCTTCCTGTGGCAGTAACAAACTACAACCTGAGGGATCCTCTCAGCACATGAAACCATGAGGTGCCTCCAGACTGACACAGTTATTGGGACTGAAGTGATGGTTTTGGACCTGTGCTGAAAAGGAAGGGGAGGAATTTCCCCAAAGAGAAGCCATGGTAAAAGAAAGCTAAAATTTAGCAATGCTCTCAGCTCTTGAGAGCTGAGTGCCCTGAAGGTCTTCCAGCTAAAAAGAACACACAAAGACTCCTGAGCAAGAAGTAGCACTGGTCCAGACTTCTATTTTACTCCAAATATTGTTAACACCTTGCATTTAAGAGGATAAACTCTTTTTACCTTGCTAGTACCAAGAGACTTTCAGAAGGAAGAAACAAAACACACTGGTAAGCATTAAAGACATTAACTCTCCCAAACACCCAACACAAGCTTACAGCCCTTCAAGAGCCTTCTTTAGAAGTTATATCCCTCAGAGGGACTGGCTAAAGACTTTGCCTTCATAGAGCTCTTGCTACTCACAACACAGTTAGCTCATCATTTAACCCTAAGATCTCAACTCTTCAGCAGTGACGAAGATAGTTTCATTAAAATGTCAACACACAACTAAGAATGGCTCAAAATGATCCAAAACAAACAAACAAGCAAAACAAATATCAGAAATGATCACAACATGTATTGGAAAAAGAACAGAAATCATCCCTATGCATTATATAAACCTATGAGGCAGCTGTCTCTTGGGATACTCTGTGCAATATAGTAGAGCTGGAAAAGAAAGAGAGGATGGTAAAAGATGAAGAAAAGATATGGCACATTTATAACAAATAGCTATAACTGGGCTTTTCATTCTAGAAAAACAATAGTTCAGAAAGAGTGGAATGGAAAAGTTTATTTTTAAAAAAAATGAGTGGCATGAAGAAGGTAAATTTGGAACAATTATTAGCTTTCAGTAGAGGAGCTAGAAAACATTAATTAAAACCAGCAAATAAAACAACATCACCACCGCAAAGGACCACAGCTTTTTCACACAACACAAATTCCTTTTCACAAAAGGACATGAATGTAAAAAGCTACACAGGATCAAAACATTATTAGGCAAAAGCATGATAAAACCAACTCACTGACTGCATTAAGTACTGACATGTTGTCTCTGGAGAGAGATGATACTCAGAGGAAGTCATCATCAACTTGCCCAAATCTATACTCTCCACTCAGAGCCAGATATTGAACCAGGCACACCTCTGACCTGACCACTACAGGTTTTAGAGTTTTTGTTGTTGTTTTATTTTAAAGGATCTATGGCAGACCTTAAGTAGGTGGAAAAAAAATCTGCCTGGCTTAATACTCATTGCTCATATTGCTGACAAACTACTCAAGCACTATCATGATTTTCTCAGATGACTAGGACTGAACAGGACTTCCAAGGTCCCTGAGTTCTGGGTGTTTACAACCCCATTTTCCTAATTAAATTCTCTGTGATAACTTTCAAAATCGAATTGTAGCAGCATTATTTCAGGAACTGTAGGTAGACAAGTGAGCTCTGAACTAGCAGTTCTGTGAAAGAGAGTTGAAGCAGGAAGGAAAGTAAAACATTAGGGGAGGAGGGTGTGAGAGTGAGAATCTAACTTCATTTTTAATTCCACTCATCCATATGATTTGTCAATATATTTTAACAGCTTGGGCTGGGGGTGAAGCTACTGAAAATCTCTTTTACATATACACCTACCTGCACCAGAATCTCTTGTATAACACGAACAAATTGTGGCATATTCCGGAATAAAATATGACTGAAGTAGCTTTTGCTGTTCTGGCAGTAAAGGGTTAATTTGAGTTTAATGACTTAACTTTTTTAAAAAAACATTTTCTTAATTGCCTCAGTCTCTTCTATTAGATGATTTCTTTTAATCTCTAGATACGCTTATTATGATTTTGGTATATTTCTCTATATAAAAGTATTAGACTACAAAATAAAAACAAACAATATTTTCTGTTTCATAGCATCAAATTTCTGAGCTAGACTCTCTCTCCCAAAGTCAGAGAGTAACTCTGCCCTTATCATGAGGGAAGGAGGGATTAATCCAAAAATATTTACTCCTGCCTGTACATTTGTGACACCACAATTTGTAAGCACTACTTTGCATAAGAAAGTAGTGTACAGTAAGACAAGGTCTTTACGGTCCAGATCAGACAGTGCTCTTTTCTATGCTTATTTATCCTTCCCTATATTCTGCAATATCACACAATAAACTTCAGGTACCCTGGGTAATTTTTAAGATTTTTTTTTTTACCCTCATACTCTTTCTTTAATACATTAAACACACACTTGCCCAGATACCACCTGAGGCTGCATAGCACATAAAATCAGCATTAGTTGACAAGCAGGTAGTGTTTTTCAAAAAGAAAGGACTTTTTTTGAAGAGCTTTTAATTCTTTTTGCATTTGAAAACATATAAATTGCTAGAGAAAAAAAAAAGTTGGAAGTTTGTAATGATCAAGTTGTGAAAACAAGCTGAACTTGTTCTTTATCAAACTGCAGGAGTTACAGATGAAAGGAGGTGCTATATAAGGAATAGCTAGACTTCGGCGAGGCAGGCAGGGGGGGGGAGGGGAGAAAAATGTTTGCTTTTTGCAGGCCTCGAGGGAAAGACAAAAGATACAGTGTTTCAACTGTTTGCCAGGCAGGGTGGAGATGATACATAATTTTTAAAGATTGCGACAAATTGCAAGATCTTGCTTCTTTTCCTGTCTTGCTGTAGCATTTGCTTTCATGGAACATGTAACGAGAAAGAAGAGGTAACAACCGGCGCATACACACACCTGGGAGAAAGCCAACTTTTAAAGACACTTAAGATTCTACATTAATTGGACCCTTAATAAAAACTTCAAAAAAATATATGAACAAGCTTGGATCTGACCAAGATTCACAGCTTCAGAGTGGTATAGGAAAAAGGATATAAAATCATAATTGAAAAACACAAAACAAGGCAAGAAAATTCAAATTGCAGTGTTGGAGAAAGAAAAGTTCACACAGAATGTGAACTGTTTGTTAATGAACAGGAAAAAAAAATACAGTTTTAAATTCTTATGATTCAAACCGAGAGAATACAAAGGAAGTGGAAAATGTATTTTATTAAGTTTAGTGTGAAAACATACAGGCTTCTGTATTAAGAGGAGAGGGAAGGCTGTCAAAGGAGGATGCTTGGAAAAGAGTAGCCTTGTTAAAAGCAGAGGAGCTTGCTCTGAAGAAAACAAAACGCTTCTATGTGCGGTATCTACAGAAACATCTCGTGGAAGGCTACAGAGAGGCCCCCACGGTAGTGGGAAAATAGACCCAACCTTCACATCATGCATCCACTAATATTAGGATGACATTATCTAATTCTAATCAACAGGCATTAAAGGGGAAAACACACACACACACACATATATACACACATGAGCATCAGGGACTGGTTTGGAAACAACAAAATTCATATCGTCTATTAAATGCAGAGCATTCAAGTCTAGTCATAAGTAAGTGTTCAGAAGGACACTGCCCTTAACACATAGATAGAGAACAGATTTAAAAAGCCAAAGATCCAAGCATCATGCAATAAACTGAGTATACTGACAGCATCAGCTACCAACAGATTTATTTCTCCAAAGCTCCAAGAAAGTCTGAGAAAGTCTGCAAATAGTGAAGCTCTGTCCAGTACAAGGTTTAGGGGTTGCCTTTTTTATTTATTTATTTATTAATATTGCTTGACAATAGAAAGTAGAGACTTTAGCTGCTGGCATGCAGGAGAAAAAAATCTCATTTTCTAGTTACTACTGTTTGGCTCATTCACAAGCTTCACCTGCTCCAGTAGGTGAGCTGATCTTGAGCATTATTTTTAACTTAACACATACTGAACGGTACAAACCTCACATTTCATACTTCCATCTCCAAGAATGGTTGCATTCCACATTCAGAGTATAAAATTTCATGGACTATGTAAGTTAGCATAACTTCCTAGCCTTTTTATGCCAGCGAACAAGCTCATGAAAATCTACATGGAAGAGTTACCTTTGCCATCAACATTAGTCTGACAAGTTCCAGTGACACAGAGTCAATGGTCTGATTTCTACTTTTGTTTGGTTTTAAATGAAGAGATGAACCACGCTTTGGCATGTTTTATTTCATCTCTTCTGGCATATTTTATTGTATCAGCTCCTACAACATGTTATCTGCATATATGATGCGCTTCTCTCCCCTGGTAAAAGGCTTGTAGACACTTACGTAATCTCACAGCTCCGATACGCAGATATTAAATTATACGCACTGAAGTCAGCCACACAGGAGGGATGCAATCTGTTTGGACCAGCGCAATTTCTCTTATTGCTTCAGCACATTTCTTAATTGACAGTGACACATTTCAAACTTCTCAATTAGAAAATAATTCACAGGCGGGCCGGAAAAGAAAAAAAAAAAAAAAAAAAGTAGTCTCCTGAGCGCACACGAGCCCTTTAAGGAAGCAGCACTGCCAAGTCTCACGAGTGCACGTACCTTCATTAGTGGCAGTTTCCTAGCTCAAGTTTTCCTAGCAGCGGGCTAAGGTAAGGGGAGGAAACCCCCGTCCCAGCGGCGCGCTCGGCGCCATCCCAAGCGCTGGGAAGGAGCCGAGGGAAGAGCCCGAGGGATGTTCAGTAATTCATAAAACATTGGGTCTAGGAGTTAGCACTGCTGTTATTTCCTCTGATGCCTGACCTCACCACAGTCTAATAACATACAGGAAATCCAGAAGACAAAGGGGGAAAGCAGTGGTCTTGAATGCTAAAAATAACTATAGAAAACCAGTACAATCATGTAATAGTGCATGGGCTGATAATTTATTTAACATAATAGTAGAATCTGCTAAAGCAATTAGAATTTGTTCCAAATGTTTTTAATGGAAAATATTTTGAGAGGATAAGAATAGGAACACTTGAAGAATTGAGCCTTTTGGGTTATGTAGTTCAGTTACGGGTACTGGTTTGAGGTTTGTGTATCTTATTGCTTACATATGCAGACCACTTAATAACTTGACTGGAACAGACAGTCTTTGTATGCTGGTTTTGTTTCTAGAGGTCATCCTGTAGGAGCCAGACAGTGATCCTAGGTGATGTATTGCACTTGACAACCCAGAAAGTTTCAATACAAAGACATCTGAATTCTCAGTGTCCTTTGAGAATTGTTCAATATCCTTGATGGTATCTAGTGTCTGGTATGCCATTGAGATGGCATTTTTGGTGTCTATACCAATCAGTCAAGGTTAACATATCATTCATGTTAAATATGTGTTTCTTTTTCCTTTTTTTTCTTTTTTTTTTCTTCTAATTGATATTTTTTGTTTGTTTGCCTAAAGGGATAAATAATGATAATATAATGAAATTCCTTGGTAGTTTTAAATCTCTTTATGTCTTTTTTTTTTTAAGATTAGAATAAAATTGTACCTAAAATATAAATTTAGGCAGTGCTTCAGAATTGATGCAAGTGTATACAATTTTGTGCACCAAATTTGAGACATGCCTTAGGGAAAAAAACAAAACAAGCCAAAAAAACGTTGAATGACACTCATAAGTCTGCTGTCTGTAGCTTGTGAAATATTGCAAAACCAAGATAACAAATATATTTTTCTTTTTTGAACAGCTGTTCAGTTTGACTGTGCCTGCCCTTTTTCTATTTACATATCTAGCACGGCTATTTGAAAGAAGCCATTCTTCATATAAATACCAATATTAGCATGCAAACTAGTATGTTCAGGTGTGAACGAGTCTTCACTATTTGACACTGACATTTTGTTTGTCTTCCAATCAGAGGCAAAAGGAATTAAAAATCATAAACTCCAAATAATGAATAGATTAAACCAGCTGTTCCTAAGTAGCTCATTTGGCAAGGTTTCTCTCTTGTTAAATTCATTGAATTACATTTATTTATTTAGATAGGTAGATATAAAAAATAAAATGCCCTTTTTGCAAAGGTTTATTGTAACGTAATATATATTATCTCAGGTCTTTTTATTTTTTCCTTGCCGTTGCTGCCTTTAAAAGCGCCTTTAAACTCAGCTCGCAGGCGTTGCGTTATCACGGCGCATCTCACGCAGGCTGGCTGCACCTCCTAGCCTGGATTTCTCTTCCCCCCCCCTCCCTTTGCCAGCACTTGCCTGGCTCGTAGTGCCAGTGGAGTCTCCTTGATTGGAACTGGAATGGGAATAAACAGTATCACCCTTTTTGCTGTTACTTCCACATGCAATAAACGCCTGAGCCTTCCAACTGGTCTGTATGCAGACACACAACTTGCACGGACGGGTGTCACGAAGCAGGATCTTCTCACCTGCTCCAGGCTTAAGGTATGTGACACAATAAAGGCCTCATTCGGCACGTGCAAATGTACGTCCATTTATAGAGGCTTAGGACCCTGAAAAGCATTTTTTCTTTTTTTTTCTTTTTTTTTTTTGGAATATCAGATAAGGATTTTTTGTTTAAATAATTGTAATTTCTTCCAATTTTTTAGACTATTTTTGAATTTCTTTTTCTGTTTGCATGGCAGCTCATAATTAAGAGATGTTATGTAATGATTGCAACAGAACCTGAAACCACTGGAAACTTGCGGGTTTTATTGCAAACTCGAAATTGAATCCAGGTTCATCAAAGCTTTGCTATGATTCCAAATCCTTTCCAGCCAACATGTGGCAGTTGATAGGTTTGCCTGTAAGCCCCACAAGCCCTCATGTTTTCCTAGCAAAAACAGGCAAAATACAGCAGTTCGCAGTATATGTCATTTTGTGCAACAAAGCGTGTGAACATGCGAAAGAAGAAACCTCAATACCTGGAAGGCGGCGCGCTTCGTTTGGGTGGAGTGGCTGGAGACCCACTCGTGCTCCGTGCACAATGAACACTGGCTCCTTGGTTGGCCTCGGAGGAGGAGGGGAGCAGCAGCACACGGCGGATCTTGGCACCTGGCGCCACAGGAAGGATAGGCCACATACTGATCCCAAGTAAACATGGAAAATTCTCCCGAACAAGGAGAGCAACAGCAATGCCACAGCCCCACTGTGCATGTGTTAGGTTGCATTGCCATTTCTGTTGTTTGGTGGATGTTTTTCATGGGAAAACAGTGGAGAACAGGACTAACACCTTGGTCTTTGTGGTGGTCCCACAGATATCTGTGTTGACCAGCACAGCAGGTGTCCGCGTCCAGCCTGTGCAGAGGGTATTGGGCAAGAGTGGATGTGAAGCCCTGGGTTACTGTGCAGTGATGGGTCCTGCCACTGTGTTTTTGTCTATGGATAAGCAGATTAATTTCCATATCTTCCAGTAGATCCCTCCTCACTTTCCCATTAACTAACAACAAATAGGATTTTGATTGCTCTTTCTTCCCTGACTGGAGAGTTCAAACTTGAGAAACACAAGAAGAAAGTGTACAACCCCGCTTGTTCCTCCGTGTATTTATCTGTTGAGCCATCACACGTATTTCATTCCATGTCTTGATTTAAATTATCTGGCACCTAGACAAATACTTTAACTGACGTATCAGGTTGGAGATCATTTTTATGTCATATGACATGAATGGATTTATTTTTGTTCCAGCTTTTACATTTTTAGAGCTCTAAATGTTTTACTGCCTTTTGCATTTTCAATTAAGAGCAGAGCATATTTATATTACCTCTTGCACATCCTTTAAAAACTGTCTGTGCTAATAGCTTATGCCAAATGTAAGCTAAATGTAACAGCAGAAAGATAGAAAGACCCTACAGTAATGTCTTTGCTCCTGCCTGAGGGATATCTGAAGCTTGAGGACTGTACTGCCTTTATATTATAATTACAATCTCTAAATAAAGTGCAAAATAAATCTTTGAGTTGCCAAAGGTTTAGTGATTCTGAAACTACTAGATACCTTTACTTTCTTGTATTCCATGCTAAATCTTTCCCATTACTTTTGCATGTTGCTAAGGCCATCACAATATACTTTTTAAAACAGGCCCTCATTTAATTTTGTTCATAATGTTCATACATTTTGTTCATGAATGTGCATTGTATTAAACACCACAGCAAAAGATCCCGTATTAGTAACAGTCTAACACCATATGAAACAATATTTATCTAAATTTGTGACTAAATAAGATATTTTTCCATGCAATTCACATGGTGTGTAAAATATAGCTATATTACAGTAAAATGCATGGCCCTAACCAGCAAAAATATTTCCTTCATTCTTTTTTTTTTTTCTTTCTTTCTTTCAACAGGAACTGTTAACTGATCTCCTAGAGTGTGAAAGGTGTGAGTTTTAAGAAAAGATTTTTTTTTCCAGAGGAATGATCAGATACTCAGCAATGCTCATCATCCTGCAACTCCCACCCAACTTTCTTCCCCTCTCTACTTCTGCTTCCTTCATAAAAATCTGTTCACATATTTTATGAGCCTAAACAAGATCTGAGGCCTTATGAAAGCCTGCCTTTTCAAGGCTGGTGATCTTAGAGAAAATTGAGCCTTGTATTGATTTTCTTGATGATATCCAATATACCCAAGTCAGGGTCTTCATTGTATTTCAACTCTTGAAAAAAAAATCAGTGAAATATACTGCAAATTTCAGCTAAATGTATTAGTTTATTCCACAGTATTCATGGAGATTTTTTTAGAGCATACTAATTCCAGGGAGAACCAGTATAACAAGCCGTCTGATGGACTGGGGAGAATGAGATGCTAAGTGTTTTTCAACGATCTCTTTTCATAGCGTTGCTTTTGGGATGCAAATCTGAGGCAGGTAGAGGGTCTGAAAAGGCTGGGAGTTCACTGCTGCCTATAAGCATGCGTAGGTGGAGTAGATGATAACCTCCACGAGAGTGCCTCTATATGCCCCCAGCTACATAGTGGGAACAAGGCGTAAAGTCATGCACCTGGGGACTTCTCTGGTGACAACCTGTCTGCAGTGCAGCTTTGGCCACTCCTGTGCATGTCCTCCAGCCCCTCTGTCTCAGAGTAAATGAAAGGTTTGTGTCGTTAAAAGGGTGACATTCCCCATCCCCAGCCTTCTGCTCTCACTTGACCACAGTTCTCAGTAGTATTCACCTCTAAGACTAGAACTTTCCCTGTTTCACCCTGTGTTTTGGCCTGCTTGTCTCTTCTTCAGTTTTGATAAAATGGCCCGTGATTTTTTTTTTTCAAAGAACATATGTCCTATTATTGACCACGTCTTATCTTTTCTTTCTCTCTCTTTCTTTCTTTCTTTCTTTCTTTCTTTCTTTCTTTCTTTCTTTCTTTCTTTCTTTCTTTCTTTCTTTCTTTCTTTCTTTCTTTCTTTCTTTCTTTCTTTCCTTCTTTCCTTCTTTCCTTCTTTCCTTCTTTCTTTCTTTCCTTCTTTCTTTCCTTCTTTCTTTCCTTCTTTCTTTCCTTCTTTCTTTCTTCTAGGAGCAGACAAAGTAGTCGACAACTGAAATATAGTATGGCAATAACCTTCACAAAGGAGTAAAGCATGGCCTTGATCTGAATTGTTTTACTGACTTCCATTCCTTAAAAATTATATCAGAAAGTGCTCTGTGCATTTCTTATGTCGGGTAGGAAGAAATTTGTCTAAACTTCAAAGAAGACACTGTTCTGGAAGAGTCTCTTCTCTGTGGAGTCTTGTGTAAGATGTTATCAGCTACAGCAAAGGAAATCTGTCAGGAGCTGGTCTTTGGGAAGTGGCTTGTAGATGGAGCACAGTAAAGCTAGCAGTGACTTAATGAATGCATTAAACTCCCTAGAACTGTTTCATTTTAAACACATTTCTGCAACACATTTTCTCTATATATGAGTTTAAGAAGTTGCACCTTTGCACATTATCTAGGGGACTTTACTAGCCTTCTTCTAGCCTCATGCCATTCATCACAGTTTCATGGTGGTGTTCCTCATTAGAAGCACAGAGGGAAAGGGCACCTCATTCTGTGCCACTGAGGAAGACACCAGTACGGCATATGAAGCTTCTGAGGGCTTACTGAGGTACACTGCATTCGTTATTGATTAATCAATTATTTGTAAACTATTATATCTATAGCAGCTACTTGCAATTATTTGAAAACGCATAGAGCTTTAAAGTCCACAAAAATAAGGTTGAGCTTCAGCTCTCTTGAAGGCATTTATCCAGCCCCTGGAACAGCTCCAGAAGGGCACTCAATCAGCCCTTCAAAGAGTCATAGCAACTTGGGCAAAAACAGACAGGTAGCCTTAGGGCATGTGTTGCTGCTGAAGTACAAAGGACAAAGAAATCTGAGATCAGAACAACATAAAATGGTTGAGTTGTATGAAGTCTTGCAGGTGTTAATCTAATGGAATGAAACCAGAAACTGATAGAGAAATGAAAATTCAAGAATAGTGTGTAGCTGGGCCATCTAGGAAGATCCTTGTAGCAGCAACTTTGGAGTAAGTAGTTGGTGTGATCAGTAGGATAAATTACACAGCATTGCTTCTGTTCTCTTATTAGGTAAATCTCTCTATATCTGTGCCTTAATTAAACATGTACATTTAAAATTCAGTGAGTAGAAAGTTTGTAAAAAGTGGATAAAAGAAAATGAAATAAATATGGTCGAAATCAAGTTGCTTTTATCCAGTCTTATCATGTTGTGATTGACACCAGCAGCATGGCAATATTTCATACTTCTATGCATTAAAAAAAGAGTAATTTCCTCTTGAGAACCTTTAAAAAACACTCAGTTTGTGAACATGGTTGCATGTTAAGCCTGGAAACACTGAAGTATCTTTCATAGAGATTTTTTTTATGAAGTTTAACTGATTTGGAGGTCACAGAGGAGGCATCTCAGACAAAACAGATATCAGAAATGCATTTGTAAATGTCAAATCCTGGCCCCATTACTGACAAAATATTCAACAACTCCATTTGAAAGGTGTGATTCATCTAGGGAGAGTAATGACATGCCAGTTGTCCATAGCCTCAAGACCTTTCACAATGCTGTTATATCCAGTTGTGCTACATGCAGTGATCAGTTTATTAAGGGGCCTTGAAGGCAAATTAATTATTTAAAAGTACAATAAACTGAGAATTTAGTCTTCTTTTCCTTAATGCAAATAGCGTTTTTGCGATTACCATGATGTGCTCGGTACCAGACACTGTAGAAGTTTTCTCTAAAAGATCAGTTTAAGAAAACCTTGAAGGGAAATAAATAAAGGTTATAAATCAGAAATTACTTTTAAGTAAGATAGAGCATTTAACATGTCTGCTGGGATTGGTAGTGACTTTGTTTGGCTTATCAAGGCATAAATGTCCAATATAGATCACTTCAAAACCTGTTACTCGAAGGGAAAAAAGCTAGACTTAGCTTGGAGGAGAGCAATTACTCTCTCTCTAATAACTGTTAGTGTTCCAGTGGTGGATTCAAAACTCTTTTATGAGTTCCAAATTCTTATATGTTTCCACCTCTTTTTGTTTAATTGGATATTGATACATCTGAGGGTAGCTGTGGAGTCTCCCTGAATACAAAATGATCTAAAGAAAACAACCCTGAGCATAAACATGCAGGAGTTAGTGACAATATAAAATGCATTATCCGTTCCTCCGGCACACTTATCTATTAAAAAGGAATATATTCAAGTTCTTGCTGTTAACCAAGAAGTGGCTATGATTTGAATAAGAAAGAAGTTCAAGAAGCCCAGTATATCCTTCAGCCTTACCTTTTGCAAATTTTAATGATAGCCAGGAATGAAAATTGGAATCTGCAATCAGTCTCTACTCTAGGGAACAGGAACATGATTAAAGACATTTCAAGCCCAGAACTATACTCACATCTATTTTTGAAATCTCCCTGACTATGAACAGTAAAACTGGGCCCACATATGTATCCTTAATATCTATAGCTATTCTGCATACTGGTGACTGCCCACCTGGATAGGAAAGGTCACATGTGGCAGTAATTTTCTGGCATCACCTGATCAGTATAGGGTCAGTATAGGGATGCTAAGCAAATATAGCCCCTTTTCCTTCAGCTGATGATGTAAGTTTTTCTCCTGGAGTTGGGATATATGACCTCTCAAGGAATGGAAAACCAGGTATTTTTTACCCCATTCTTCATCTCATATAAAACTCAGAAAATTTTAATGTTCCAAAGAGATTTTTGCAGAGACAATTGCTAAATATTCATGGGTGCCATCTTGTCTAGAGTTTTAGGCAGATTTTAACCCTGAGGGAAATTAATCAAGTCACATTAATACATACCCAGCAGGCTCACAAGTCATAACTGCCTTCTCATATAGTGATTGCTCATGTCATTCCACAAAATCTTTCTCTATTAGAACAGTCTTTCACAAGACATCACTAAGCTTCCCTTCCAAAATGGAAAGGCTCATCAGATAAATCTCACAAACTCATAAAGACTCTGTCTCTGGAGTCCAACATATATTTTCTGGTTGCTCTTAGAATATTGCTGCCTCAGTGCTCTATGCTTTAACTACAAGATCTCAGCGTGACTTGTTGATATCTACCATAATGCCCTCAGTTTCCACTTTTACCTTCTCTCATTACAGAGCTGAACTTTTTTCTTCAATAGTCTGGTTTTTAAAACAACCTACTAAAAAAAAAAAAAAAAAGACGAAGTACTCCAAGAATAAATGTTTATATATCTTATCCAAACCAGGCTAACTTCTTCCCAGAGTGTTTACTGGCAGTTGAATTGCCATACTTTGTCTTTCCTGGATGGCAGGTGACTCATTCAGGATATTGGAACCATGTATAAAGTTATTCTATTCTTTTCATTCCCTTTTCTTCTTTAGTTATGAATTTAAGACTTAAATTATTAAGATGAAATTTAAATTGTGTATTAGCTGGAATATTCACTCTTTCTCTAGAATAAGTTTCCTCTTATTACAAAAGACAAATGAGAGAAGTTGGAGAAAAGAACATTGTTAAAGTCAGTGTTGTCAGAGACATGATACTGTAAAGAGTTTAATAACAGTGTCATATTTTTTCCAGGACAGTGTTGCAAAGTGAAAACTATGTAGAGTAGAAGTGATGCAGTTTACTTGGATATTTGTTACAGAATTTACTGTTTTCTGAAAAGACAGTTCACACATAGAAAACTATATTAGAAAAAATGTTATAGTTCACTTTAAAATATGTATCTCCAGTGGGTTCTGGAACTCTTCATTTTAACGTCAGGTCCAAAGAAAACATCTTTACATTTTATGTAGAATAATCTGGCTGATACTGTAAAGAATTTGGCTGTTTTCTTTGTATCTATCTAGAGTGTTTTTATTTGTTTATTTATTTTTGGCATGGCTATCAGTTACTCAAAAGTATTATTGTTTTAACTCTGCTGTGGTGGACTAAGGGAGAGAAGAGTTGTTCAAGAACACATGGCAAATGTGAGTCAAACGTCCATCAGCTTCACACTTCTTTCGCTTTTCTTAAATACTTCCAATGCCATTTGCCTCAAACAAATCACAGTCCTCAGATTGTCAGCAAGTTTCGGTTCCAGATTGAAATATGTTTATGGATCTTCCTTAAGCCTGCAAGAGGCTAGTCTCTATAGGTTCAGTGGATCAATACATCTGGCCATTGCATTTTGCATTGTCATAACATATGCTTGGACTGCCATCTCTTCTAGGAAGGGGCATTGCAAGTTTAGACTGGAATCCTACAGTCTTTTAGTGCTGACTGTAGTAGTTGTAGTATTGATATCACTCGCAAAGTGGTGTTCCTGTCTAAGGCTAAGCCATTTTTCACTTGAGATTAGGCAGTGTATCAGTTTATTAGACTCCAAAAACAGCTGTCAGATTTTGCAGGAGACCTAAACCTAGCTGTACAAACTCAAGTTGTCTTTCTACAGCTTCCCATCAATTTTTCTTTTGTTGTAGTTGCCCATCTCATGGGCAAGAGAGGTACAATTTTGATCTAGGCCAAGATACCTGAAAGAGCTATTTAAAAATGAATCCCACCTCCGAAGCGTGTAATAGTAACTTCTTGTAGACATGATCTTGAAACATTCTGAGTCAGCAAGAGTTCAGTCTCCCAGAAATTCCCAAGCGTTAAGGTGGTATTCTCCTTTTATTTGGAGAGATTCTTCTGGCACTTCTTATCACATAGCTTTTGGTCTCTCAATGAGAGGCAATCGTTGTTTACACCATTTAAAACGTGCACTTGAGCACCAGTGCTTAAGGACTGCTGACTATATGGCACCACTATAATGACAGTGCAAGTGATAGCACCACTAAAACAACAATATCATTAAATCATTTTCCCAGAAGAGATTATAGACAATGATAGGGCAAAAGAAGAGAACTATAAATATAAATCATGTTAGTCTTGGAGGAAATCACTAGTTTATTCTGCAGGAAAAAGTAGACAACAATTATCAGAAACCCTGCAGTTCCTATAGATGAAGGGTTAAGATTTCTATGAACTCCACTTAACTACAGGTTTTATTTGGACAAAACACAGATTCAGAGAAAAACCTGTCCTTGCACAACTGAAATGCCCTTTCTCTGTTTCCTTTCCCACTGGAGTAATTAGCTATGGTAGCAGATCAAAAGTGTTTTCCTGGCATTTATGATTAGAATTGTTAATTGTGAATTACTAAATATTTCATCTAATGAGAAGTATAGTGGACTTACAATCCACCTCTGTCTATTTTTTTTTTACATTTTAGATTGCAAGTAGCTCCTACAAATTATTGTGCCTGAAAGACTAGAAAGTATAGGTTTCCCCTGTTTTTCAATTCGCTCATGCAATGCATTTTATAGCTTTTTAGGTCTCGTCATTTTATTGTTTTCTTTATATAATCAGTGAGAGTCCCATCCAGCAGCACTGGCTTTCCACCTAGTCCTGTGAATAGGCCCACCGAAATGAGGGCCTTTTTCATTAGTACCTGATGATAATGGTTTGCTAGATGGGGCCATGTCTAATTCCCTATTTCACCCTCCTTTCTGGGAGCTTTTGACAGAGAGATAGGAAAATAAGATTTTCTTTTTTTACAAAAACCCTAACTTGTAAAAATACAAATATGCCAGAAGGACACAAAGCTAGCATTTGAAAGTAGTTTTCACACTCTTAAAAAATGACGAGATTTAAGATTCAGATTCTAAGGCCACTAGAAAGGATTATTTGTTGACTTTCTGTGTAACACAGGCCATACAATGTCATCCAACAACACTTCATAGTAAGCGAACACATTAATGCTTGACTAAATCAATGGTCTAAAAAGACCATAAACATCCAGTCTATATTTTTGAAGACTTTAAGTATTTAACCAACACTTTACCTTATAATGCAATTCTATGACTAGTCAATTTGATTTTGAAATGTCATGTTTTAAATTCCAAAAATTGTTCTTGACAGACTCTAAATTAGTCTATGCTTTTACCTACACTAATTATTGTTTTATCTCTGTGTTATAGATCTTAGGGTGGGCTTGTCTGTAATAACTGTTTAAAAAACATAGTGTTACCAAGCACTTAAGTTAAAATTATTTTTATTGTAATTTTTAAATCTTAAATTAACCAAGGCTTGAGTCATGCACAGTTTGCAATGAAATTTGCATTTCTGTCACCTGGAGAAGATAGGTGATTGGCCCGGTTCATGCCAAGAAAGAGTGCTCCAGCAAGTCTTTGGCATCACTTTGTGGAAGCTTACCTTTCCAGTCATAAATTACAAGCAATCTCATTAATTTATTTCAGGTCAGCACATGAAGGGGTTTTGAAGACAGTTGCTGTAAGGCACATAGGTAGAGTGCCTAGCAGCATGCATGGATTCCAGAGAGGTTTGTGATCCTCTAATCCTGCTGTGTTCAAAGTTTTGAGGATTGTCTTGAAGTGAGTGTTTGACGGATGGCACACAGTGCTCTTCCGTGCAGCACCATGAGTCATAGCATTGTATATTGTACCGGTTTATTCAGCTTGCAAAGACCATCATATCTCACACAGAGACCTAAGTACTTCTTTTTCCCCTTCTCTAAGGACAAACTTTCTGATTCTACTTTATATTCTTTATCTACAGCTTGTGAAGTGCAACAGAGTTCCAAAAGTGGAAATGGTGACTTTCTTCTTTTTTTTTTTCCTTCTTTTTTTTTCTTTTCTTCCTTTTTTATGGAGAAATAAGCCTTGATTAATTATGAGTGTCTGTTCGCGACGTTCTTTCTTTTATAAGGCAAAACCTGTTCTCGGTGTGTGTGTGTGAAAGATGACAGACTGACAGTCCCGAGAGCCACAAAGTCCTCTGTTTATGCACAGAACAGATACAACACGACTAGCAAAAATACCACCTTCCACAAACCACCCTGCCAATGTATCTGAGCCTCGATCTAGGTGGCTAGGGAAACCCTTAGGAGACTAGAGATTATTTTAGTATCTGAGGCTACACAGTCCTTTGTTCCTGTAGACAAAGCCACTACTGTGATGTGCCTGGCTGAGAACATCAGCTTTCACTGAACCTTCATCGGCTGTTAGTGGCTTTCGTGGCTGTGGGTTAGTGACTGACCCAGTCAGAACTACGATTCTGAATACTGGCCTGAACTGCAATTTATATATAAAGACCTTCATATTTTATCAATCACCTGAGCCATCCAGCAGCCCCAAGTGCCCTTCAAGAGTATTCCTTGTTTGAAAGCAGAAGAAGAGGCTGTATTTTATATTTGTTGGCCTGGGGAATGGGCCATTACTTCATGATACATGAGGTTGACTACATTCGTTTCAGTACCTTCATGCCTATCCGAACTTGTTGGTGATATGCCTTGATCTTTTCTGCCACTTTTCTTGCATAGCTATAAAATTCAGTGAGTAATCACACCAGAGTTCAGAGGGCATAACTGGGGGAGTAAACTGAGCATGTGACAATGAATAACAGTGAATATTGCTTTGCGCTGTTGTTTATTTGCACTATATGTTATTCACTATATATTATTCATAACATTCATTTGCGCTGTGCTATTCACATATTATATATTTACACATTGGTTATTACAGGATTTTCACAGATGTTGATTAGGAGGATTTTAGATCATCAAATGTTTAGTTATTACAGCAGAGATATAAATCATGGGCTGCTGCTATTTTTTCATTCCTTAGCCCCTTCCTGTTTCAAGGAAGTCAAAACTGAGATCCAGTACTGGAGCTAGGAAAAGAAATGTGTAAGCTGTCTCAGGAAAACAGGCGTTGCTGAGGGAGAGCATGAGATCAAGGCATATTCCTGTGGTCAAAGATAAATAGAAGGCAGGAAAAACGGGCAGAGGAAAGATGACCAGAAAAACTCATCACGATCTTCCTTTGTCTCCTGTGCATGGTATTTAGTTTAAGTCATACTTAGAGTGTGAGTTTCAGATTATGTGGCCTTGGCAAATTTTGATCATGGTTCTGCTCAGGCAGCCTGAGTGAGTGAGATGATACATTTTTTTTCCCCTCTGAAGGTAGGTGTCTATATAGCCTGGGCACAAGGAATCTGGCAGTTCCAGAAATTACTGAAGGGACATTTAGTCTCTGTGAACCTGCTGTGAAGTGCTACCTTGCACTACCGCAGTGGCAGTATATGATTAATATTGCAATTAATAGCTCATGTTTCTCCACTGTGAGTCCAGATACTGAGCTGTCTGAAACCTGACTCAGGAGATCTTGCTGCGTCTACAGTGTTCTTGGTACAACTCCCCTGTGCTTTTATAACAAACACAGTGAATATAATTTCAGTGTTGTTCCAGCCCTGAAGTCTCATTTCATTAGGTTTGGGGCTGTTCACCCCACACCTCCCCATTTTCTAGAAACAAAATCTGCTGTGGGGATGCAAATATTCACTCCACGTAGGTGAAGGTCTGCCTGAGCTGGTGATGTCTGTGCTTCCACATAGATTTTTGCAGCATGCTCTCAGAAACAGGGAAGAAATTAATACCATGTAATACTGAAAGAGTTTGGACTGTTGAAGATCCTTTCCAAAATGTTTTCATCTTGCTCTAGAACCTGTGTGTGCCTGAACATTTTTCATATATGCCTGGCAGAGGATTTTGATGCTGCTTTTAGGTCCTATAGGATTTGCAGAACATTAAGGAGCTTTCTGAGACAACTACTCACATAGTACAAATACAGCAGATTTGTGGGATTTTATTTATTTATTTATTTGTAAATTTGCTCATGTTTTACCTCAGAAAAAAATACAGAGGGTAAGGCTATGAGTTTGCTTCCTACCACAAGTTTTTCTTCTGGAATGGCCAGGACAAAAATCTTCATGACTCATTTGTTAACATTATGTCCTCTGTCTAAAGAAATGGTGAAAACATGGAGATGAAAAACTGTTTTCTCAGTAATTGAGAAAAAATATTTGCTCTTCCTCTGTTCGCAATTTCATGTGATATCATGTGACAAATTACTACTATCTGGAAAAACTGTGTTGATTTTTATTCTTATAATTGCTTTCTTAGCTATCTTTGTTGAAATGTTCTTTGGTCCTCAAGGCCATTTTTATAAAAAAGCCACCTCTGTCACAAGTATTTTTATGCCTCAGCTGAACTGTTTTTAGCATATGAAGTTTTTTGATATTGGTAAACTTTTCTATCAGTTCAGTGAAAATTTTAAACATAAATTTAGTTCAACTAGCATCATCTGAAGTGTAAGTAAGTACTTCATTTTTACATTCATTTTGTCAGTTCTACGTCCCCCATACCATATGGTATGATACTCTCAAAGAGAAGTTAAGTCTTTTCTGCAGAGTAATTGTTTTCATTTCTGTTAAAAGAGAAAGGCACAAATAATAGGTAGGGTGAAGGCACGCAATCTTTGGCATGTCAGTAAATCCTTGATGTCTATTAAAACCCCACCTAAACTTGCAATTCCCTTGACAGAGCACGTAGGAAGGCCTTTCTCCATCTGCTGTTTTTGCTGATGAGATGCCAAATGTCTTTACAGATACTCTCATAGAAAAGGAAGGAAATGTAATTACAAGAATCCTGCTCTTAAAAACAGCATTTTTAAAAAAAGGTGAGGTGATTTGATGTATACTAGATCACCTCAGAGAATGATTACAGATGATACTCATTTACAATAGAAAAGAACTTTAACCTATTTTTATAGACTGATATATATAAAAGATGATGTTCAAAATGTCCATCATCCTCTGCTAATTCAGCTGTCTTCTTACTTCTAAACTTGCAGTTCAGCACAGAAGAAGGAAAAGTTCCTATAGCTTTTATCAATTTTATAGAAATCTATTGCAGCTGACTGAATCTAGTCATTTCATTATTTCAGTGGCAGGACCAGTGCTTTATGCACTCTGAAAATGTTAACTCCTAAAATAATCCAAAATATTTGCCTAAGTCCATACAGAACAATTTTATACAGTGGCTTTGTGTTGTTTGATGCATGCATGCAGATGTGCTTGCAAAATAACAGCAAATTATTATAAAAGACGCATTTTTTGTTTTGCTCATTTGTACTTCACTAGTTTGGAATGAATATATTTCCTTAGAGACTGAAATGATAATTATAACTTTTTTTTTTTTTTTTTTTTGGTAACACATCTAAATTAAAATCTCCAGAGTCAATCAGCTGGCACTTTTTGACATTTGTGTTGATTTATTTTTTTCCTGCACAGAAGCAAGCATGCCAAATGGAGTTCAAGCAGTTTTACACTGGCATTTCTTTCATATTCACAACCATTTCCTTGAATTAAAGTGCAGATCCTTTCTTAAAAGCATCAAGTTGCTGTAAGAGCGTCTATGGAAATAAAACTGTCTTTGTGACCATAGGTGATACATTTTCTGTGTTCTTAAATATAGGTGTAAATTGAAACCCAGTAAAACTAGCAAGAGCAAACAGGGAAAGAATTAAAACACTATGTCTTTGTTGTTTCATTTCCTTTACTACGGAGCACAATCAATACTTTACAACGGGGTTAATACGGTCTCTTCAAACATGCTATTATTCTTTCAAAATAGCACAATAACTTTATTAGTTATGCTGTCTGCAGTCTTTCCAAAGTGACAGGACTGTGTGGGTGTGCAGATTGGAAGTAATTTTCTTGGTGCCCTCTGTCGGAGTGTTTTCCTTGCACGCTGACAATAGCAGTGAGCACCACACAGCTGCAGGGAATCTGAGTGGTGGAAGTTCTCATTCTAATTAGTATAATTAATGCAAACAACAACAACAAAAAAAGGAAGTCCCACACTGAGCAGCTCGCTCTTTCTGCTTAGTAGTTATTGAATATTCAGAGCCCACATCTGCTAAGGCTTTGTGTGAGCAAAGTGAGCTTTGTGGTGCTGTGTTCCCCTCCTCCCCAGTTTCAGTGACATTCAGGTATACTGAAAAGTGCTTTAAAAGATAGCCTGGAGATTAATTGAATCACTGACTGTGTCCCTTGTCGCATCTTATTGCAGAAAGCATCTGTTTTCTAAGTAAATACACGTGCATGAACATTAGCCCCCTTTGCTGTGGCAACATCACTTGCTTTGGGTTTCAGATGGATCCAGTGTTCACAGGGCAAGGATAGAGGAAGCTGCCCTTGTGCTGAAATCAAGACTGAGCAGGTATAGGAATAATCTGCACGAACAGGCCAGCTTGCTATGCCTCAGTTGAATGGCCAAGATGCTGATCCAGACCTGGAGAGGAGGAGAAGGGTGCTGCCAAACTTATTATTTGAGCAGATTTTAAAAAGCCAGTGACTCACTCCTGGATTGGCTTGGATCTCATGGCCCCAGAGACTACCATCCTGGGTAACTTTGTCTGTACACATCGTAAAATATGTAAAAATATGTATATATAACATATAAACATATATATCTAGTTTTCTCAGATCTTGGCATTCAAATGGCCTAAACACCATTAGTTCAGCTTATAAACCCAAGATGCCAGTATTGACAGTATAAGACAATTTTTGAATTTGCCTTTGATTACACCTGTCACTGCAATAAAAGGACAGAAATGTCCTTGCTTCCAATCAAAATTCCCTTTGTTATAAAGACCTACATTTGTGTAGGAAAGAAGAGTTCAGCCCAAATAAAAGTGTTACTCATAGGACTGGTCTCAGTGGAAGAAATAGAGCAAAAGTCATAGTCTGGGAAGGGATGAATTGACATATGAAAGACAGATATGTTGACCAGCACATACGAAAGCAGAAGAATTGAAAAGAGCTTTACCTTTTGCCATTAGGTCCATGTGGAAGAACCCAGACTGCCTCACCTGGCAAAGTCAGAAATGGTCATATCTGCATGAAGTGATAAATTTCCTATTCTTTTTCTTGTCAAGACTGAGTCACTCATCATGTGGCAGCCTACCCATGCGGGAAAAGATTTATGCCTGGAGGGAGCTGATACAGAACCTGCAGATGGGCTTATTGGCTTTGAAAAGCAAATAATTTTCCATTAATATTTCCTGTAAAGGATGAGGCCCTGATATCTTTCAGATGAGCTGTAATTAGGCTATTATTTGAGGTCTTGGATACTGCAGATGATAACTGTGCAAGTCATAGTCTTTTTCTAAATTGCCCTTTCATCTTGCAGTCTGGCTTTATGTCTGGATACAGCACGGAATGAATCACTCATGTTAATTAACAGTCAACATATCACCTGCATGAGTTGCTTGTATTTTTTTTTTCCTCTTTGTGTAGGCCTCACCTCAGACATGCATTATTATTAGTAAACTATATTATAGAAGCACTCACTCACTGTTAGGTACTGTGCAAATATGTATAAAAACACAGACCCACAAAAGCATAAAATCTAAAGAAAAATAGAATTAATGGCACTATTACTCTAGCCTGAAACTCTGTAAGCATCAGTTAATTCTCAACACAAGAATCTTGATTGTGCAGCTTGACTCTTCCTTAGAGATTTTTTATTCTTTGTATGTAGTCCAAAGAACATGCATTTCCTCAACTAGTGTTAAACGGAATAAGCCTGATGATAGGCTTTTTAAGAGCCTTTTTCTTTTTTTCATGTAAAAGGAGCTAAATATGACACTTACATAACACTTACAATAATTATGATATGTCGCAAATGTACATTGCTCAATTATAATACTCTGAAATACTCATTTGGGCTCTCACAATTCATTGGTATTTCTTTTCAGATGTTTTTTACATGATCACTTACCCCTTAAGTAATTAGTAAGAGTGAGCTCACCTGAAATAGATGGAGTAGTCCTTGATATGGCTCTCTTTAAAGCTGAGAAATTCCTCAAGAATTACAGAGAAAGAAAGAGTTCAATATATAAAAAAGTGAAAACTGCACAGGTACCAAGGAATTAATAAATAGCTACCTTCACACACACACACAGTTTCTTTACTAGCAATTGTAATGAGATCGAGGGGTGAAAGATGTTTGCAGACATCTTCTGAAGGACATAATTAGATGTGAACTGATGAGAACTGGAAGAAAGCAACTTTGGAGATCTTCTAGAACAAGGGCATAAGGGTTGGAAGAAAATGGGATGTTAGTGAATAGCAGAGGTTTGTAACGCTGCAGGGAGGTAAGGGCAGAGCGACTGCCTTTTGGCTTTTCTCCTGTCATGGAGCTGGATGTCCAGCAAAGACTGAAGGTTTGGAAGAAGGAGGCAGTGCCCAAAGGGAGACCTATTATGATAAAGACGTATAGGGTGGACTAGGACAGTGGCATGATGTAAATGCCCTCCAGCTGAGATACGAAAAGTAGGGGCAAGGAAAAAATGAGCAGAGAACAACCCTTCTAAAGCATTCTACATCTGGTTTAAATGTTGGGATAGTCTTTTTTTTTTTTTCACTTCTTTCACTACTTTTTAGTAAATGCTAAGAGAAGCTAACTGTGCATTCCCTAGTTCATAATAGCACAAAGTCTTTCAGAGGAGTTCAGGTCACCTTAACTAGCTGTAAGGAGACAGACTTCACAGCGAGGCAGGTGAGGACAGCTTGCTGACCCATCCTGCCCCCTCAGTAGATTGCTAGGAGGTGGCAGGACCTTAAAAATTCCCCTTCCATTTGAAAGAGAATACATATCTGTGTCTTACGTAATGGTTGCAGTGGTGGAATATTTTCTGTTTTGTTCGTCTTTTAGTTTTGTAATAAATAACTTCAGTCAGTAATGTTGAAGATAGAAAAATAAAATTGCAGCTAGTATGCCATATGTTGATTTGCAGCTAGGATGCAAGCCCCGCACTCAATAACAGCTGCGGGAAACAGCTCTGCTATCCAGCTGCCATCACAGTTTTCTTTTTGGAAAAAGGAAAATGTGTTTCTGTATCTGAGGTCATCTGAGGTACATGCTCGAGAGTGGCCAGTTCTGGCACTATGTTTTGTGAAAACTTATACTGATCAACAGTAAGACTTCAGCTGTACCAGTGCTTTCTGTGAATCAGTCCTTATTTTAACCCCTTAGATTTATAAGTGATAGATATATGTCCCTGACATTGCCATCATCACTGAATATTTGCTATTGTATAAAACTGACTGGTGAACTCCATGTTTTGATGAAAGGGAGAATTAAATTAAATATGTTAACTTAATTAAATATGTTAACTGTCATAGGTTATGAAGAGTCATGAGCTTCCCAGAACTGAGGTTTTTATGCTGTGAATCACTGGCTCATGTGAAATACTTCTAGGATCACCATAAATGTGTGTGTTGTGGTTCTACAGGTGAGCTGCTCACAGATTTTCTGTAATATTTCTTTTTCCTATTGAAATGTGCTGTTTCACAAATGTGACAACAAACTATTTTGAGAAAGGCTTTCACATCACCTGTTGTTATTACCAGTGCCCGCAATGGAGGAGCTCCCAATGACCCAGAGTAGAGGTTTTCCAACAGATGCTTCTGAATAACCTGGATATTAAACTTGGAGAGAGGTCCTTTGTCTTAAATTAATATAGTAGCAAATGAGTCACATCTCTTTCACAGTCAAGATACACTTACTAAGTCCTAATCGTACACCGTTCACATGAAAATGCTCCAAAAGTGTCTTTTACCTCCAGGACAGGATTAATATCTTTAAAAGACACTCACAAGTTTAAC
Organism: Tinamus guttatus; assembly: GCF_000705375.1. Next base: position 9,422 of record NW_010578799.1, on the reverse strand, counting down.
TTCATAAACTGTAAATATTGGGAAAATCAAAAGTAGGTGTGGATTTCCTCTTTCAGAAACGCAGGAAAATGTGCGGTAGGAGAGGCATTGCTTTTGTGTCCTTCCAGAAACAAAGAAATCCGGTTGCTTATTGTCTGTGACCTTTATTGCAAGCATTTATTTCATGCATGTTTCCTTGCCTTTCTCTTCATGTTGAATGCTAGGATAATTCATAAATAAATAAATAAATCCCATGATGTTATATGTTTTTAAGTTAATCTTGCCTCATGCTGTAGTTTTTCTTTGGACATCCTTTTGTTTTAAATAGAGTTATACAAAGGATGTTATTTAATAACTGTAGGTCAAATAATAGAATGGTATTATTGTGCCTAATGGGACACATTGCTAATATAATAGCATCTCACAGCCTCATCATGAGTTAAAGCCATATGATATTTCATCCTGTACAATGTTGAAGAAAAGAACTCCTCCTCCAAAGATCAGGTGATTTGGGACAAGGGACACCAAACAGCTACGGGCAGGTCAGGAACTAAAAGGAAATAATGTCTCGCTGGCAGAACACCCATTGCCTAACTGGTTTTGAGGATACTTTCATATAAAAGAAAGATTGTAACTGCTTGTGTACTTTGAGTTGTGGTTTTCATATTCTTTAGTGAAGAAAAATAGCTTAGAAAAACATTTATCTACACCTACAAGTTCTTGATTTTGTTTAAATTCCTTTGACAACCAGAAATATTTATGAAATACTTCTTCCCTTGTTAATGTGCAAAGGAGCTCTCTTTTTTGTGCTGGTCTATGATGCTTCTGCCCCCTTTTTCTGGAGCTGTTGAAGCTGTAAAGGAACCTGTGGAAACGTACCTGCATTGCACAGGAATGTGTTACACCTACGTATCTATAGAGAGCATGTGTGTACTTGCACACAGCATACCTACATGTTCACAGACACAGATGGCCAGAGCCTCAACTAGTGTAAATCAGTGCTTTTCACGTGGTAGACTATGTAGTTCCAGTACATAAATTGTTTTGTGTTCTATAACGGTTTCAATGCAAAACTACTTTCTTGCTACATTGTGGCTAAGAATTTAAAATCCATGGAACTTAGACAAGCAAAATTAAAGTCACAGTAACTTGCTCCTTTTGACATACAAAATATGGTGCTTCATTATATGTTTATTTTTAGTGCATGTACAACGCAACATGAGGGACTCAAAGTTGCCATGGGAACCATAACTTTGAATTTGTGGCTTTTTATGCATTCATTCTTTTCCTGCTATGTTTTATTTTTAAAAATGTATAGTAAGATCAGGAACAAGGAAATATTGGACTGAACCAGTGGTACACTGGCTTGATTAGTATCAGGAGAAGAATAAAAAAGGTAAAATAACATAAATAGTTGGAAAAAAAAAGTTATGATTGTAACAACTTGAGTCTGGGTACAACTCAATGGACCTGTAGACAAAATCCCAAATTGCTGCATATATATATCTCAAATTTTATACATCTGCCCTTATTGAACTGGCATCTGAGATTGACCATCCATCTGTCACTCTGTTGTGATGGAGAAACAAATAGCTATGAAAAGGAACAGAAATAAAAAATAGATCTAAGCTCCTATTTGGAGATTCAGCCTTAGCTGCTGAAGATGGTAAAAGGTTAATATTTTTTCTAACTCTTGGCTTTTTCAAAAAATCTTTTTTTCTCTCTCTCAAACCATATGTATCCTAAGGCAGTTCTTTTTTATCTGTCTTTATTGCTCAATCTACATTGTAGTCTGCAAAGAAAGAGAACACTGTGACCACTGTCCCATTTTGGAACTGTAGAAAGAGAAAGATAGAGCAGTAGATCCAGTAACAGAGATTTTGAAACAAACTGTCCTGAAAGTCATTATCCAAAAACATCTCAAGCTTCCTGTATATCAAAACGAGGCCCAGGCGCTCTCTTTGGCAGAAAACTTTGTTAGTTTAAGTTTTGATAGTTTGCTCCATCAAAGTCAAGAAGGGGAGAATTTCCTCTCCTCAGAAAAGGAAGAGAAGAAAAAAAAGGTTGCTTTTCCATCAGAGCTGAGGGCCCTGAGCCAGTCCTGGGCCTCCCTGGTGGAGAGAGCCAGTCCGTGGGAGAGAACTTTGTCCTTCAGGGGGATACTCTCATTTGAGCCATCCCATTACCTTCCCTGGGACACGGGGTTTTCACCATGAAGGCTCCAGAGATAAAGTCACTGAGATCCATACTTGGCATTCATCTCACATAAGGCTGATACTGATGGGCAGTGTTTGTTGCTGTCCCTTTGACTGCCCTTCTGCCACTATCCCTGCTTGACATAACTCCATCTGTGCGAGTTTTACGCCTTGCATGGCTAACTGCGGGGTGAAGAAGGTCTGATGTTATCCGGGATTTTATTTACAAACTGTGCACAAACATCCACTGGCCTTGCTGTGCCTGTATTGCTTCTGCTGGTTTCTCCGAGTTCCTGCAACGTAGTGAATAAGCCAGTTTCCGGGTTATTAGAAGCGTCCTAGTGCATGCCTGCATATAGCAGGGCTCTCTGGGGGATCACGGTAAACGAGTGCTTTCTTACTTCTGTGCTTTACTAAATAGAGATGTTTCAAACAACATTCCAGGTGAAGATGTGCAAAGCTTTTGATATAAAGATACAAACAGTTAAATACAAATTAAAGTTATTAGCAAATATTCGTGTTATGTTTTCAAGGCTCAGGTGAGCCCTAGAACATCTTCCTGTTGGTAACAAAATGCTCTGTGGTACAGACAAGCATGTAGACTGTGCTTGTCTGTACCAAGCCTTCCTTCAAAGGGATTAGGTATCTCCAGAAGCCAGGGGTTCTTCTGTGGCACACAGTGTGTCAGTACACAATACATAAACCATATCCAGAGCTGTGCTTTCCTCTGAAAGCTGGTTTCTACAGGAACTAAAAGGTCAGTGCCACTTTTATCCAGTGTAATGCTGAAGTAACCTACTGTACTCATTCAAGAAATCCATGAATCACCTCCACATTTGCTCTCTAAGAAGATATTCATGACTCATCTCCATGTGTGCTCTCTGAGACTTTCTTCTCTGTGAAGACTGTGCAGCTGTGTATAACCATTGCTGCCCATGTGACCACACTGACTCTCAAGAACATTGCTGCCCATGTGACCACACTGTTTCTCAAGAACATTTGTCTTAAGACTACACTTAAACAAGCCCGGGCAAGTTTTTGAATTCCATTTTCCAAGCAACCCTTTGTGCTGGTCTGTTTCTGACACTGTTCTCTTGACCAACTCATTCAGGCTTGTGTAGGAAGCCACTCTCATCGTGAAACAGAGCGAGTCATTTTGATAAGTCTCTTGATAAATCTATCTTTGGGAAAATTATAAGATGATTTTTTTTCTTGCTTTTTTTTTCCCAAATCCCTTGTTTTGCAGCCCACTCATTAGTTTTTATTACCTTAACTACTTCCTGTTTATAGTTTCATTACTTTTGCTGAAGAAATATCAAAGGAATGGAGAATTTCCCTATACCTTCCTTTCCCCATTATCAATGGTCTTGGGTGTACTCCAGGCAATTCCTGGGTAATGTTACTGCTGCTAGAAGGCCTGCTTTTCTCAGCCTGCTCCCATTAATGTTGATCTGCTGTTCTTTTGCTAGTATCACCAGTTATCTTTTACGTATATAAATAATGTGAAGAAGTCATAAGTCCCCTTGCAAAATCCAGTTACAAGCAGATGACCACTTAGACTAGTTTCTGTTCATTAAAACAACCAAGAATTATCAGAGAGCTCAGAACAATCAAAGAGACACAACTTTTTTTTTTTTTTTTCCCTAGGCATTTTGGTCCTTTTTCTTGCATTCATAACCCTGGGTCCACCCTCCACTGTGGAGCCTCAAAGAAAGTTGAGTATAATGTGTCTTTGTGTTCTCTTCCTCCAGCTCCCGCTCTGCCCTCTGTTCCTAGCTCATGTTTGTACACAAAAGCATACACATTATTCATGGTGGCAGCAAAAAATCTGGACGAGCAGGGTCCCTTGCGGATGTGGAGCCAGAGGGCATGATCAAGCATGCAGTTGTTGCTGACGGATGGCTCATTCACACAACCTGAACCTGAAGTAATTCTTTCTACTATGTACTTTGGTTTATTGTTAAAGCAAAATTACTTGATTTTTATTTGGGTAATGTGCCTGCTAGAAGGGCATGTGTGCATACAAGTTGTTGTATCTGAGAGCATTGAAATGTATAACATTAATGAGACCATGATGTCGTCTTATTAGTAAGACAACTTGTCCTTTTTTTTTGTCAGTGAATTGCAAAGATTTGTCAAGGCCCAGTTTAATCTACTCCCTGTAATAGGATTTGTCTGTAGCTTGAGGAAACAGAAGCTTGTAATGCATAGGGTTATTAGGAGTAGGATATGAGTTATGTGAGACTCTTTAATAAAATATAATATCAGTATATTCAATGAATATGGAAAGAGAATTTAAATATTTCTCATCACAACCTCCATGTATCTTGGGAGAAGAGAATGATACCAATTAAAAAAAAAGGGGGGAAAGCAACAGCTCTCTGAATTCTAGCCTTCTCAAAGTTAAATATTGATGTAAGCCAGAGTTCAGTTCAAGAACCTCATTGCCCCTGCTGTAACCATTAAACTAAATGCTGCACCCATTCCAAGACAAGGTTAATGTATTTAGGGAGTTTGAAGAACAACAGCGCTAGGTGCTTTCATGTACACCCATGCGTAGCCCTTTTGCAAATAAGGCTGCTTTAAACAAGGCAAGATAGAGCTGCCAGGAGGTACAAAGTATCCTGCCCTCTGAGTTTCCTCACTTCCTATCACCATTGAGACAGGCAAAAGCATTTGCAGCCCTGAACCTTCCTCACCTCCTCCCTCAGCATCTTGGCAGGAAACACAGAAATCGAAAGCCTTAATTGCCTCTTTTTAGAAGGAATTTTTGGTGTCCCTCTGGAGCAAGCAATCAGCACAAAGTGATTGAATTTGTTGCCCTTGTTGCAGGGAGAGCCATTAGGGACAGGGCTCTTCTTTGTGTGCCCTGAGCACTCTGGTACATCGCAGTGGGAAACAGAATACTTTAACATAACATTTCTAATCCTGCTCCTCCAAAAAAGTGAGACCCATCACCACCTTCCCAGGCTCGCTGATGTGTACAGTCATATCTCTGTTACTAGCAATTCCTGGAACTGGAGTAACTTAAAATAACCAAGACTGGCATCTTTCAGTCAATAGAGTTCTTGCAGCCCTGGTATTATAATAAATTCACTGTTTATCTTTCTGGTTCATGTGCCCAAGTTCATACGTCTAAGTTAAATACCTAGACTGTCAGTTGCTGTCAAAATGTCACTAAGTCTATTGAACTCTGAAATCATAAAAATCTTTTCTTACTTGGAGTGTCTTACTCCACAAGCATACCTTTACTGTGGCCCCCCAAGAAGTACCCTGAGGAAAATATATGCTTTGAAACCAGGCATCCTTGTTTCCAAAACTGATTGTCTTGGAGTACAAGGTCTATATTCAGATTGCTGTCTGCCTGGCTTGCCAGCTGCACTGGTGGGTTCAATATCCATAGGTCTCAGTCTGGAGAAAGAGAGCAAAGAAAGCAAGAGGGACAAATTTCACTTTCTGTCTGTTTGAGGGATTGCTGTTTTTAGTGATAATGTTTTGCAAGAATGGCAGAAGTGTGGGAATATGTATGGTATTTTTTTTTAATTGAGAGATATTTATTTGGGGTTAGCTATTATGAAAAGAAAATTATCTTTGGACAAGGATAAAAGAAATGAGAGGAGAAAAAAAGGGGATTTTTTTGTCCGTAAGGAATTATCCTCAGTTTAATGCCTAAGAATTTGCTACTAATTAACCCGAGTTAATCTGGAAAACAAGGAAGTTGAGTTCCTCATATAAAGTCATTTGCTAAAATAATGAAACCTGGATTTTGTCTCAGATAGACAGAAAGGAGAAAGGGCACATGTTATTTTTTCACATTAATTATATCTGAGACAAAAATCACAGGGCAAAAGCAGCAGAGGGAAATTTAGACCAGTGATGACTCAGATATATTCCACCAAGGTTTTCCCCGGGTCATGGGGAGTGTACTTCCAGCAGCTCCAGAGCTCCCAAAAGAGCTGGTGACCTGGCTTGTGGAAAAACGGCAGATTGCTGTTCTTGCAGCCTCACCCATTCTCTGCCAGAAAGATTATTCACATCAGGAATTGCTGGGACTGCTCTTGAAGCGCAAATTAAGCCTCACCAAGAGCAGCACATCTCCATCTGTACTCCTTCACTTAAGCATCTCAGGTAACTCCTCTGAATCCTTCCTTCAAAAGTAGATATTGCCTCTTTTTTATTAGAGAACATGGAACATAAAACATCTTTGTTATTGCTACTCAGTTTGGGCTCCCAAAGGTTTTACTTATGATGAGCAACATGACATCCAAAACATTTCATAACTTCCTGCAGAAATTTGAAGTCTGTAATTCTTAGTGACATCTAGCATAGCACAGCATTGAGTTGATTGAGAGCCTAGCTCACCAAGGGACTTGAGGAGCACAGCACTGAGCTGCGCTCAGGGAGACTACAGTAAAGTCTACGTGCCTGCAACATAGCTCTAAGATGCCTTGGTTCTTTATACACCCAGGGAGCTTAGCCAGAAGGGAATACCATGGAGAGAAATAGGATGACTTCTTTTCTCCTTTCACAGAGACAAACACTTTCACTAGGTGCAAGTCCCAGCCACAAATCCTCCCCACTATTAGGGACCTAAGGACCAAGCACTTCCTTTTCTGACTAAGTCAGAAAAAGGAGAGGTGTGCCTTTGCTGCTCTACTACTTCTGATAGCAAAGGATACAACAGCAAAAATAAGAACAGCGGGGTATAATACAGGGTGCAAATCAATCCTTTGCCAGAGCTGAAGCAGGAATTAGAAGGCCTCTTCAATATCTCAAGTACACATGTTAAGTATAGGCTATAGGGAGATCCTGAATGCATTTGGAAGCCTCCTAGGACAGGAGGAGCCACCTCTGCCACACAGCTGCTTTGGCCAGGATGGATGCATGTCACACCCTTGGCCCCAAGCCATTACAAAGTCTATGCACAGAAGAAAAGCTCAAAGAGAGCAAGAGAGACCAGCTTCAAAAAACACGACAGCCAGATGAGAAGTTGAATGACAAACTGAGAGGGCATCAGACAAGTAAGAACGGAAGCAACTTCTCCCAATACTGCCAGTGGGTTCTGTATATACTGCAGAATTACCTGGTGCAGTCGCAGCTGCCAGCTTCAAATCAAGCTGGCATCCAAGCCTGCTGCTATGCTCCAGGGAAATACTCTGTCGGCTCTAATGATATAATAAGGAGGATTGCTCCTATCTCTTCACTATTACGCTTGGATCAAATGTGCTTCCAGGAAAACAACGTGACCAGGCTTCGCAAGAGCAATAGTTAGGGGCAGGAAATACCTCATATACAAATTCTACCGAGTTTTGGGGAAACCTTTAAGTGTTTTGCCAAAGAAATTAAGTGGATAATGTGATAGAAGTGTTGGAGGTTTTGGTGCTTAGAGCCTGAACTACAGTGGCACCCCCTGGTCTTAACCTCCCGACAAAATTAAATTGTGGAGTATGGACATAAAAACACCTAAAAATAGTGTTTTAAACTTTAAAAATGTCATTAATTAATTATTTTCCCACTCAGAATCTGAAGCATATCTATCCTTAGAAATAATCAGATTATTAAAAGAAATACGAACAATGAGTTACAGTGATGTGAGGAAAAACAAAGGCTGACAAGACAAGGCATGAACGAAAGTGGGAATGATGTTCTGCAAAGTTAGACTATTTCTGGATGTAAATTATTTTATTAAGGCACACAAGAGAGAACCTGCTTCTAATAAAATGGTTGAAAATCTCTGCTAAGCTTATAGTGTCTACTACAGCTGCAGGCTACCCAAAGATTTTGAGTTTTATGGGCCAAATTTCACTCTCACCAGTATCTTATATAATTGCAACAGAAGAGTCTTTGTTTCAAGCAGAGCTTGTAAACAATGAGCCTGCAAAATCATGATTTCTAGCTTCAGAAAGAGAAATTCTTAGGTTAACTTGACTTTCCCAAAGTTGACAGGAGATTTAAAGGAGAGCCCGTATGCCATGGAACTGCAAAAGTAGCAACACTTCACAGAATTTTTTACTTTATATGCAATAATAGAAAAAAACAGTCAATCTTTGTGTACACAAATGTACATACAGTAGTTGCTCTATTAGTGAGGTAACACATATCATCCATCAGATGCAGCAGTAACAATTCTAGTAATTTTGGACAAAGCTAAGCAAAAATAACTATCAGGAAATATTCCTATATTATAATGTCAAAGCTATCACAGGAAGGAGCACTTACACCGTTTAAAACCATTACTGTCTGTTTTTTCTTCCCACATAGAGCCTCTCTCTGTATATGCATAAATAATTAGGCTGTAGTTAGAAAATAACTTTTGGATACAGTTCTTAACCATAGAAAGTTCAGTAGTTGAAACATCAAGCACCAAAATTCCATTAACTCAAAGTTAGCATTAAAAGTTGCACAGATCTGCAAAAAACTGTAAGAGGTAGGAGTATCTGGGCAAAAGCCAAGTTTCTCTCTGGTGTAGGACCCCTTTGATCACCAGGGGCAAGGGACCTTAACTTTGTGAATGATGCTTGGTGATAGATATGGAGTTATTTCCTGCAGGACTTCTTGAAAGCCTGACCTTCCCCTATGGATAATTTTTGTACGGAAAGGAAATGCTTTACAGGTCATTGTACACTAGTTTGCCAAATTCTTCTCTAAGAGAGACACAAGGTATCTGCAGTTGGAGTCCTTTTTATCCTTGCACAGTGAATGCTAGAATTTTTTCATTTATATTTTCATTTTCCCCCGACAGCTGGATGTAGGAGGTGGATCACATCCAATGCAAGAGAAAACTCTGTATTGCCTAGCAGGCAGAGCTGGCCACCTAATTACCTAGGAAAAAAAATAGCTGTAGGAGTTTAATCCCAGCATAACAATCTGCGCTGTCATTGAAAGACCAGACAGAGTAGCCATAGACAAAAGCCAGGACAGCTTGTTCTCCATGGTTCCAATCTCTCTTGCATTTCATATCCATCATGGTTAAGGACCAGAAACCATGATGATGTTGTGCGCTACCAGGTGAGGTTATCATAGTGCAGATGTTGTAGCTCAGAGCTAGCCATAATAGAGGTCTAGTGCTAGATACCTAGCAAAGTCTAAAAGAGTTTGGTTACAAATTGCAAAAGAAGTGTTTCTCTCAGAGTCCAGCTGCACAAGCTGTTCCTCTGCAATGGCCTGCAGGCTCATAAGCAGCCCATTTTGCAGCCATTTGTACATCTTCGTCCTCCGAAGCATGCGAAGCATGGGGAATAAGCAGGA
>NW_010578798.1:320654-333480 GCF_000705375.1 Tinamus guttatus | reverse complement strand
TGCGCACAGTAAGGAAAGAAATTATGTATCATGGATGAGTAGTGCAAGGCTTTTGACAATGTGAAGTATATAGGAGCTGGTGTTCGAAAGCTGCAGTGTGACTGACAACACATGGGGAAATGCCATTTAGAAGGCAATAGGACATTAAGTCCAGGCACAGGGCATCCTAGGGAAGGCAGAAAATTTAATGCAGTCATGTTCAGAAACAGATTCTTGGAAAGCGGCAGGATTTATATCAGATGGTCACATCTCGTTTTTTTACTTTTCCCTTCTTTTTAGGTATAGCACAAAAAAAAAAAAAAACCCCGAACAACTAACAAAAAACTGACAAAGGAGCAAAGTATGTTCTGAAGAACAATTTTATAAGCAATATGAAACTGGTGCTTATTTTTTTCTTAACAAGGAAAAATAATACCTTTTTTTTTCTGCCGATTCCAGCATATCTGTATTTTATAGTTTCCTAATATCCTTAAATACTGGGGCTACTCAGAGTAGCAGTCATCCACGTGCAGAATATGTTAGCAAGGATCCTTTGATGCTGATCCGAGAGGAGAGGCACATTACAGAGTGTTCTTCCACTGACCTATTTTAGAGTTGTAAGAGAGAGAGGGTGGGATGAATCACACACCATAAAAATACCTTTTTCTGTCCGCTGATTTATAGGCATCCAGAAGACAACTTCTGGTGTATATACCGTGTTTGAACTCATGAATCTCACTGTAATATTCTCTTTTTAGAGGGCAAGGGAGCAGGGGTTCTCTGTTGGTACCTTTGACAATAGTGTCAGGAATTTCATTTGTCAATGCTCGTTTATTTTTTTCTGACGTAAGATGTGACTGATAACTTCAGGTTCTTAGTTCATAATTTCCCCACAAAAGAGCTACTAAAATAGCTAAGGTGCTAATATGAACATCTACCCCCCCCCCAAAAAAAAAATTGTTTTAAATTACACAGACTAAAATAAGATAAATGTATGTTCTATAATTAAATCCATGCTGCATCATTTCCTAGCTAAAAATTATTCTCAGTTTGTGTGTTATGTTTCTCCTGCTTCTACAGTGGAGAGTAATTGTACTTTCTGGAGGGAGAGCAGATTCCAGGGGCTGTGGCGTAAGGCAGGCAGAAAAGGTGTTGTAATTAAGTCACCTCTCAGGTGAGCACATAAGACTTCCTAGGGAAGAGGGAAGAGTGTGCTATAGCAAAAGGGCATGAAGCTCACGAAACATAAGTAAGCAATAAATCCCTCTTCGAGGGTTCATGCAGAAAGCACCACTTATAAATCTTTTTATCTGTGTTCTGTCTAGTGTTTAAATTGATATTTCCATAAAACCTGTGAAGAATTTCATCTTTTGGAGGAGTTTAAGGAGATGACCTAAGTCTCCAAATTTTGGCCACCTCAGACACCTAAGTCATACAGTTCCATCACTGAATGTGATTTAAATATTGAAAATGCTGAGAGAGCAGTATAGTTTCTTCTACTTGTATTGACCATTTTGTTTTGGCAGATATAAACCAATGAACTGGTAAGTTTATTGTTAGCTATTACATTTATTCAGAACTGGTGTAACCCCCTCTCATGTTTTCCCTTCTTTTGTCTACAGCTGTGAGCAGTCCCTTAGGAGGGGAATAACACAGGACAACAGCACTCGACATTAGAAAGCCTAGTGCAGTAAAAGATGTAAGAGACCCAAAGTGCTCATTAGCTGTAACAGCATAAAAACAAGAAACAAAATTAAAAACAGGCTGTAACATTATATGCACAATAAGAGAAGAGACCACACAACTAAGAAAGATTGTACCAACTGTGTAGATTGAATAGTTTGCTGACAAGCACTGTTGAGTGATGATAATGATGGGGGATGCCAGAGGTTAGAATACCTCAGTTTGCAAACCCCATAGGGATTTTGACTGGGTCAAGTGGCAGATGAGTGTAGATTGTCTCCAGATGAGTCACTGGATTTATCTTTAATTTAGCAGAAATACAGTTAGGCTCCAGGGAGGGAAGAAAAGGCTTACAGTGTGATTTGCAGGTCAAGTTCTCTTGAACTTCAGGAAGCAGACATGGTTGGCAGGATGGCTGCCTCATCCTGCTACAAGTCTTGGTGTGCAGGCTGGGAGATTTGCCCAGTGTTCCCTAATTCACTCAGATTCCCTCATTCCACTAGGGAATCCTGCAAGAGAGAAGCTCTACCAAGGGCGGATTTCCTTTCGCTGATCTGCTAGCCCAGGCAAGGAACTTCAAGCTGGTAAGTGAGCCTCAAGCAAACATCACCTAGTAAAGATGTTTCTTACAGTATAGCAGGATAGAGGAAAAACAAGTGGAATTTCTCATTATTTATCACTAACGAAAGGATGAACAAAAGGACAGGAGCAGGAGGGGAAAGCAAACAATATGATATAAAGCCACGTGTGTTGGGTAAGAAGGATAACATGCCTTTTAAGAAGACCCTCCTGTCACAATTGTTTTTCGAAGAAATGAAAGATATGCAATCGCATTGTCATCCATTTCCTCCTCCCTGAAGAGCTTATGATGTGTATTGTTGGACAGGGAGCTCTTGTGGAAATAGTGATGTTTCCCTTGGTAGTATGTGGGCTTCACAGTTGAATTTTCCAAAGGAAATCCTAAGAAAAAGGATATTCTATCTGAACTCTGAATATCAAAATCTGGATCCATTGTATGTATGTAGCCCTCATGGACCAAACATGAGAAGAGCTCTGGTGTGAAGATGACAACTTCAAAGCAAATGTTAGGAAGTAGATATTAAAGACTAATCTAGGCAAGTGGTTTTATCATATATCACACCATTCCAGGTGCTAAAATGCTCAAGAGTACCGAGATGAGTACTGCTGAAGAAACTGGTGACAGTTGTGTAAAATATAGACCTATTTTTTTTCCTAATAATCTTTAGTAATGCAGTATCCTGTATTAGATAATGCAGGTTGCTCTCTGAGGTGATTTTTAATGACTATTTATCTTATGAGTGACAATTTTATAATTGAAAAATCATGTATCCAAAAGGAGGAAATTTTATATTAAATCTCATCTTAGCAGGCAAATAGGGTCAGGCAGAAAGAAGAGGAAAAAGAAAAAAAAAAGATTTATACAAGTTGCTTACAAAAATCTCACAAAATGGAAAAACATTATGAAGAAAGCTAGATAAGAGGAAGGCTTTAAATAAAAAATCAAAAAGGAAAGCCACACTGATTTCATGATTTATGAGGATAAAATAAATTCCCATGAAATTACTGATTAAAAAAAAAATCTATTCCCATGACAGAAAGCAGAAAAGAAGAATTATTTTCTTGTAGTTGAGATATTCGTCCTGAACTGTTTTGACTCGCACCAAATGTTGAATCGAGTAACCCAAGTAAAGGAGCCTTCATTGTGGATTCAGGACTAGCTCATTAGCTCTAATAAGACTGGTAGAGGAAAACTAAAGACTGAGGCACATTCTTCTGAAGCTGTACACTGATCCATAATTTATTGTCTTGTATCACTTGGCAATTGCAAATTAATCTTAGCGTGCTCTACACAAAATATGTCAATCTTGAGCATCACGTAAGAAGACTATCAGTCAGATTTGACCACTGAAAAGAGACCAGTAAATTTGTGTGCTCCAATTTTTATGAAGCTTAGATGAGATGAGAGCATCAAGCATACCTGTTTCACTTACAGCAATCAGCAGAGAAAGCTAAATTAGAACTGGATGAAAAAGTAATACGAGATTCTTCTCAACTTACTTCTGCTCCATATTAACAAAATATTTGAAGACCTGCATCTTATGGTGCTCTTGAATCTCTGTTTTAGAACAAGCACAGGATTCATATTATCCTTAGAAATGCTGTACAGAATTCTCAGCCCTTTGAAAGAGGAGGCTAGTATTTCTGGATATTTCCCTAATGGCCTTCCAGTCAAAGTTTCTAAATCTGGTGAGATTTTCAGTGTAATTGAAATTGTCTTTGGGGAGCAGTAGTTACTTAAAGCTCCATTTCTGCAGACAATACAAGGAAACAAGTAGATGTTTTTAGGATGAGGGGGAGTAACTCTTACAAAAGGCTGTCCTTTTTCCTACCTAAAATTAGTGACATTAGCTATGAAAAAAAATAGATACTTACTGCATTTTTGAAACTAAGATGATGTATTCAAGCACATCCAGAAAGCTGGTTGTGTAGGATGATAACATTTGGACTGTGCAGCTGCATTTTGTATCTGTTCACAAGCTATGTGCAGAATATAGAAAAAGCCAGTGTTCTTATCTGCTCCTGCCCAAGAAAGGAAGTGTTTGAAAAGCCTAGAAGCAAATGGTTTGGAAGCACAATGTCATGGAGTAGAAAGGGCCATCTGCTCCCTAAGGGGCAGGGAGCCAGCAGCCAGAGTGGGATGACTTGACTTGCCATCCACAACACCCAAATGAGGCAAAGAGGGCAAACCCAGGGCTAGATTCAAAGGAAATTCCGAAGCCAGGAGTTCAGATCTTCAGGTAAATCTGTGATGATGAGACAGGTCCAGGATTCAAGCTGGGGAGACATTAGGATGAGGCCTGGGGAAGGTAACCAAGGTCAAACATAGTCCAGCGATTGCCATGCAAGTGTGTAGTGACAGGGAAGGAAGAGAAATGAATGTGTTTGACAATGATAGAGCCATCTGTCTCAAGGAGATCTTACCTGTATTGGCACCAAGGCCAGCCTGGGAGAGCAAATGGCTCCAGTCCAGATCTATTCTCTTAGGTGTTTTATTGCACTTTGCAAATATTTCTTTTTTTATAAATTGAAAGTTTGCGACAGCCCTGTGTTGAGCAAGTCTGTAGGCACTTCCCAAGAGTACATGCTCGCTTACTTTCTCTGTGTAACATTTTGGTATTTCTCTCAGTATTTCAAAATTTTTCATTATTATTATATGTTATGATGCTCTGTAACCAGTGATCTTTGATGTCACTATTGTAATTGTTTTGCAGCGCCATGAATCGTGCCGAAATAAGGCATTGAACTTAATATGTTGTGTGTTTTAAAAAAAATAGGCTATAGGTGTCATAAATAGTGATTCCTCTGATGGATCTGAGCAAAGTGAATTGGAAATCTTACAGAAAGGATTCACCATCTAGATGCCATTAAGAATATTTGTGATTCTTGGGAGAAAATCCAAATATCAACATTAACAGGAGTTTGGAAGAAATTGATTCCAACCCTCAAGGATGACTGTTAGGAGTTTGAGACTTCAATCTTGAGGCGGAGGAAGTAACTGTAGTTGTGGTGGAAATAGCAAGAGAACTAGAATTAGAAGTGGAGCCTGAATGTGACTGAATTGCTGTGATCTCATGATAAAACTTCAATGGATGAGGAGCTGTTTCTTATGCATGAGGAAAAAAAGTAGCTTGAGATGGAATCTGCTCCTGGTAAAGATCGTAGAATCCTAGAATCATAGAATGCTTAGGGTTGGAAGGGACCTCTAGAGATCATCTAGTCCAACCCCCCTGCACACGCAGGGACACCTAGAGCACGTGGCACAGGACTGCATCCAAGCGGGTTTTGAAGATCTCCAGAGAAGGAGACTCCACAACCTCTCTGGGCAGCCTGTTCCAGTGCTCTGTCACCCTCACTGTTAAGAAATTTTTCCTTAAGTTCCTATGGAATTTTTGATGTTTCAGTTTCCGGCCATTTCCTCTCATAGAATCATAGAATGCTTAAGGTTGGAAGGGACCTCTAGAGGTCATCTAGTCCATGTGAACATTGTTGAAATAACAAAGGATTTAATATATTACATAAACTAAGTTGAAAAACCAGTGGCAGGGTTCAAGAGGATTGAATCCAAGTTTGTAAACAGTTGCGTAATCTCACCAAGATGGATCTGCCATGATAGTTCTCCCATCAAATGAGTATATTGGTACTGTGTAAACATAACTGTATGCACTGAGAAACAAACAAACAAAAATGTGTGACTCGCTTTATTGCAATATTTGCTTTATTGTGGTGGTCTGGAACTGAACCTGCAGTATCTCCAAGGTGTGCTTGTAATCTGTGATTTGTTCTGTATCCTGGAAGAAGGAGGGAAAGGGTCTTTAAACACATGTATAAACTAACTTGAAGTCCTAATTGCTTAATCAGAACTTGTATTTGGCTAGCATTAAGCTATATTTAGTATTTTTACCTTTAGATGATTGATTATGATTCCTTTATTTCTGTTCTTTATTGTTCATCTCCAGGTAGCTTTACTTTCACAGAGGCTGCGCAGCTACAGCTTTGTTGCCAGGCAGCTTCTTTTAAAAAGCCATGAGTGATTTAGGTGTCTCAGCTGACTTTGAAAGCACAGACATTAAGATCTAATTATGGACATACTTACACAGCAAACCCCAGTTGGATCCATGGAAATCACATTCCTGTAACTGACAGTACAATTTGTTTATTTTAACCAAATTACATACAACTCTCACTTAAAAAAAAAAGTTTTATAAAATCTACCTGCAAATAAAATTTTTGTTACAAATGAAAGCAAATATTACTCGATTGCCTTTGAAGAAGTGGCTAGGCACCTTTAATATGTGTCACAAAGTTTACTTATTATTTAGGAGCAGTTGTGAACACTTTTTTGTTCTTGCAAATGCCTTGATTGAACATTTAACCTCTGCAACCAGGATGATGCTGTTGCAGTTGGCAGTGAAGTTGCTGAGCTGCTGTCAGCTTTGGTACCTTGGGCGTATGGCATTCAAAAGCTCTTACGTGCAACCTCCTCCATGGTAGTAAGTTGGGATTGTCCTTCTTCCTCCAGTGTAGAAGCAGTATGAAATGCTTATGTAAAGTTATCACCAAGCCATAATTTAAGCCGCCACAAGGTCATTGATACAGACACTGCATTTTATTATGCCTTTTCTTCCTTAATATTCCCAGGATTAGTTCAGAATAGCTGTGTCAGTTACAAATGGTCAAGAAGCAGTGGGCAAACTACTGCTTAGCATTGTGATCAGACCTGATCAACATGAAGATTTGGGAAAATTTGCCTGAGCAGCAATTTTCCTGAGTGTCATTAAGCATCACACTTCAAACATAATTTGTCTGGGGCAGTTGGTGTAACATCTGTGCTCATGCTTCATGCTTTGCTGATGTGTCGCTGCTTCCAGGTCAGCACAACAGTATTGACTTTCATTACTCGAACTCCTGAAAAGGTGAGGAATACAATGTCATTAGGAGATTTATTGTTTGTGAGTTACCACCCCAGCACGTATATGCAATTCGTAGAGAAATTAGGAGCACAGAGGCTGAAGAAACCTTATGAATCATTGAGTCATACACCATGCAGTCACATTTAATCCTTCACAGCAATTATCAGCTATTTAGACTTCTTATTCTGTCTGCATTCATTGGGGGTTGTTCCAGAACCTCGCTCTTCAAATGTCAGAAACTCATTTTTAATTTCCAGTGTATATTTAGTCATAGCCAATTTATATCCTCTGATCTGTCAGGCTTTTTGGTTACCTTAAATATCTTTTCTCAATTCCAGCTGTGTTTCCCCATGCTATATTGACAAAGCACAAAATGAAACTTTGTTTTTTGTTGACCCTATCCTGCTTTGTTTTGGCCTCTTTTAGTCTAAGCAAGCTGTGCTGTCTTGCTTTTCTCTCATAGAAGGACTTTTCCCTGGATCATGAATGACATTTTCTTAAGCATAGGTGACCAGAGCCGTATATAAACTAAGTTCCACATGAGCTTGCCTTGGATAATGGCATCTCGGTTTCTTTAACTTTGCAGGCAGAACTTGCAGCTGAAGAGCCTCCTTACCTTTTTTTTTTTTTTTTAAGTATTTAAATATTTTTATTAGTTTCTATCTATTGAACATCCTGGTTATTAAACTATTGAGATGCTATCACTCTGCTCACCAAAATATCCAAGCATATGCTATTGCAGCTGTCCATGGACAATGCTGAGTGCCACTAAGTGTCAGAAAATTCTACCAGTATAGACCTAATTTTGTGTGAAGTTCATTAATAAAACTAAGAAATAACATTAGGCCCCAGGCTGACTACTAAGGAGTTCTATAAATAAAGTACCTTAGCCTGATATCTGTCATAACTATTTTACTTTAATTAAAACTAGAGCCTACTACAGTTCTCATTGTAATGTAATTTTTTGCTAGAATAACTAACAGATTTCCTATGATAAAGCCTTTCAAAGGCTTAACTGGCATCTGTCTTGTACGTGATGAGGTTCCTTACTAGCCCAACCCTCCAGTTTGGGTTTGGGTTAGGTTTTGGGTTGGATTCAGGTTTGGGTTAGGCTTGGGCTTAGGGTTAGAGCTAGGGTTAGGGTTCAGGTTTGCCTTTGGGTGAGGGTTAGAGCTAGGGTTGTGTTTGAGGTTGGGTCTAGGGTTAGAGCTACTACTTAGATTTGGGTTAGGCTTTGGATTTTTGGTTTGGGTTAGGGTTATGCTTTGGGTTGCATTAGGCTTTTTGTTAGCTTTTTGGTTAGAGTTTGCATTTCATAACTTTCCATGTAGTCTGTGCGTGTTTTTTGAATACTGACATGCCCTATGTATATATATATATTTTTCTTTTCCTCCCTGATTTTTCCGATGTTAGAAAGCTGATGGGAGCTGTGTTGCCACTGAGTGCATCATCAGTTCACATACCACTTCTGATCATGAAAACAACTCTGAGAGTGGCTCTCATTCTTTGTTCAGTTGCCATGACATCAAAGATTTTTTTGCATCATTCCTAAAATATTATTCTTAGAGCTTCTTCTGAGTATTGGGAGAATATGGAGGAGGTGATTTATCTGGCTTGGTTGTCCTATACATGTTAAATGCATGAAGTCGTTCTTTTATATTAAGTTTGCCTCTGGCATATTGCTCATGAGGATCTCTTTGAAATCCACCAGGCTTCAATTTTAAGCTCTTTCTTAAAGGAAAGGTTAGGCCTGTTGTTGTGACATAGCATTGGTAGAACCCCCTTGTATCCTTTTCTTAAAAAATACATATTCAATTAGCAGGAAGTCATACATCTCTGGTTAACATCAAACTAACTAAATATTACTGTCCTTTCTTTTCTCAGAAAAAAAAAGGACATTTCGTGTAATATCTGGGCATATTTTAGGAGGTCATTATTTTTCTATTTAGGTATGCATGTCACAGCATAGCATGAGCTCTGATGCTGAGCACAGCATCACAAAACTGGCATAGGACTTTCCAACTGCTATCTATTACCTTTGTGTTCTCTTCCATTACAGCATGCTTCATCTCAGTATCTTCCATTCTTGTGCTTTGACAGATACATGCACACATTACTGGGAATGCTCAAATGACAGATGGAAACGTGCCCAAATCCATTTTTTCTTAAATCAAGAAGCGAAGTACCATATTCCAAAGCAAAGGTCAATGGAAAATGTGATGATTTACTCATAGAGCATTCTCTTTCATTTTTCCAGGTCTTCTTCCACGCTATTTGATAACATACACAAAGCAGTCATATCCCTTAAATTTATTGCTAAAAAAAATAGGAATTGAATTAATATTACTGTAGTTGTATCCAGTTTGAAAAAGCAATGCTAATGGCAGAAGTTCACTTCATTAACATGTAGCTAGTGCAGTAGGCTCATCCAATGCTTATTCTGTACAAGCATTGCAAAAAAAAAAAGGGGGGAAAACTTTTAAAAGCAGAACAAAACTGAAAGCCCTTAATCTAGGTAAGTTACAGGGCATAACTGTATTTATTCAGCACACTATGCAAGTATATCTATCACTTGACACTGTGGGTTTTTTTCAACAATCAATTAATTTAATTCAATCAGACTCACTAGACTTCATGTAGGGATGACTCAAGGCCTCTTCAAGAGCCAGAAGATCATTTCTGTTATGTAATTAGCATTTACTGGCTTAGCCATAAAGAGGAGCAGCAAGGGCCAGCTGCTCCCTAGGAGTCAGCAGTGGCCTTCCCAGCCAGGAGCCAGTCCCACGGCAGCACGGCGAAGCAGGGCGCACCCAGAGATCGCAGCCAGCTTCAGCAGCGGGTCTAGGTGGTCACGGAAGCATGTGGTGATGAGGTGGGTCCGAAGGCAAACCAGGAAATCGCAGCACAGATCCGGGTCGAGATCCAGCAGAGTCATTGCCGGGCAGGTCCGCAGTGACAAGGCAGGTCTGGGGTCAAGTCAAAAAAAAACAGAGTCTACAGCCAAGCACAGCTATGACTGTAGTTGAAGAGGAAACCAGCACTCGCTCACCAGAGCTGTGGCCCAGGGCTGAGCTTACATAGGCTTCCTGGGCCCTGTGTCCTCACCTGATTGCCACTGGAGGGTTTGGAGGAGCTGCAGGCAGAAGTCATTCTAGGTATGGGGGCTTAAACCAAAGCCGGTATCCTCCCCCTGCACGCTGTCCATGCTTCCAGGATTTGGTGACTGGCTTAGAGCCCTGCCAATTTCTCTCTATGCTGCATTGCTGCACACACACATCTTGCGAGACAAGAGAAGCCATTTCATTACTTGTATCATGTAAGTTCCCCACCAACATGTTTTGTTTCAGCGTCTGATTTCCCTGGGTCCCCAGGGCACACATATTTGTTAGAGAAAGCTAAGCTTAATCCTAACTGTTTTTTTTTAGCCTGCTTTCACTGCAGCTCCTGCCTGGCCAGCTCTACTGCTAATCAGCTGACATCAGCTGTCAAAGGGTGGTAGGGTCAGTGCTCAATCCACTTCCTCCCTCTGGGCTCCACATTTTGCAGACTTCTATCATGCCCACTCCCACTCCTCTCCAGGTTTATGTAACTCATTCTTTGTACAGTAACCATTCCATGCTTTTCAACTTTTCCTCCCCTTTTCTCAACCCCTCCCAGTCCTTCTGTGTTCTTTTTTTAAATAAAGGGACCAGATTTCCCTCATTATCACTTTAATCACTTAGGGGTTTTTTTTTTTCTGTTATATTCTTTACTCCTTTCCTAGCAATGCTTAATAGGTGATTTGCTTTATCTCTCACTACCGGGCACAGTGATGACATTTTCATAGAGCTATCTGCAATAACTCCTGTTATATGAAGATAGGCCAGTTTCTTCCCATATGCACTACTTCTCATTTAGCTTCCCTGAATTCCACCTGCCGTGTTCTGCCCATACACTCGGTATCATAAGACTCTTCTGTCGTAGCTCTTCACAGCCTGCCCTTGCCTATACTTCCCTAAACAACGCTGCACCACAGCGGACTCTGTCACCTCGCCATTCACTGCCACTTCCAGAACACATCAAGTCTCAGATTGTAGGGCCCTTCTGAGGACTGTGAAAACCATCGACTCCCACTGTGTTTTAACCTGTTATTTATCCCTGCAATTATTTGTTTCCTGTGTAATTTCAATGTAATTTTAAGAGCTTTTGATGACTGGACCTTCTGAATGACTTCTGGAAATTCAAGACCAACTTTACCTCCCTTATCCACAAGCTTTTTGGACTCCTGAGAATTCCAGTGGGGCAGTTCTTCCTACAAAGCCATTTTGGCTCATCCCCAATATATTATCTCTATACACACACTCACTAATTCTAATTTAGATTCCATTAAACTGCCTGCTTCCAGATTTTTTGTGATGTCCTTTCTAAAAAATGATATTACATGAGACACATCCTAGGCTCCTGCTACCAGAGCAGTTTTTCATAAGAGCTTGCCCAGGACGGCTTGTAGTTCAACCCCTACATTCTTCTATAACTGCCAGGTATATACAGATTTTTTTGATTCACTACTCTTCATTTTGCCTATTTGTACCATAATCTCTTTTACTGACACTTTCAAGACAGAAGTTTTGGTGAGTTCCCCTCCAGCAAGGAGAACTGTCTTGGGAGTCTCATCCAGCTCTGCTGTAGTGAACACAGATGTAAATAATTAGTTTAGATTTTCTGTTATGACTTTATCTTCTCCATATGCTCCTTTAAATTCCTTTTAATTCGCCTGGTGCTGCAGACTCCCTGGCAGGCTTCCAGAGTCTGAAGTGTTTGAACAGGGATTTATTATTAGATGTTATGTCTTATGCAACTTGTTCCTCAAATTCTTTTGGCCTCATGGTGCAGTTTACTATTCATCTGTCACAGGTTAAAATCCTATTTACAATTTCAGACCAAAAATTAGTTTTTCAAAGCATGCTTCTTGCAGAAGTTGTCCTGTGACAAGGTCCTTTGTCCCTGTGCTTAAGTATGGCAGTATCCTTTGAGCCTCTGATACTATATCCTTGCAGAGTCTCTGCATAGCCTTCAAAAACCTCATTCTTTTAGATGCCCCTCTATTTTTATCAAGCTTCTTCATTTTTAGATGCTTCTTCTGAAATGAGGCACAATATTGGTAATCTTTATTTTTTGGTTATGTAAGGGAAGCAAATAAAGAAGGAAAGGACAGAAGAAACAGAATGTCCCTGTGTGCCCACAGCACTTTATAACTCCTTCCTTGCCTTCTAGAGGGGTACACATTCCTGTGCTACCGTACTGCTGCTTCTGGGCAGAAGGATTGCGACCCCAATGGTAATGTCTAGAAACAGCTTCCTCAAGAATCAGGGATTCCAGGGTGTCTGTTGCACAAAAGGATATTATGTTTCTGCAGCAGGCTTCCACTGAGCATCTAGACTTGCAGCTGAGTAGCTGGAGTGTATTTAAGGCTCTGTTGCATCTTCCTCAGTAGGACCTTGGCATCATGGCAACGCTTTTCTCATGTGGAGGCCTGGAAAAAGACTCACTGGGTGCTTGTCCCTCCTTCTTTCCCAAGATGCTTTAAAACTTGGGCTCCAGCTCTTTGTGCCTGCCCAAGCCATCCTGCCCCTCTCCCAGCACTAGTGCGGCTCGTGCAACCCACTCACTGCAGGCTTGTGAGGCAGCCTGCT
>NW_010578798.1:286538-319965 GCF_000705375.1 Tinamus guttatus | reverse complement strand
GGCCGCGGGATGGGGGCGGGCGGGCGGGCGGGGTAACAGCTGGTTGTCCCACCGGGTGCCGGTAACGTTCGTCTCTGCTGCACGGGGTCCTGGCCGCGCCGCGTGCGTTACGGACCCGTCGCGAGCAGGAATCCCTGTGCACGCGTGGACTGGGCGCGTGGCCCTCGCCTGAGGTGACGCACAGTGCTTAGTGCCTCCATCGTTGCTCCCTCTGTTTTTTTCTTGCAGTCCAGGTTGACTTCACGGATAATTGGTGTCACTTTGGAGCCACTCGCCAAGCTGATTCACCTTGTTGCTCGTATGGCGGTTTCTTGCAGCAAGAACTCTGGACCTGGGTGGCCTTGGGGGAGGGGAAGAGGGCTGCAGCTCTGCTTTGGGCAGTATCATCAAGTTTATTCAGATTAAGGACATTAAACTGTGTCCTTGTAGGCTCCTCTGCCTCTTTGCCTGGCTACCAAGATCATAGGAGATAAAGGAAGTCATTTGAATTCATTTTTTTATAGGAGCAGAATTAGAGAGCTGCCTTAGGGGGAAGTAGAATAGCCTGGGACGTGGATCAGAGAGCAGAGGCTGGTAGTTTTGCTGAGGAGAAGCTGGTGCCTGCAACTGTCTGTCCTCCATGCGGTCAGGCTGTGAGTCAGCTCTCGTCCTGAAGCCTTTACGCAGTGCACATGCATTGGTATAAAGAGCTTTAAGTAGGTATGCTGAGCTTTACTTACAAAATTAATCTGGTTGGTACACCCTTGCTCTGTCTTGCTTTACATTCCACAGGCCAGCATTGGTATCGTGTGGCATTAAATTGTGGAGTTTGCTGCTTGCTGTCTTGCAGGTTTGTCTCTTAAGTAAGCGTGGATCTGTGCTTGTGTGAAATTAGGGTTGAAAGTTGCTTTTGCCCTGCAACTTCATGGGCAAAGCAAGTTTATGATTTTCAGAGTCTCAGCATGAAAAGATACTTTTGATCTCAGAGTAGATTGGGAAACAGTTGAGATACAAGATTTTTTTTCTTCTTGTGGAACGTTGCAGAGATGCAGCTTGTCTAGGACACTTTGCTAATAATGAGTGTTTATTGATACCCAATAGAAGAGTATGAGAAGTAAGGCAATTGCAGAATTATTGTTGATCTTTGTATGCCTTTCCAGTTTGCAGCCCAGTGAATCTAGAGGGACATCCCAAGTTAGAGGTTGTATTTGTGTTTAATGACTGTTAGTTGGCTTTTTCTTCCATCTGTTACTTGGTGCAATTGCTTCTGAATGTGTATGGGGAGGTTGTTTTGTTTTTTCTCCTCCACAGTGCCCTTAGTAATTGGGTTCTGTTTCGCATACAGTGCAGCAGGGTATGGTGCGTGAAGATGTCAGGGAGCTGCTAAAAAACACTGAGTAGTCTACTATAAAGGGGAGCAGGAAAAGGGGAATTCATGCTGAATATAGTCACCTTACACAAAATTCATTCTGTATTAAGTACTCCATGTTCAGCTTCTGAAGCTATGTCTGGTATCTGTATACCCATACACCTTGTATTTCTCTGTGTTCTCCTAAAATGGACTGGCTAACACTTCATATTGTATTCAAAATGTGGGTGCACTGAGTTCGGACAATAACATAATGATGATTCTGTTTGTCATTCTTTTAATATCTTCTGGCAAAAATTGTAGGAAGGGAACCCAGGGCCTAAAGAATCGGCAGTGCAACCTGGCTTTTTGTAAAAGAGTATGACTCCTGTCCAGGAAGAAATTGAACATTTTTTAAATCTGTTGCGTGTGAAAACCACAGAAGACCAGAGGTTAATACGTGTTGTACAAAACAGGCAGAGAGATACAAGGACTAAGGCTGGTGCTCTGGGAAGAGGTTTCTGACTTCTGACGCCGTAGGAAAGCTTCACAGTTGGTTCCTGTACCTCTGCTGTAGTGCACTGTAACATGCGCATGCTCGGACTTGCAGGGAGTGACTTCTCTGTAGCTTGTGCTTTGCATTCAGGTGATGTGTTTGTTGTTTTGATGTGTGCAGTACACAGATGGGTTAATATGTACCCACTCTGTGCTGTCATCTGTCTGTAGCTGAAAGCATGGGTTATTTGACTGGCTTGAAGGCTCAAGACATCCGTCCTGACATGGAGCTAGCATGTGAGCAGAACATACAATGGCTGATGAGTCCCACTAGTGATGCTGCTAAATTTTGAGCTGCTGTTTTTCTGTGAGGTCACTGTGTGTACTCCTGCGTACAAACCATGGTACTGCCCTTGACCGTAACTTAGGAAGATACGGTTCAATAAATACAATAGGTAGTCAGCCACTTTGGTGGCTTGCAAAGGAAATACTGTTTATGAAACCTATAGATGTGACCCCAGAGTTAGTGAGCAGAGGTTCCCTCTTATGTGTTAACATGTGACACTTTAAGTGACAGCTAAGTCTTTGAAAATTCCTCTCTTTGTATGGAACTGAATCTTTAGATTCAATTCAGGATTTTTCCTCATTCTCATCCCTGCAAAGCATTTGAAGATCTTGAAGAGGAGCATCGTTGAGAGATGAACAGCATGTTTTCCTACCATTGACAACATAGATTGTTCTATGATTTCCTTTTCTTCCCCCTACTGTGATACCCTTCCCTCTCTCACCCATCTTTCGGGAGCTTCAAAAAACTGCATGTGCCAAACCCGTAGAAAAGTGGCCTGATAGCTCAGGAGGAATTGGTTGTCTTCATTGTCATGTAGTTCAAATGTAGGATCTCTTCTTAATTTCGCTAAGTAGCTGACCTCATTTGGAAAGTGAAGTACAACATGTACAGCACCGAAGAGACTATCTTGTAGACTCTCTACCAGTTACATTTTTCTGTGTGGGCTTCTTCATTATAGTCCCTTTCCTATACGTACTTATTCTTGATCTCCTCATAGGATCAGACAATATGGCATGAAGGTCGACTGCCATCTACCCCGGTTCACAGATTCTCCCCACTGGCTAATTAAAGCACGATGCTTAATAGCTGTTCAAAATCTTGCTGAATTTGGCACGCTGAAGCTATTCAAGAAATGTCACTGAGGCCTGTGATAGCTGTAAGCACTAGCTGCACGTGTCATAACTGATGCCTTCATAAAAAGATTTCCTAAGGTGTTATGTGTGATGGCTCTGCTAGCTCCACAAATAGACTTTATTTTGAACTAGAACGTGATCTTATGAAATTGCTTACTAATTTACTTCATATTTTAAAAAATGTCATTGCCCAAATGATTTTTCTGAAGAATAGTTCACAGAGGTGAGATGAGGTTGCTATGATATTCTGGCCCTTTCCACACTGCTACTGAAGTATAATGTGTAATGTTATGGTAGACTGGGAGCAGAACCATATGAGCATTTCATATGCTCACTTTTAGTTTATAGTCAAATTTCTAGGCACCTTAAAATCTGTAATATAGATATTGGTTCTAAAGATACTCTTTTTCGTTGATTATCACAGGAATACACGCTGAAATCCAGCTTTAGAGGTTACCTTTTTTATGGAATTCATGTGCCTCTGTGTAAACATGGGAGGGGGATTTTGGTCTACCATTAGGTAGCGATTTTCGCACTTGCATAGGTTACATATATAGTCTTGTAGTTTTTTATCTTTTATCAGATCTCTGGACTTTTTTTTATAATGCATAAGTTGGCAGTAGGAAGAAAAATCCTATTCATGGAGTCCTACTGAATTATTCATATTTCTGGAGGTGGTTTTAAATATCTAGGTTCATCGTTCTTCATCTGTTTCATGAAATTTAATATATTAGAAAGTACTTCAAATGCATGATCCTGATAGTCATTCAGCTATCAGATTTGTAAAATTGACTTTTGAACATGGCCTCCAAAAACAGTTTAACTATATATTACATTAAAATAACATTTTGAAGACAAAATCAGTATGTTCTTATGTCAATAGAAGATTGTATGCTTTGCCTATCTGCAAAATGTATTTATTCAAGCTTACGTATTGCATTCAGTCGAAAGTTCTTTGCAGCAGTTTGTGTACAATCAATACATTTGTTTTTCATAACATGTTCTCATGGCCAGGAAAAGAGTGGTTTGAATAATTCCTTTTAGAGGAAAGTTGTTTGTTTTTGGATGATGTTTATTAAACATTCAGAAGCAATTCAGTCTAACTTGTTATACCTGCCTATTGGTCTTGAATTTTTAGATTTTTACAAAAGAAAGTTTAAACCAAACTAACAAAATGGATAGCTTCAAATAAGATGTATGTAACTGAGCAATTTTTATTATGTTATAACTTACAATGACTGCATTGTAATTTTGCAGTCTTCTCTGTTAATAATAGCAAATAATCTGACAAAAAAGGAGAGAAAATGAAAAGCATTGTAATTGTGAAAAGTAAAAGGACAACTTTATATATTCTGCTTTTTACAGAGGATACATGTGCAAAGATAAAGCAGAAAAGATATTCCTAGGGAAGCTTCTTGAAGTCTGTTCTTCTCAAATGTTTAAGCCTAATACTCTCTTTTTTCTCTCAGGTTTACGTTCTTTAAAAACAAATATGAATTTGATTATGTGGTTAAGGTCATCCTTAAATATAGTTTTAAATTTTTAATTTTTAGTTTGCTTAAAGGTTCATTTCCCCCAAGATATCACATAATTTGAGAAGTTTTAGTCACCAATCCCATGTAGTGATTATGACATTACTTATTAGTCCATTTGTTTTTTTTAAGCCATTTGAAAGTAAATGAGATTCTTTGAAAAAGTTTGTTTAGTTGAAAAAGTAAACTTTTTTCCAAGGCTATCTAATATTTAATAGATTTGCTGCAATCTGTTGAACTCTTGTTGATACATACCTGATAATTCCTGTTGTCCACTAGCACAACGTAATATTAAATTGAGCCATGTGGGTTTTTGAATGTGCCCTTCCTGTCCCTAGAGATAGGGAGGTGCAGAAACATGTCTCATGTGGATAATATAATAATTGTGTAAAACCATCTCATGTAGTCCCTTTACCATTTAATTTCTGCATGTAGAACAGTATGATCATATCATGCATTGGCTATTGCCTGTCGTTAGAGTACTTTTTAGTATTTTTATAAAGCACTATGATTCAAACCTAATTTCTGGAAACTTGTTTGTAATTGTTTGGTGTGCGATTGATTGCCCTGGACACTTAGATGTATGATCATTTTGCTGGGGGGAAAAAATTATGTTGTTTACTATTTAATAGCCTTTATATTTTACTTTATAGGTACATTGAATTTCAATCCTGATGCAGCTGACTTCATTCCAGGAGAAAGACAAGCTTCTGATATAAATTGGGTAAATAAAGACAAAGTGGACTCTAATCAGAATAGAAGTGATTTACCATTTCCCAGTCAATCTTCTGACAGAAGTACAGATTATAAAAGCTCTTCCAAAAAGCAGCCTGGCTTTTGTAATCCAGAAAGTCAGTATGGGAATTGTCAAGACTTTCACCATTTTTTTGGTACCAGTAAAAGTTCGAAGAATCGCAACTTTCAAAGCCAGCGATGGCCCAGATCCAGAAATGATAGCACTTGTCCTAGAAATAAGGTGAGGCAGACTGCTACTGATGCTGCTGCAGGTCCAGGAAGTTCGGATAATTCAGTGGTACCTGGAAGAAGAGCAGCTGCTAGAGGATATAATGACTTTCTCTCCTCAGAGAGTGACAGAGAACTATCTAATGCAGACAGCAGAGGAGCAAAGCCAAAGAAGACACACCTGATGCATGCATCTGGAAGAGGATTCAAGGAGAAGGGAAAGCAATTACATGAGCGGGAAAAGAGGGTGAACTCTAAACAGAAAGTTGAGCTGCTGGAAAATGTACCTTCTGTGGATTTGACTCAGTCTGACTCCTCAGAATCGTCTTTTGGAAAAGCCTTCTGCGAGGCGCTTATTGGTAGCGGGGATGAGCAGAAAAGCTACAACTATGTTAACAAGAGGTATCCTCGAAAACCTGTGTGGAATAAGCCACCAGTAGAAAAAGACTATCAGAAAAGACATGATTCTCACCGCAGTAAAAATACAAAAGTAGGTAAGAAGTCTTCTCTTCCATATCCTTCGAAAGATAAAAATGAGAGGAAAAAAGAACTCTCTGTTCACAAAAGTGATGAACCCTCAACCAGTGAAATCAGGCCTCAGTTGTCTGACTCTGTCAGGTGTAACGGAAGAAAATTCCTGCTAAAGGAGGATCAGTCACCTGCCCTTCATTTCAGCTGGACCCAGTACTGGAAAAAGCAGAGCGATGTACCAAAAAACAAAGAAACTCATACAGGTAAGTCTCCTAGGCTCTGTCTTGAACTCTGATGTTAAAGGTAGGATCTTGAGTAATTTAAGCTGCTTGCACATCTGACTAAGTGAAAGTGCTTATTTCACAGTAGATCGGTGTTGGTTTCAGGGGATAGAATTCAATGTGAATGTGTGCTTTGAATGGGAAGGTGTTCTTCAAGGCCCTTAAAGAAGGGTTCCTATTCTCTTTTTTATAAAAGAGTTGATTGGGGCAGGGGAAAGGGTATGACTTTGTGGTTATCATTATCACTATTAAACTGCAGATGATGGTCTGGTTGGGCACCGTGTTAAATCATGCACCTTTGTTGTGCTGGAGGAGGGTGAAATTAAAACATTATGAAGAGTGAGACTTGAAAGGGACAGTCCTAAAATTTGAAAAAATTATTTGCAAATTTTTTATATAAAAGTAGAAGAAAATGCCAGAGAGAGAGGTGCTATGTTCTGTTCATAACTGAATGTTTTGCAATCTCTTTGCAGCAGTACTTGCAATTAGAAATCCAGAAAGCCTCTGGATGCTATTTTTGGAAGTTCAGAATAGAAATATGCGTCATTGATAGTGAAAAGCAGCCCCCCAAGTCTTTGCAGAGTTAATTTATTGCCAAATCATATCATTAGAGCCTTAGAACAGAAAATGGAAACCGGCTGAATGTCTTTAGTGTCACAGCACTGAGTACTTTCTCCAGAATATTTTTTAGCCCAAGTAAGCTGTTTTTATCATTTTAAATGGAACAGCGTAAGTATGTCTCATATTTGGTAGTCTCATGTCATCCATAGTGCCTAGGAGAAGAAATCGTATTTTCTTTCAGAGGCAATAATTGAAAGAGATATTTTTCTGTTCCTTTGTCCTTTTCCTGTTGGACAATCAGAAAATTGTTTAGCTTACTTTACCTAAAGTATCTCAGCTTGTTCCTGCTGCCCTAGAATGGCAGACCCAAGTAAACTAATCTGTGTTATTTTAAATGTGGTAATGAATCTTTCGAAGATTTGCTTCTAAACATCTTTCAGGGCTGAAGAAGTAAGAATGAGAAAGGATAAATTAGTTCCACCTGGATTATGGAAACCAGCCCCCTCTTAAAACAGCTGCTTTAACAGTGAAATTGCTGGGAAACAATAGCCAAGCATGTGGCCTCTGGAGCCAGGTGGAAGAGTCCTTAGAAAAGAGTCTGAACTAGAATCTTTCAGGAGCAGACTAATATCTTGGTTACAGCCATGCTGGAAAAAAACAACTCTGATATTAGTTCAAATTAAATTCCAGAATTTTATTTATGCATAAAACATCCAATAGCTGAAAAATAATATTAAACAATATGTATTATTTGCAGGCTCCCTGATTGAACAGCTGACCACAGAGAAGTATGAGTGTATGGTATGTTGTGAGGTAGTGCGAATCGTGGCACCAGTGTGGAGTTGCCAGAACTGTTACCACGTATTCCACCTGAACTGCATCAAGAAGTGGGCAAGATCACCAGCTTCACAGGCTGAAGGTTGGTATGCACGTGTTCTTGGTCACACGTGCACCCTCTTGCACTCTCTTACATGATTTTTCACACGTTTCTAACTTTGGAAAGCTAATTCTAGATATTGCTTGATTATGGTAACCAGCAAGCTGTGAATAAAGCAACTCTTGAAGGAAGAAGAGTTTAAGGGAATTCTTGACACAGCATATAAACCTTTCTCCTTTTACATGCTTGTATACATATAATGCTTCTAATACTTGCAAGTATTCTGGCTAAACCAATTTCCAGGTTTGAATACGTAAATAGAAGATAATTCAGTAGAATCCGTGCATCAAGATGCAGAGGCTTTGTGGCTGCGCACACCGAGAATTGTCTCCTCTCCCATTTGATTAATTGGCCAAGCATGGATGGGAAAATCAACACACCAGCTTTTGGTTGTCTGCTTTTGTACAATCACTTTGTGGTTCTGTCCAGAGATAAGGTACTCCTGAAATCTATCACTAATGCTACAGAGTGAAATGAGGTCCAAGAAGGCAAAAAGCTTCTATGTTACCATTAGTTTAGATTCTTTTTACTATACCCCATTTTGAAACAGTACATCACAGCATTCTGCCCTGAGAATATTTTGGTGTAAAATAAGGCTCCATTGTAGCCTCTGTGTGCTTTACTCTGTTGTGTGATGTAGATATGGTCTGAAGATACTGATATGTATTTTCACTACCCTGTTACTTGAGCCTCTACTGTTCTTCTGTGGTGTTTTTTTTTGTTTGTTTGTTTTTTTTTTTGTATCTGGACAGATACCTGTAAGCTACTTTGATAAGGCCTCAAAACATCAAAAGTAGGAATGTTTGAGAGAAGCCCTTAGGAAGGAATTGGTGAAGTGCAGTCTTTGATTTTGCAAGATGCCCAGGTTGTGTGAATTTCATAATATACCTGGACCTTTGAAGAGGCCTGGTAGTCATGTTCCATAATGACAGTAGAAATGAAGTTACAAACTTGAGCAGATCTTTGATGCGAAACTCAAAAATACCAGTATGTTTAAGAAGAGAACAGAATATGGTTATATGAGATCCTAGGCCCAACTAAGAGCGTCTGCTCAGTACTTTTATTTCCTAGCTGTTTTTCTGGTGCTTTCTTTGCTGCTTATTTAGCTCTCTGAACCATCTTATATCATGATCAGCTCCCTGAGCCATCCTCAGTGGTTGATCAGAAGAGCATCTGCTTGTCCAAGGGAGGTTCTGCTCATTAGATTGTTGAATCTTGACAGCTTTTCAAACGACCATACCTTCTGGTTGTTTGCTTTTCTCAAAAGAACTTGTGGAGCAGATTTGTTTCTGGATCCTGGGTGTGGAAAAAAAAAAAAAAAAGAATGGTGGCTTTAGTAGATTTGAATCCATAACTCCAGTAAGGACGCTGGTGTATTATTTCTTGACCTATGAGGCACACCTTGATTAAGACTTCTATTTCAGAGTGTATTTGTATTTTCATGGTAGGCTGTTTCCAGTGTAGGCTCTACTT
This sequence comes from Tinamus guttatus, assembly GCF_000705375.1. The sequence continues at coordinate 310,725 of NW_010578798.1, read as the reverse complement.
TCTAGACTTTGTGTAACATGAATGTGATCACTAGAATTCCAGCAGTAATTATTGTCAGCCGGAAGAGAAATAGGACACTGTAATCCACCCAGTCCATAATTGGGCTAATAAATGGTGTTTTTCTGAAAGAGGATGACTTTTAAATCTGCTCAGTTCTGCAAATGTATAATGAATTCTAGGAAATCTCACCTAAGCTCCACACCCAGCCTTTATAGTTGCTACATTTAACTTCCATCCTATTGAGCATCTTTCATTGACAGAATTAGTTTGTGTTCATTCTCTTAGGTTTTCAAAATGATTTATTATTTCATTGAGAATATTATGGTAGCTTGTATTTCTGTGATGCCCAACAGGAATTATAAGTACAAAGTATGTGTATGTTATTTCTAGGAATATGTTCCTTTTAGAGCCTGATGAATTGTAGGCTGTCTGAAAAAAGTGCTTCTGAAATCCTCTTGAATGAAGCCACACAGCATCACTGTACAGTTATCTTTCTGACTTTGCTCCATCTTCCAGATGAATAATAATGGATAGTTCTGCTCCAGTGTTCATATTTCCACAATAGAGGCCTGTGCTGCCCTCTGACATAAAGAATGCATGTTCAATCTGTAAGATGTCCTAATGCCCTAGGAGGGCCTTTGCTAGGCATCTCTTTGTAATCATGTAGGAAGACTTTTTTTTTCCTTCATGAGAAAGAAGATATTTTTCACCTTAAAAAGCATTTTTTCCTAACGTTTTATATTACTTTGGATATTACTGTTGGAGGAATGGGACCTTTAGATGTGGCTCAGTCAAAGTTAATCTGACTCCAATTCCTGTACTGAACTTGATGTTTTCCTTGTTCCCTTTATCATTCCAAAGGGAAAGATTAGTAAGTGTCTTACCCACTTCTTCCCCCATCCCTCTTAAAACATAGTGCCTCATTGGTGTTTGACTTATGCCTTTGCGATGTTGATGGAACAAGTACTTAAAAATACAAACTCTCTTGTCTCGAGGGGCTTAAACTGGGATGAAAGCTGAGCAGTTGCTTATTTGCTTTACCTTGTTTTTTTGTTTTTGGTTTTTTTTTTTTTGAGTTTAGTTGAACAAGCAGAAGGTTTTTACCTTCAGGAACTTTCATACCTTTAAACAGCTTTTCTTGGTGTCAAGGAATTTAGAGTTCACATATGGATGATTATGTCTAAACTAAGTCCTCTTCCGTGATTGCTTTATGGAATATAATCCCTCATCTAGATTGATTTATGATCCCTTTACCATATGCAAATGTGTGTATTTCGGAAATGTGAAATCATTTCTGATTGCACATTCCCATATATTGATGTCATCTTCCCATCATATACCGCTGCAGTGATTTTTGTTTCATCTATTTATAGGTGGAGTTTTTTTATTTTTAGATAACTGATTTTAAATAAACTATAAACCCAGCCTCAAACTTTGATCTCCCTGTGCACTATTCTGTGAGCTTAACACAGAACTGGCAAGACAAGGAACTGCTCTAATAGCAAGGAGCAGGATTAAAGATAGTCAACATTGTGGGCAGGTGGAAGATGTTTACAAATGTACACCTCAGCCAAGCTGCCGATGAGCCTACACATTCTTGAAATACACAAGCAAGAAAATTACTATCTTATTAAAAACCAATAGTGTTATTGTCCATAAATATGTGTAGTCAGCTTTTAAGTAAGTTTAAATATATATATATATATATCTCAATAATCTGGACATGAAGCAATACTAAATTAGTCTTTTACAGATCTTCTGCATTTCAACTTGCATTGTGAGAGGATGACAAAAAAATACAGGTGATGCTTAAGACTGGAAGATCTTTCTCACCAATTTCCCATGTTTTATTACTTCCCCCTCCCTGTATTTTTTAGCTATGAAGACTATCTATATTCTGTAATACAGAATGCTGTCCTATAACGATGTGTATAAGCCTTGTTTTTCTATGGGGTGCATAAAACTTCTGAAATGTGTCCTTACCTTTATGTGAAAGTGACATGATCGTAGCATTCATTCTGTGGTCCCAAATTATTGGCTCCTTTAATTACTTTAAGTATTTTTTATCTTTATTTTTAATCTGTCTTCAGATGGTAATAGTGGTTGGAGATGTCCAGCTTGTCAGAATGCTTCTACACAAGTTCCTACAACTTATACTTGTTTCTGTGGTGAGTTTCTTGCTATTTTTTTGTTTTGTTTTGCAAATAGGAACTATATTATCCTGTTGTTGTTGTTTGCCTTTTGTTGAGTTATTCTTTTCTGCATCTGTAAAATGTGTTCTTAGTTAAAACTTCACTTACATTAAGGGTTGTTGCACAGTCATTCCCATTTTTGTTGCTTAAAACATCAAGAAGCAAAGTCATAATTTGTGAATGGTTGCACAGCATTAAATAAAAAAATGCTAGAATTTGGCTACTAGCCTAAAAACTTCTCTTTTGAAGAAAGATTGAAATAATCTATATCTGTTTTGTCTTCTGTTGCGGCAAGGTATGCTTAAAATAATTTACAATTTGAACATACAACTGATATTATTATAAGAAAAAAGTGAATATATATATATAATAGAATATATAAGCTTTTTGATTGATCTAGCATTTTTATCATTTATATTGATCAGGGAGAGATATGAGTTAAATAGTAAGGAGTGTTAAACCTACTCGGAGTTTTATGTGAAGGTAGGCCTAATAAAAGAAACAAATTAGTTTGCCATTCACTCTACCATTCACTAAGCCATATTTATGTCAAAAAGTGGAGGAAATGAATAATGCTACTTAAATGTGAAAATATGTGAGTAAATTACAGTTAATGTTGGACTTGACTTTAGAAATTTCTTTTGATTTTGCTGAGGTGGCACTTTAAGTCTGTCTATCACAGGAAAATTCACCCTGCGCCCTACAAAATACAATGTTCTGGAAATGAGCTAGGAACTGGGAATCGGTGAGCTTCCCCTAAAGAAAGTAGGTTATGCTGTACTGGGTATCTCGGTACTTGCATCTAAAGTTCTCTTTATCTAAATAGTGGAATGAGTCAATGAAGAACAATGCAATGCAGGTAGGACATTCAGAGTTTATCTGTGACAGTATCAGGAGTTGTGTGAAATTGTATGAGTATATGGATAACAAATCAGATTGAATTAATATTTTTATTCCAAAACAAAAATATACTTTTTGCTAAGCAGTAGGAAGGAAGTTCTGCCTAGACTTAAAGCCTGTTGAACAGTTTGGGGAGACCTATGGTAGGAACCACAGTCAATCCACAAAGTAGAGCACTATGATGGAACAGGAATCTTCTGTAGATAATTTTCCATGAGATGTAGTGTGTTCGACATTAGCAGTCATTAATGCAAAGCTGTCTTGTATTTGTTGCCATACACTAAGTATCTGTTGAATGTGGTCAGATGTTGCTTTTTTCATCTTTGTGTGGGGAAATTTTCTGACTTTTTTCCTGATTCTCCTAACTTTCCAGACTTTCCTGGGCATATACTAGTAGTATAACTGAAGTTCAGGTGAATAATTGCTATCTGTGGTGTTTTTTCAACTTTTTCTGACTTAAAACTTATGAAACAACTAAGGAGGTCTAAAAGTTAACATGGTGCAAGTATATCATTACATATACATTGTCTTGCTGTTCTTAAATTTGGAACTCAAATTTGTGGAATTGGACCAATTGCTTCATTGTTTATTTTATTCCCCTCTTAGAGAGCAGATTAGGTTTGTTTGTGTAATAAAACATGACCCTGGGAATCACCTCCTGCACAACGTGCTGTGAGATTTGTTAAAATATGTGAAATTATTTAAAATATGGCTTCAGTGTTCTTCTGAAATACTCCATCATATGTTATATATGAGGCTAAGTTATTGAAATTATGACTTCTTGTTCATGATTTCCTGCTACAGTCATCAAAATGTCAAAAATTGATATTTCAGTCTGTACAGAGTGTTTCTTCTAAAAGGTTTTTTTTGTTTTGTTCGTTCGTTTATTTTTTATAGTTTACACATTGAAACTTGGGGATATTTCCTTTTTTCTGTGTTGAAGCAGAAAAAGCTTACTGAATATGAAGCCTGCCAAACTAAAATTTTCATTCTCTTATTTTTTAATGGATGAATTTAATGTCAAATACTGGGTACTGAAATGCCTGCTAAGAGCATAAAGGAAAGAATCATTTGAAAAATTTATATTCCAATTCTAATATGCAGGGCTAATGCAATATACTTCTAAAGATGTGAAGTGACAAGTATATGTCATCAATGAAAGATGAAAAAATCACAAGCATTTCATCTATTTTTATTTGTGTTTTTGGTTGGTTGTTTGCTTCTTTTCTAAGCATACTAGTAAGTATTGAAAATATGACTTTTTTGTGTGGTGTGATGTACTTCTAAAATTCAGCGCCATACTGAAGTCAATAAATATGTTTTTGCCTCTACCATGTTTTAGGTAAGGTAAACAATCCTGAATGGAATAGAAATGAAATTCCACATAGCTGTGGAGAACTCTGTGGGAAGAGGAGACAGTGTTTAGACTGTCCACATCTTTGTAACATGTAAGTAAACATGTATCATGTAAATGCCTTGAAATGATCCTTTGGAGAACTATATTTGAATGTCCTTTGACTATAGGATGTACATATATCTGGTTTATAGTTAATTCAACTGAAGCCTGAATGAAAGAAATCATAGAATCACAGAATGCTTGGGGTTGTAAGGGACCTCTAGAGGTCACCTAGTCCAACCCCCCTGCACACGCAGGGTCATCCAGAGCACATGGACAGGACTGCGTCCAAGCGGGTTTGGAAGATCTCCAGAGAAGGAGACTCCACAACCTCTCTGGGCAGCCTGTTCCAGTGCTCTGTCACCCTCACTGTCAAGAAATTTTTCCTTGAGTTCCTGTGGAACTTTTGGTGTTTCAGTTTGTGGCCGTTACCTCTAGTTCTGTTGGTGGCCACCAGTGAAGAGAGGCCAGCACCATCCTCCTCACTGCCTCCCTTGAGGTACTTATAGGCACTGATTAGATCCCCTCTCAGCCTTCTCTTCTCCAGGCTGAACAGGCCCAGCTCCCTCAGCCTCTCCTCACAGGGCGGATTTTCCAGGCCCCTGATCATCCTTGCAGATGCAGTCTTGCTGTTTGTGAGTGTAACATAAGCTTTTACCAGAGCGTAGACAGGAGGTCAGCTAAAATAGTTTCCATCATATCGTAAGAAATGAATCAACTGCCTAACTTGGTTTCAAGAACTTCTGTTGAAGTGGTGCAGAGAAGTCATCGAAATGCATGCTTAGTGCTCCGACAGATGTTTTTTCAGTTTCTTTTCAGGTAACAGCATATGGATGTCTTAAATTAGGAGCAGTGGTACTGGAATAGACCAGAACGTTTATTTAGTCTCATCCTTTGCTGCTTTTTTCCTTCTCATTGTCAAAGTTTGGCTTTTCAGTCTTTTGTTTGGTCATAAAATTATTTTTGCATTCTGTATTTCCTTTATCTGTATTTTTCTTAATGTAAACAATATTGTGTTAGTCTCCTTTCTGTAGTGTAGTTCTTGTGCTTTTTTCTTCTTGTCCTTGTATTATACATGTTCAGGTTTAAAACCATTACACGTGTTAGCACCTGTCCAGGTATGGGAAGCATTTCATTGTGCCGTTGACAACGTCAATTAGGTGCTTATGTAGGTGTGGCACTACCCAGCCTGTGCTGGTGAAAGTGAGGGAGGTTAATTTACACTCTCCTAGTAATAGATCTTAACCTAATATTCACTCAGCTTTATTGAGATGTGTTAGAGGCCATTTACTACTGGGGAGAGTCCAGCACAGGGCTATAAGGATGATCAGGGGCCTGGAGCATCTGCCCTATGAGGAAAGGCTGAGAGAGCTGGGCCTCTTCAGCCTGAGGAAGAGAAGACTGAGAGGGGATCTGATCAGTAGTACCTGATCAGATCTAGTATCTGATCAATAATCAGATAAATGCCTTAAGGGAGGGAGTAAGGAGGATGGAGCAGGCCTCTTTTCAGTGGTGGCCACCAATAGGACTAGAGGAAATGGCCACAAACTGAAACACCAAGAGTTCTACAAGAACTTAGGGAACTTTCTTGACCCTGAGGGTGACAGAGCACTGGAACAGGCTGCCCAGAGAGGTTGTGGAGTCTCCTTCTCTGGAGATCTTCCAAACCCGCTTGGACGCAGTCCTGTGCCACGTGCTCTAGGTGACCTTGCGTGTGCAGGGGGGTTGGACTAGATGATCTCTAGAGGTCCCTTCCAACCTTAAGGATTCTGTGATCCTGTGATTTATGTAAGCAGCTCTGTTGGCAGAGCTGAGGAAGAGACAAGTAGCTGTTTGAGAGCAGTCTGCTTGCTCTCTCAGCGAGCAAATGCTCAAGTTCTTACCAGCATGAGCTATGGTATGCATAACTCCTTGCCAAGCAAGTTTTCTTCAAGTTTTCAGTTTAAATACATTTAAATTGATGTCATTCTGTCACTTAAACTGATGTCACTTGTTTTATCCTTCACAAAAAAAAAAAAAAGCATTTAATGCCCTGGTCTTTTTACTGCTTGTCTTCTCTTTCCTGTTTTCTCCATCCTTCATCCTGCTGTGCTGTCCCTTTCCTCTGGTCTGCTCTAGTGCTCACTTCAGGAGGCCAGGAGTCAGGAGAAACTTTTAAAACGTTTTTAAAACATTTTGGCTTGGCAGTGGCTCAACTTTACTGCTGGCACTAGCAAAAGCTGGATGGTAGGATAGGCCTTATGATCAAAAGGGAGAACTGGTGGAGGAGGAATGCAGCAGAAGCCTGGTGACAAACTGCTAACATGGCTTGGTTGTCAGCTGTGTCCCTAGCAAATGCAGCGCTTTGTGGAGTGGCTGGACTTAGGGTATTGGGTGGTAACTACTTGTAATCGACTAGTTTGTATTTCTAAGGGGTTTTGGTGAGGTGTTTTTTTGACAAGGGCATCTGGGCTGGTCAGTCCTACTAAATAGTTCCAGTTTGTTCCAAGTGAGAGTTCCTGATTTGCAGGGGGAGGGAACTGGGACCTGGCTAGGGAAGAGTGCAGACAAGTTGGTAGAACATAATATGACAAACCTAGGCCTATCAGTCCCTAACAGAGATCTTACTAAAAGATGCAGAGAGGGACTGTCTAAGATTTCTGCAAGCAGAAGGTTGTAGCCGATATTCGAGTAGAGGGCTGGTATTGGTAACACTCACAGGATGCTGCAATTGTTGGAGAGGAGGAGCAGCTGAAGTAGCCCCGATGCTATTTTCATGGTAGGCAGCCAAGGAGCCCCTTCTGAGGGAGATTATTATCCAGAGCTCGAAGGCACTGCATCTCATATCACTGAATTAAAAGGTATAACCACCAGATCAGAAGGAGAAACTTCATAGTGAAGTTTGGTGGTGGTGGTTTTTTTTTTTTTTTCTCCTCTCTCTCTCCAAACTATTAAAGCAGTGGGTGATTGTGGAAGGCAGAAAAGTTGCTAATGGTTTGGACAAGCCCTGTTGGTTTTGAGGGCAGTCAGTGACTAGCAGGCTTGAGTTAATGCATGCTAGCTGCTAAGATGCAAAATAGGAAATGCCTTAGTAACTGCTGCTGTTGATTTGACAGCGGAGGAGTACAAAGTTGTACTTACGTTTCATTGTCTTAGGAAACTTGAGAGACCGATGGAAGTGTCCTAATCTCCATTATTATCAAGTGTTAATATTTTAATATCCTTCAGGATTAAAGGTTGCTTGTGTAATGTTCTGATTTCTTTTTTCACTGTTGCATTAAAAATGTTTATACTTCTGGGTCTCTGTAGATTTTTTTTACCTGTGAGTGTTTGAAAGTTAGAGGAAAACACTGTGCAACTTTTTTCTTCTAAAATTATTTTTAGCCTCTGCCATCCAGGACCTTGCCCTTCATGCCCAGCCTTTGTGACAAAAACCTGTGAATGTGGACGAACGAGGTGAGAATTTTTCTATTTCAGAGTGTTAATGTTTGTTGACTAAATAAGTTTTTTATCCTTCACATTAGAGAACTTATTTTTACATTTTTTTTCTTGAAAAAGAGAGCAATATGGTTGCCTGCATTAAAATCAGATATGATGCATGGAGTTGAATTGTCCTGTTGTGGAAGACCCATATAAAGAAGTAGAAAAACATATTATCTATTTAAATGGGACATAATGCTGAATTATTCAATTCCAGGCGTAGTAATTTAATTTCAGAAATAACATATACAGTTGTGGGAAGCAGGTCTGTAGCATGCTCCAGTTGAAGATTTGTTTCTTTGTATGTTTGATACATACAGTATCATAGCCAGCAGGAAGACTGTCCTACCCCTGCTTTCTGTCACAATTTGTGGTGATTCTGAAGTGAGCAATAGTGGGCATAACCAACATAAACTGTGCAGTGGGTACAAGTTGGTGAAGTGGGGAGAGCGTGAATATTTCCTAGCGGCTCTTCTGTTAATAAGTAAATGTGCTGAGGACTTTAAGAGAACTAATAAATGGTGGTTTTTCTCCACAGTCACTCAGTTCGTTGTGGCCAGTCAACAGCAATTCGTTGTTCTAATGTTTGTGGAAATACTTTAAACTGTGGTAAGCACAGCTGTACTCAAGTGTGCCATGCAGGAAAATGTTCCCCTTGCCAACTAGTAGTACAGCAAGGTAAGAAATAGAATATTTTATGCACATCCACCTTCTACTAGCAAAAATGGAGGAAAAACAACAACAACAAAAAAACTTAATAAAACAATCTATTCCTAGAATCTTTAAATAACTTATGAAACATAGTTAAGCATTGCTATGTATTTATAAAGAATATAAATGGGGCCAGAACCATCCTGTCGAGATGCTCAGGGAGCAGGGTGACATGTGCTGTGGGGTGAGGCTGGTGGAGTTGGAGCGGATCCATCTGAGGAGAGATCCCCTCCCTCGGGAGGGACCCAACAGGAGCTGTTCAGTACTGGCAGGAGGCAGTCAAGGAGACAGGGCCAGGCTCTGTGTGGTGGGAGGATGAGTCAACGAAATCACAGGTTCCACCTGGCTCCAAGGAAAAACTTTGTCCCCCATGAGGCCAGTCACGCAGTAAACCAGGTTGCCCAGGGAAGTGGGGCAGCCTCCATCTCTGGGTGTTTTCAAGCTGCACAAAGGCCTAAGTCATGTGGCCTGGCCTCAGAGCTGGCCCTGTTTTGAGCAAGGGCTTGGGCTACATGAGCTTCTGAGGTCCTTTCCATCCTGTGATCCTACTTAATCTTTCAAATTGTATTGAAGACTTAATCAGTAGAAAATTAGTATTCCTTTTGGTAGAAAAAGAATAGAAAATGCTGCATGAAAACACATCTCAACAAATGGCTTTTCATTTCTGTTTAAAGATATTTTAAGCTTGGTCTTGAATGGGAATGAAGATGTTTCAGAATATGAGCAAGTATACTATTACGTTTTTGTTGAATGGTTTATAAAGAAAACTGAAAATACATTTTCTTGCCTTTGAAGGTAATACTTAGCTTTGATTACATATGCTGCTTCAGCAAGTAAGCTTTCTTGTGGAGGTAGTAATTTCCCTTTTCTTATTTTTTTTTCTTCCTGTCAATACAACTAAAATAGAATTTTTAGTTTGTATAGAACTGAGATCTGTGTAGCTGAAATACATCTCCAGAAAAGCAGCTCATTATCCTTTTAAAAATGGATAACAATTTCTCATGTTCCAGCTTTATGTATTTACTGCTACAAATGTTTTTCAGTGTTTCTTTTTTGTTGTTGTTGTTTTTGAATATTTCTTTCAGTGTGTTACTGTGGGAGCAACTTTAAAGATGTATTATGTGGGACAAAGGAAGAATTCTCTGATGGATTTGGGAATTTCTCATGTCAGAAGATATGTGGCAAGTAAGGTCACTAGTTTAACCTTTCAAAGAGAAAAAGGTTATTTTATTCGTACTCGGTGATCACAAGGTTCAGAATTAATGCTTTTTTTCCTCCTCTTTTTCTCTTCCTTCCCCTATCCCCCAGGAAATTAAACTGTGGAAGACACAACTGCACACAAGTATGTCATCCTCAGCCCTGCCAGCTCTGTCCACGACTTCCCCAAGTAGTGTATCGCTGTCCCTGTGGCCAGACTCCTCTCAGCAAGTTATTGGAACTAGGCTGCGTTGAACGTAAATTATGCACAGATCCCATCCCATCGTGTGGAAAAACGTGCGGCAAACCTCTTTCTTGTGGGAGCTATGGTAATTAGACCTTTTTGCACTGAAATACTGGAAGTATCTCATTGCTATGAAGTTGGTCCTTGATTTCAAAAATAAATATTTTCTTGGTGATTTTGAGCATAATTGAGCTGAGTGAAAAAGTCACTGCAGGGCCTGCAACTTGACTGTGTTTTGTCACAGTAATACTAGGCAATGTATCTGTTTGGGGGAAAAAAAGATGCCATTAGCCTTTTAAATTTTGTTTACATGGATTTCTGTGTTGGGAGAGCTGTAGGAATTTCTAGAGAGTAGTATCTGCTGTGTTCTTTTAAAAGCTGAAAAAAGTCTTTGTGTCTTTTCTATTGGAGCACGTTCAGATGCCTTTAGTAAATAGTCATTTCCAGGGCCGTGAGGGAAAAGTTATGTTGGATGCTCAAAGGGAGGGGCTAATATGCCAAAATTAATTGACACCCAAATGAGTACATTAAGTGACTTAATGTACCTGTGGGATTGCCTGAAGCTCTAACTTTAGCAGCAGCATGTGAAACTGTAAAATCTCTCTTTTAGAGAGCATGAGTGCTGCTGGTACCTGAGAGGTGCTGAGGACCTCTTAGTAATGACCAGTCCACTCAGTCAGCCTTATTTAAAGGACTGCATATAGAAGGGGAATGAGTAATATAAGTTTTAGTTGGATTTGAGTTAACCAGAAAAATGAAATGTGAAAGTATGCATAGCAAGTCATTTGGGCTAAAAAGGAAATTTATATACTAGTAACATTTCAGAAACTTGCATGATGTTTTGTTGTACGAAATCAGATTTTTTCATGCCTGAATGTGAAAATGCATAGTTTCAGGTTTTTAAAATGCTAACAATAGACCTGAAACCCAGTGTAGTCTAGTCTATGTATATATTCAGGATATTAAACTGAAGAGTACTTGCAAAAGGTAGGTTTCTAATATTGTAATATTTTATGCATATTTAATGCAGAATATTATTCATTTGGAAACCCAGTTGTACATATGCATTTTATCTGCGGATAGTTGTGTTCCTAATAAATACCAAGTTGCAGGTCATTATTTTTTTAAATTAATTTGTATTAATGTTACCTTTCTATTTTTCTTTTGAAAGAGTTTATTCATACATGTGAAAGCCTGTGTCACGAAGGAGATTGTAGACCATGTTCTCGCACGTCAAATATTTATTGTAGATGTGGCTTCAAGAAAAAGGTGAGTGCATAAAACTGGACCATGGAAACAAGTTATCTTTCGTGGGTTTTTTTTCTTTTTTTTTTTTAAGCTGTGGGGAAAAGGGAGCTTATCTGTTTGAGGAAAAGAAAGGCACAAAGTACTAGAGCACCAAAAAGGTGCTGTGCTGCTCCTACTAGTTCTTGCATGAGAGTGATTCTTGCTACTAGAAAAGCTAATCAGTTTATACAGTGAAGTGCTAACAGAGGCCGCTTGCCCTAGAGACCATCCTTGAATTAATTTTGCAGCCTTTACAGCTCTGTTTATTTGAGCTGGTTTCAAAGTCCTGTGTTATCATGCTCTATTTGTATGGTACAAACCATGATGGTTTTCCAAGAGCTATGTAAACTAAGAGAAAGGTAGCCTGTATCAAGTGGGAGATGTAAAACTGAAATTCTTCATATTGAAGCTCTGAAGAGAAAGTATGATGTTAAAAGAATCAAGATTGAAATGATAAATTAAAATGTGTGAAATAATGCACAAATGAGAATTTTTTTCTGGCTTCTCTTCTTGTATGCAGAACAGTTATGAAAGTTAAAACAGAATTTTCCTTCTGTATCACAACTGACTTTCCAGATAAGTAAATTTTAATAGTTAAATTTGTTTTGATGTAATCTCTTCATCTTTGTTTCCTAGGAAGTCCCATGTACGCTCCTGAGAAATAAAGGTACGTTAGAATGTTACCTATGCATTGTGAAACCATTTTTAAAATAATAGAGTTCATACCAATTTTGATTGAAAAAGTTGGCAAATATAACCTGATCAATACTGCCACACTTACCCCTGGCACTTTCTGTGCCAAGTTGGTCACTTATGGTTTGAAATGAACTTTTTACCTCTGTTCATCTGTTTTATAAGAAAATAGTTCTTCAGCACTTAATTTTGAAGATTCCAGTCCAAGTTTCTATTTTTGAGCAGATCTTATGCCCCCTACCATATTCAACAAGTTGTCATCATCCCTCCTGCTCCCTCCTCTGTTTTGGCAACAGTGGTCTTGAGAGTACTTATGAACACCACTTGCTCAGTTGATTTCTAAAACCTAATTTTTATCCTATTAAATCTTTGAAACTATTTGATGAGTCTTGGTCTAGGGAAGTGTTTCCTTGACGGACCTCTGGCATACTAGGGTGCTCACTTACAAGATATGTCAGATAGCAGTGTGCAAGTGTCCTTTTTTGAGTTTTTGTCTATGAGGACTTTGCTTTGCAGAATCTTGTGTGGGTAGTGAGAAAGACTTTTTATTTGGGCCAATTATAAACACCAGCATATAAACAGTAGCCGGATTTCTTGCTGCAGTATTTATTAATTCGAGCAGTGTATAGTACTTCACTGTATCGGGAATGTTAGCCTTTAAAAGAAGTGGTTTTGTAAAAAATTGGATACAACAGTTTATGAACAAAATGAAATATAAATGAGCATTGTCCAGTCTCAAATACTTGTATTCTCTTTGGTATTCTTTTTATTTTATTGCACGAGACCAACTCTTGCAACAGACTTAGCATTGTGTTGTTCATGCAGCTTTTGTGCTTGCAATGAAGAGAATTTTTTGTTTTTAAAATTATCTTTTGTTTTCTTTTCTTTGATAATAGCTGCTATTACATTCATGTGTGACAAGCGATGCAACAAGAAAAGGTCATGTGGACGACACAAATGTAATGAAATTTGCTGTGTGGTAAGTTCACCTGGGTGGTTCTGTTGTTCATTGTGTAGCACGTTCACTTTTGGTTATAATTTTTAAGACTCCTTTGTTTCTCCATATTTGTGTTTTGGTGCATCTTCAATCTGTTTGCAGTATGGTTTTACTCAAATGTTTATGTACCTATACTAACTTTGCAGCATTCATTTTATGGATATCATAATATGCAAAACTGTTCCAACCTAGCTGTGGTTAAAGTCAAGTAAAGGGGGAAAGAGGAGAGAAAGGAAATAACTTCACTATGAAGTTATCAGTTTCTAGCTGTGTTTGCACTAGAGTTCTTAACAGAATCAACTTTAAAAATTCTGTATCCCTACAGTGGGTAAACATGGAAAGATCAGGCAAAAGCTGATGTATAGTGCCTAGGTATGCTTGGACAATTGCTGGACCTTGGAGAGGTCAGAGACATGAATGGATTTCATAACTCAGCTTTTCTGCCCTCCCCTAGGACACAGAACACAAATGTTCTTTGGTTTGTGGGCGCAAACTCAACTGTGGACTTCATAGATGTGAAGAACCCTGCCATCGAGGCAGCTGCCAAACGTGCTGGCAAACAAGTGAGTTCTGTAATTCTTCAAACTTAAAGGAATTTAGCCACTTGCTTGGTCAGAGCTGGAAGCAGAACCTGGTTAGAATTGGTCAGAATCTGAAAATAGGCAGGTGACTGTACTTGGGGTTTTTTTCATGGAAGAGAAAGTTATTTAATTTTAGATGAATTGTTAGATTTAATAGATTAGATGAATATTGTTGGCATTTGGGATCTCTATCTGATCATGCTATTGCTGTGTCTGTATTATTTGTGCCCGTTTCCCTGGAATATGTGTGATCAGTCTTGCTCTATGCTGGACTTGTATATTGGGACAGCAGCAGCCACATCCATCAGATGGAGACAGGAGAAACCTCCTGGGTTTTAGAGTATTCCAGATTTGGCATTGGGGGACTGGGAAGGTCCCTAAGAAACTAAAGCTCCTTCTTTTGTCAACCATAACCATATTAGAGTGATACAACGAATTCGTTAAATAAAAGTTTATATATCTTGATTTACATCTTATATTTTCACTTCTTTTTGTCTAATGGCTTTATAACTCCTTTCATCTGCTTTTTTATTCTTTGCGCTCTTTTTCCTGAGATGGGAAATCTGGCGTTTCATGTGCTTTATGCTTACAGTGACCAGTACCGATTTGTGACTATTTTTTGAGCAGGTGGTAAGTTTAACTACGTGTGAGCTGTGGCCACTGAGATGTATGCGTTCTGTGGTTTTGCCTTTTCAGGTTTTGATGAGTTAACTTGTTACTGTGGTGAATCAGTGATTTACCCACCAGTCCCCTGTGGCACTCAGCCACCAGAATGTAAAAGAACGTGCACCAGGCCTCATGAGTGTGATCATCCAGGTAGGTCAGGCTCAATGGCTGCTTAGCTTCAAACAAACAACCCCTGACAACTGTCAAAATGTAGTAAACAGTTCAGGGGTCTATTTGAAAATACTTACTATATATTATCACCTTTCACAGTAGCTGCGAGTATTTTTGATAATCTGTATTTGTGGCACATTTTTAGTTGATTGCTTTGAATAAGTAATGGTACTTCTGACTGCTAAAGTGCTGTTTTTTGCTTTATGATTCAGACTGCAAGTTTTAGACACTGTTAATAATCATAACAGATTACTGTATTGTAAAGATTGAGCACTGTTAAAACAGTAGGGTAATCTAATCATCATTTTGTTTCTAATTTCCCTGAAAATACAGTATCTGATTGCAAAATAAAGAGCAGAGATTTGCTTTAGAGCAAAAGATCTATTTTCTGAAAAACAATCCAATAGCATAATCCTGCTCAGAAGATACAAATGTTTGCTATTTTCTGCCACTTACTTCAGAATTAGGGCAAGATATTCACCTAAAAGTCTGCCATCTTAATTTTCAAAAGTATTTTAAAGAGCAGATTACACTTGCATGAAGCATCATACTTACTCTTAAGTTGTCTAGTTTTATAGTACTAACTCATATTTACCAGTCCTTACCATCATCTTTAAAGCCTTTAACTGGAGTATAGTGTTAAAGCTGTTTGCTTTTTGTGTTTCTATGACTGCAGTGTACCATACATGTCATAGTGAGGAGAAATGTCCACCATGTACCTATCTCACTCAGAAATGGTGTATGGGCAAGCATGAAGTAAGTCCAACCATGTAGTGATTTTTTTTTTTTAATGCCAAATAATGTACAGCTTAAAAGTGTGTGTTCATATTTAAGATACACTTTTCACATAACTTTAAAAATAAGCGTGTGTTACTTGACTTCCTAAGACTGAAGGTTTTGCGTTTTATTGTTTCTTTGGAATGTAATACGTTACAGGTGCTTGTGTTTAATGTGATTAAATTGACCTAGGCCTTTACTGTCATATCATTCGGACCAACTGCCATATTGGTCTGTGATATTAAGAAAAACTCTGGCATTATCTTAAAACATTCTAGTATTAAGGTTCTTGTGGAGACAATGCTGAAATGAGGTGTGAACAGTAAAAGTACTTTGAGATTTGCTTTCATAGTTGCTTATATTCAGTCTTAAGGTGATACCTTCCTCCTCCTATCTTCCAGCTGCGGAGTAATATTCCCTGTCATCTCACTGATATTTCCTGTGGACTTCGCTGCAATCAAATGTTAAAATGTGGAATGCACAAATGTAAAAGAATCTGTCATAAAGGAGAATGTCTTATAGATGAAGAATGTAAACAGCCATGTACTATTCCAAGGCTGTATTGCAATCATCCCTGTATGGCTCCATGTCATCCTTCTTCACCCTGCCCAACAACTTCCTGTTCTGCTAAGGTTAGATTCTCAAAGAAGATTCATTTTAACTTGTAGGCGAATTGCATAGTTTAATCATTGGCAACTTAAGAGTAGCGACAAAAAGGATCACATTTATATACTGCTATCATGGTATTTTTTGCTGTAAACTTACAATATTGAAAAATAAAAAAGTATTTTTTAATTACCCATAGTTTTAAAGTACTATTAGTTTACTAAAACTGGAAATTTTGAAAGAATGTATTTGCTTCCTTCCTTCCCACAAAAAACACAGTAGTTTCAAAGAGCTGCTTTCTCTTGTTGATGTAACAGGTCGATCTCCATTGTGAATGTGGAAGAAGAAAAGAGAGTATGATTTGCTCAGAAGCATCTAACACATATCAAAGGTTTGTACTGCAATGATTCTTTTTGTTCTTGTATTGAACGTTTTTTGCAGCTTGTCTGAATGCAGAGTATGAATTACCATATTTAATTCACCACCGTTTTCACATGTTTTTTTGTACTTTAGCTTATAGTGTCTTTCATACTCTTCCTCCAGACTTTCATATCAGATTGTGTTGCAATACAACACACTCGTCTTCTCGCTACTGTTAGTCTGCTAGTGATGACATGTCAGAGCTCAGATCTCCCATCTGTGAACTTGTTTTATCTAACCAGAGTCCAATTAAAGAAGAAAGGAGGGAAAACGATCACTGGTTTACTACAAACTTAGGTTAGGTATCAAAACCTTCAAATGTCTTCATATATATATATTTAATTCCTGGTTCTTACAATAACTGATACTACCCATGAATTCCTTCTTGTCTGGTTGATATTAACAAAAGTGCTATTTAGTGTCAGGTAAATTTGAATAATCCAGCTGTTCAGATTGCTGTGTCTGTGAAGATGGTGTAGGTGCACATATCGCTTTCATCCAATGGCCCATTAGCTTGACTTTGGCATTTCTTGATGAATTTGGGACTGATGGTGGCTCTCATTGACATTTGTCACAACTGACAAATATGTTATGTGATTAGCTTCCTGGTGAATGGTTAGTTGTTCTCTGAATTTGCTGTCAAAGGTTTGGAGAAAAGAGTGTCCTTTTGCATGAAAATTAACAGGAAAGAAAGTTCAGAGGATAATAGGATTTTTCATCTTAAGAATTTTGTTTGAGAAGGGTGTGGGATATTTCACTGAAAAATCTTTTCACATAAAGTTGTAACAGTTTTAGCAGGTGTTTCTGCTCTTTCAGGGAACTCAATTTACAGGTTTTATTTACACAGTTGAAGAACCACAAGAAAGTTGAAGTGTGTTTCCAAACTATTTGAAAAGTTAAACCTATATGGTCAACTATAGGTTGAATATTAAGCAGGAGGGAGGAAAGAGTATTCACTTTGCCTTATTTACACTTGCATGGAATGGATGCTTTGAATAATCTGGAGATGCAAGCTTCTTCCTTCTTAATTTACCTTTTAATTTATGTAGCTGGACTAAACTCCTAAATCTAGGTGATATGGAACTAGATTCCTGCCAGAAAACAACTGGTCCTTCTTCTCTCTCTCCAAATGGAGATTTAAATGTTCAGCTTCATACACCTTTTCCAAGTTTATTTCTTGCATCAAATGAAGTTTCCATGCTCTTTTTTCAGAATAGCTGCTATATCTATTGCCACTAAGTTAACAGATCTGCAACTTGGAGATTCTGTGGAAATCAGTAGGCTTATTACAAAAAAAGAAATGAAGCAGGCCAGGTAAGGATGTTTATTTGTAACACATGTTTGTAATAACATAATATTGTGAGCAGATTCACAGCTAAAGTGGGAAGCCATTAAATAATGACTGTACTGTAACAATACTCTTAATAGAGAATTTGGCGATTTAGTCATTCATTTTGTTTTCACATAGAATAATTTCCCTCCCATTGACTGTTTTGTTGTGATACTTTTATATGGATCAATACTGTTGTGATTTCAGAGTTTGTACCTGCTCCAGGAAATGTTTTGGAGTTTGTCTGGATTTGTATAGATTGCCAAGCATATATATTTATATATATAAACATTTTTATATATATAATATTTACATATATATATTTCTTTTTTCCTGTTGTCCTTTTTAGATTCCTTTTTTAGCTTACATTTATTTGTCAATTTATTCTTGAATTTTTCTGCGTTCCCATGCCTGATAATGCCCACCTGCTTCAGGTCACTAAAAATACTTGTGGCTTAATTTTTTGGTACTTTTTGATGTTCCTCTTCATGAGAGAGCTGTAGTTTTGCTTTATGTAACCGATTATTTAAGGAATTATAAAGATTGCCAGAGCCAGTTCAGAAGCTGTTGTTCTCAGCTTTGATAAAGCTGCTTCTATTCCAGGCCTGAAGGAGGACCTGAGTACTCGAAAGTCTGCATGATTTTTTGTTTGTTTTTTTAATTGTTACCTGTTCTCATGCAATAAGGTATTCTCTCACACTGTTTATTTCATCAAGCTATGGTAATGATACATTTAAGGTACAATTTTGTTGCTGTTGTGTGAGGGTAAGTGTTGATGCTCATGTTTTTCTCTAATAATTCAGGCTGCAATGTGATGAAGAGTGCTTAGCTCTTCAGAGGAACAGGTAGGCAATGAACTTCTATTTAATGGTAAATCAAATGCATTTAAATATTGATTGCATATTAAAATATGCATATGTTTAATAATTATTAAACTTATTAATAATTTAATTACAATATTTTTATTAAGAAATTGATTCAGAAGGCTCGTGCTGTGTGGAAAATCTTTCCTTTCATACCTAGAAAACTGGATCCCTATGCTTAAGGAACTATATTGTTTGATCAGCTCTTAGTAGAATTCTTACTAGAATATTTGAGTGAAAAGCTGGAGTAGGTTCAAATATACAGAATAGATTTTTTTTTTTTTTTGGAGCTCTTTGTCTATGTTGGTGGCCTGTCTCTTCAACCTTTAATCACAAAAGGTTTTGTTTTGCGTTCCCCTGATCCCTGCATTTAGGCGTCTTGCCGAGGCTCTTCAGATAGATGATAATTCTGATCCTTTCAACGTCAGCTCTTCCGGACCAAAGTACAGCGACCTTTTAAAAGAGGATGCGAGGTATGTGTTTCCATGTGCTTGAGATTCACCTATGCATTTTTCTAACTACTGTGTTTTAAGATTCTTTTAATATCAGGTGTAACAAAGTGCATACATAGGTGTCATAAGTAAAATGGAGAGAGCAAGGGATAGAGTTGAGAGTAGGGAACAATGTTTCTGTTTACTCTTGTGAAATTGCCTGTGTTTACTTTCTAGTTTCGGCACTAGGTGATTGTTGAGGCAAAGGAGATAAGGGGCACTTCTCAAGACCAATTAATTGAGAACCTGAAAAATAAAAAGCACTTGTATGGACAGTTCATACTGTAGCAAGACCAATTTAGACCAGGATCAGCAGTTCTCCACTGTTCTTCTCACTTCAAATCAGTACATGTGCTTCCCATATCTCAACTGCTTTTGACCCTTTCTGCCCCTCACCATTTGTAAGCTTATCAGGACAAAGATTAAAGTAATAGCCTAGTTATGTCATGCTCTGCAGGCATGTCTCATAACTTCCCTCCACTAGTCCTATTGACATGTTTCCCCTACTGTTTTTATTTTCAAAACAAAGAAGCAGGTTATCTTGTGACATATGTACATTTCCTTCACATATGCTCTCTCTTTCTGGAGTATAATCATATGACATCTAGCCTTCAATTTACTGTGTTAAACAAGCTAGGCTCTTGACCGTCTTCCACTTTCCAGTTTGCTCTTTTCTACCTGTAGGGCAGGTTTTGGGGGGTTGGTTTTGTCAACAGAATTAACCAGAATCATGCACCGTATTCCAGATGGTCTAATAAATACCTTGAAAAGTGGACTTAATACTTCCACTTTTCTTCATGAAAATCTCTTCTGACTTACTCTACAATTCTCTTTGCATTTCTTTCATAACTGCGTTGTTTGCAATGCATGATCAACTAACACATCCAAGCTGCTCTTCTCACTTGTTGTCAGCTTACAACAAAAACTTCTCAGTGCTTAAGTAAATGACCTTACACATTACCTAATTTAATTGCTCTTACTCTCATCTCCAATGGAAATTTAACGTGTCTCTGTATGGACAATTTTTTTTGGTCAGCAGTGAATTTTATAAAGCTACTTTTGTAACATTTATCTCCTTGACCACTCTTGAAGGTGTTTCATCTCAGCAATCTGAGTTTACCTTGTAATGGCAGGATCTACAAAGTGCCTGTGTTCCAGTATTTTTTCAGGCAGCTCATCATGTTTCATGCAAGTTTTGATGTATGCTTTGAGAAGGCTGCTCTAATAGTGCAAGAGGGCAGAGCTTATGCTTTTTTTTTGTAGAGTTCTATTACACATCTGTGTGCTGGATATCAAGAAATATGACAGACTTCTTGCCATGCATTCAGGTTGCATGAAGAGAAGGCAGACTACTGCTGCTGAAGCCATGGGTATTTTTTTGCTTGCATAGACAAGCAATTGATCTGTGAAGCTGATGTGTTGCCAAGGGCTGAAAAAGATGTGCATCCACAGATAAGTCAACTTGAGGAAAGCTGAGAGGACTCTTTATGGTGAGCTGTAATCTTTCATAAGAAAAACCCAGGGCTTCAAGATGCAGTAACCCTCCCAATAACAGAAAGAGATGGCAGGCCAAGATGTAATTTGCAGGGTGGTGAGGGGTAGCAGTCACCACGTAATGCTTGGTATTGCTCTGTGCATTGTTCTGGCTGTGGGTTTGTCAGAATGTGAGAATGATTAAAAAGCAGCAAGTCTCTGCACCATGCTGCCCTGTAAGATATATTCTGCTACTGAGGGGATTCATCCTCTAACACTGTACCCCAGGCAGGCACAGGTCAGGGGTGCAAATCCAGATGCTTCAGCACTGCTTCAAGGAGGCTCCAGAAATAGATACAGGGGAGCAAGCAGATACCCAGCTTAGTCTGCTGATGTAAAGCCGAAGGGCAAAGTGGTACAAAGTGGTAAGTGCCAGCTTGAGAAGCAGTTGAAACCGTTATTTAATGAATTAATATCAGTGGAAAAGGAGAGAAGGTCGTCTGGAATATCTGGCTATGCAGCATCACAGAGCAACTGTGTGGACCAAGGAAATATCATGTCAGATGGCAGAATCTGGGGAAACAAGGAACAAGATGAGCACTTACGGGCATCTTCTTAACTAGTTTTCCCAAATATTAGCTCTACATATCTTGTTTCTGTCTTGATGAAAATAGAGCCACGCACGCTAATTTGAGTGGACTGGCAACAGGAACAGTGTATGGGTTGGAGATTAGGAGGAGGCCTTGGTGGGTTTCTTAAAAACAAACAGAAGCCCGAAGGAGGGGTGATGAGGGCAACTTCTCAAGCAGATGACTAGCGCACTAGAAGCCTGGAATGATGCCAAAATGCAAAATCTCACACTGATAGGTGTTGTAAGAACAAGGAGGTGTTTGACAGAGCTGGCAAAATCTGGGAAAAGAAGAAAACAAAAGCTAACACAAGTACCGTGAAAGATCAAGCAACAGAGCGTTTCTGTTTAACACAGAGGTTGAAAGTAAGTGGAAGGTAGATCTGCTCCTGCTTGTGTGTAATGCAGGAGGGAGATGAGGTGACTAATATATACCATGGGCAGACCTTCCAGTCCTTTGCTGTGGGACCACAGAAACTCACTGTCAGGTGGAACATGCAGGTTGAGAGAGCTACTGCCTTTCCCTGCTGTGCATTATTGTCAGTTAGATGTCCATTATCAGGTAGATCATATGAATGCCCAATGAGCAGTTAGCTGGTTGCTTGACTATAGCCAGCTATTAATAAATAAGTGAAAAGAATCAGGTGAAAAATTGTGGGGTTTTGTTATTGCTTGCTTGTTTGTTTGTTTTGTTTTGTTTTCTATTAAAAAAAATGCCAATACCTCTTAAAAAAAAAAAGAAAAAGAAAAAAAAAAGAAAAGAAAAAGAAATGGGACCTAGAAAAGTCATTTTAAGAGATCAGGCAAACAATGTACACATAACCCAGAGGTTCTTCAGTCAGTTAATAGATGATCGCAAACATTTTGGGAAACAGAGATGTTCCGTCTACTTTGGATAAAGCAATATGACCTGCACATTGACTGGTTAATTTGTAAATATACAAACCAGCTCCAGCAGCAGGACTGTGACAAGTGAAACTCCAGATACAAATCAAATAAGTGATGCAACATCAGACCGAGCCACCTAAAACTGGATACAAGTGCAGCAGTGAAATAGGCAGCAGCCAGTTATTACTGCCCCTGCTCATTGATCCCCTCAGGCTCACAACACTGTTGTGCCTGTAGCATCACTTTCATCCCCTTGTGGGATGACTTAAAGGAGGTTTCATGCTCTTCCTCAACTTAATGGATACTCTCTGCTACCCTTGGCCTTTCAAGAGCTCTGTCCAGGAGTGGACCTGACAGAGTAGCTGGGCAGCTGTAAGCTGCTTTCTGTACTTATGTGAGTGTTCATGCCTTGATATAGTTAGGAATGTAGACTGCTTACTTGCATGCTAACATATTCCATTCATGGTTTTTTTCAGAGCTTCCTAGACTGCATACCATTGAAAAGGGACTTTTTTTTTTTTTACTTCACCAATTATATCTGGTGACCTCAGAGGCAAATTTTGTACTCTAAAGCAAGTTTTATCTGTGCTTTTTCAGCACTAGTGGCAGGTGAGCTGCCTCAAGTGTCATGCCTCACACTGAGGTGGTTATGCACAGTGCATCTTTGTGTTGAGTTACCTCTGCTCTTCCCTGGTATCCAGCTCATGCTATATACAGAGCTCAGAATTCTCTAGGGTAATCTGGGTGTCCGTAGAGAGTTTTTGTTTTTCAAAGAAATTCTTTTGTGTAAGAAATGGTTAAGTCCACCATGTCTTTTAAGTTTTTCTGTACCAACTTTATGTTCTCTCAGAATCTCCTGCATGGCTTCAAAGGAGAAGCAAACTTCTGATCTTTCCCACCATGTGTATTGGTCTGCTTTGCAAGTTCGTCTATGCTCCATCTGTAGGTTAGAGCCTGCTTAGACTGTTGAGTGGCTCAGTGGTTGATGTTCTCTAAACTTCTGCTGTATGGAAGGTTCTGGAGGGGCAAGTGCATGAAAAGCACTTGCTGAGGCTTTGGTCACTCAGTCTGAACTGATTCCTCAATGGGTTTCTAAATCTTGTGTGTCGGATGTTTATGGGACTGGATTGGGTTCTTGAGGCTGCCGCTTCATGTAGTGCCGCTTGAACTTTTGCTTTCTTACTGCCTGGACTTAAGATGATTCTGTGAGGGTCAATGTTTTGTTTTAGTGAGATGATTATTGTAAAAATCTATTCAAAACCTCACACTGCCCGTGCCAGTTCTGTAGTCCATACCTTACTTACCTGGAGGGCCTTTTCCAAAGGTGCGTTGAGTACACTGTGCTATGATCGGGGACCTTGATAGACAAGCTACTCAGTGCTGCCATTGCACAGGTTTGCTTGTGGCCGTGTAGTCTTCCAGATTTACTTCCACTTAATTATCTAAAACCCTGATAGGGCATCTACTTCTTAAGAGATGAAATTTTGTTTTAATTCGCAAAGTGGTGTTTCACAACAACAGTGCTCCAAAAACCATTAGCCTTTTGGGATTAGTTTATCTTCACATTTAAGAACAAAAATCGTCCGGCTATGCAAGCTTGACGCCGAAAGTCAAGGACAGATTTACTATATAAGCACTATATAAGGAATTCCTGTTTTAATTAAGTTAAGGTTGAAGGTTCCTGGTTCAAACTTAAGAGTAAGATGTGTCTGAGCCTTGTGTCTTAAAAATCAAGTCAGCCTTGCAAAAAAAAAAAAAAATCAATATAATTGTCTTTTTAGCTATCAAGTTGCAGTAGAGAGAACCTGAGATGAATCTCTGCACATTCTGTTCTTCTTTCTTAGTAATGGGCATAAAGGATCCATAGCAAGTCAGATTGCCACTTGTGTCTGTTGTCCTAGTTGCTGGCAGTCATGACTTAACAGCGACCAAAAATGCTGAAGCTGCCAAAGCAGAAATGACCTGTAACTTGCTTGTACAAGAGCAGCACAGCTTAAATTATCAGCTGAAATAGTATTGTACTCATTTCTTTCAAGAAATACTTTATAGGTCAAAAGCAAATTATACCTGTGATTGTCCGAGGGAAAAAGTTATTTTTTTATTTAGGGAAATTCTTTAAATATGGGTTATCTTAAATTTGATGTTTTTGAACAACCATATGTTTAAAGAGAGTTAAAAATATATATATGAACTTCTTAATATCTTGTGTAAAGGGCC
>NW_010578798.1:255985-280573 GCF_000705375.1 Tinamus guttatus | reverse complement strand
AAAGTTCAGAGGTAGAAGAACAGAATTTTTTATTTTTCTCCTTTAGAAGAAAAACTTTATCATATTTTTCTTCCCTTTAATTCAGGGCAAGCATACAAAGAAGAGTCACTGTTACCCACCGATGAACAGAGACCATCGCAGAATCATCCATGAGTTGGCTCAGGTTTACGGCATTGAAAGTGTGAGCTACGACAATGAACCAAAGCGCAACGTCGTTATCACTGCGGTGAAGTATGTAACGCGTTTTTTACTATTAACTCTTGGTCAAATACTTGGATGTTTATATCATTTACATGAATGGGTTAGAAAATAAGGTTTTGCAAGGCTGCTTTCTATTAATCTCTTCAGTAGCTTTATATTTCTGCTCTCAGCTAAATTAGACATTGCTGTAATAGTAACTTGATTTTTTTTAGAAAAAATAATTGCTGCCTAAAGAGGACCCACCTTAATTTACAGCTTCTGTGACGTCTGTTACTGGAGCTTGTTTTCTTTCTCTCTTTTTGAACCTGCCACAGAATATATTCCCCCTTCAGCTAATGGACAAAGAAAGATGGAATTATTGCAAATTTAAGAGATCTCTAAGCAGACCCGTGAATACTTGGAGAGGAGCCATAGAGTTCAGAGTAGTGAAGGAAAGGAAGGGCATACAGTTGGGGTAAAAGTAAGATTATTGCATAAGACTAGACATGGATGGAAAACCTAGGCTTCCACAGCTCATGGGACAGCTTAATTCTGTCAGATTGTCTGTAGCATTCTCAGATCATTATCTTTGGTAGCTAGTTTTTTTATTTTTATTTTTTTTTCCCCTGAGGGAAAGTGAGAAAGCAGATGATACTTGAAAAAGCTCAGTTTAAAAAAATAGGTAAGAGGGGATGAAGGGAATGAGAGATGAGTGAGGAGGAGAAAGTATCAGAGAAGGGAAAGGAACTGATAACTGTGCCTTAAAAACCAAGGTTTTGCATCCTGCAGCTGAAGAATGGGAAGCTTTCAGGGAGCAGCACATAGTGCAGAACAAGCTTGCTGTGTTGCTTCCCTTCTGCCCCTCCACAAGGTGCTGCCTGCTCTTCTGAGAACCTGCTCCAGCTGCACAGCTATGTGCCTCGCTTCAAGGGCTTCATCCAGGTCTTCTTCTCATTGCCTTATTGCCCCTTCTTCAAGGTGTAGAAACTAGTGAAGCCTCACACAAGTGATTATCCAAACTCCAGAGTGATGCTGGAGAACTTGGCCACAGCTGCTTCTAGTGCAGAGCGCAGTAACTGCCGGAAAGCCAAGTGCTTCGAGGCGGTTTGTTCATTCTGCTCTCAGCATTCCCTAGCGGCTTCTGTTTCTTCCTATTCATGGTGTGTGAACAGTCACTGAACAGAGCATTACGGTTGGGCTAGCCTGAGGGGTAGATTTTAATACATAAGAAAATGTAAGTCACTAAGTGTTTAAATTATTATCGTGTTTTTAGATGAGTTGTATGTTATTTTTGCTAACCAAAATGATTTCCAGGATATAGTCTTCTCTAATAAACTGCATTTAGTTAGATTGCAATTAGATGACAATGTCATGTGTATCTATAGACAGATTTTTATGCAGATTTACATATATCTACACAAATAGATTTAATATGGGGTTAGACTCTCATTTGTAATTACATAAGTTCATGTATATTTAAATTATTTTATATGGTGTGTGTGTGTATATATGTCATTTGCTGGATTTTAGCAAACCAAAAATTCATTGGGATTTTTTTCTTTATTGATCTGTGTTTAGATGGAAATTAACTCAAATCCAGAAGTTGCTATTGCATAATAACAATAAACTGGAACTATTTTTACATATTGTAGCTGCATTAGGAAAATGTAAATTCTTTAAGTCATATTTTGTATTCCAAGTTGACTTATCAAGGGCACGAAAGCAATAATGAGAGAATATAGAATGGACTCTGTAAACTGGCTAAGAGAACATACTGATTGACATCTTGGAAAATGACTAGCCTGCAGAATAATAACAAAGATGTATGAAATCATCGCCTAAGTAGCAAATATACATAGTTCCTCTTTCTCTTTTTCTCTTAACTGACACAATAAAGGTCAGAAATAAAATTACCAGGTTTGAAACAATTGCAAGAAGCAGCTGTTTGTTCCTACAGTGCATAAGTAAATTGTGCAATGGAGTGTTTGCAAATCAGTGACTTGCTTGTAAGAGTAAATAGCAATGCTGTAGCATATATATGTAATTCAAGAATAAGGTCACTAGTCCTAGCTTTTTTGTATATGGGTTAGACTGTGGTTTAAGATGTAATTGTGCTTGTGAGAGTCAAAATATGGACAGAGATACAGCTGCATTAAATGAGTCATACATTTTTGTTTTCAAATCTAGAGGCCCATCTGATAAAAAAGAAGCTAGTTGGCAAATGATATGTACAGATTATATTTGCAGAACAGGAACATATATCTTGGGGACAGAAAAAGTATTCCTTAGAAAAAAGGGACATTCAGATAGAAACAAGAGAGCAGTACAGTTTAGTGTACACAGAATTGCTAAAATCCTACTACACAGGATTTGATCTGGGTCTTATAATATCAGTACCACAGGATTAAGGGGGCAAGATTTAAGTGTTAATTTTTTTCAGTTTGTTTATCTCCCAAAACAGATTAAAGAAAAGATTCTATACATGGTGCTAACAGTGCCAGGTTTTTTTTTATTATTTTTCAGTTTACAACTGAATCATAGTTGAAGTTGAAATAATAATAAAAAATAAATAAAAAATAATAATAATAAAAAACTATTCTTGAAATGTCTTTCACGAGTTTCAGGAAATATTAAAAGCTCTCCACAACATGTATGCTACTTATTGGCCCATTTTTGGATTAGATTCCCTTTTGGAACGGCCAGGGGGTGGCACTGCTGAGAGGGTGAGCCGATGGGGGTGGCCTTCACCATGCAGTCCTCTGTGGCCAGGCTGTAGATGGTAACTGGTGTGGAGGGCTGGGAGAGACGGTGTTTCTGCTTCGTTTTGGGATCTTGTGCTTGGGCTAGCTGGAAGATGCTGCTGCTGCATTGTTGCCAAGCCAGAATTCCTTGAGGTGCTGCCCTTTTGGGTATTTCTTTTTTTCCCATCACTTTGACATGACTGCTGTCAGAGTTTGGAAAGTTGGTTCCAAACATTAGACATCACCTTGCAAAGCTGGAGGAAGCTGTGATCACAGGAGGCCAAGGTCAGCTATTGCAGTTGTTGCTTCTGATCATACATCTGCTCTACAAAAGAACAACTATAAAAATCTGTGCTGTGAAAGAGTAGGTGCATGTTACCTCAGAGTGCAAGTGTTGTGCTTCTAGTGTCTTTTGGCAGTTTGACCACATTAGCACTTTATTTTAGGTTAACATGGAGAAAGCAATCTGGGCACCTGTAGATGAGTATAGCAAGCTACTTGTGCATCTTTTAATTGGTGTGCTAACTCGAAGGCATTCAGAATACCAAATATCTTGTTCTCAGCAATCAAAATTGAATTTGCCCATTTGGTCTCTATTCATAGTTGGGAAAGCTGAATATTTGTATATTTTTAAATACACAAATATGAACACTAATTTCAGGTCTGCTGCTTGTAAAAGTAACTTTCTCTGCCCTTACTTCTTAATGATTATAATTTCCAGTTGATCATGCAAACAAAATAAACTTTTGTTTTCTTTCTTTCTCTAGGGGGAAGTCGGTTTGTCCAAGCAATACCTTGACTTCTGTGCTGGATAAAGAAATGCAGAGCAGACCTCCACCTCCTATTCCTCACTACAAGCAAACAGATAAGTAAGGAACTTGTCAGGTAGTGCTCTTCATTTAGTGCTGAGATCACTGAGGGGCTGTTCAAAGGTCGCTGCTTCTTGGTTTTCTCAGCCCACATAGAGCTTTGGAGCTTGCCGTCTGTGCTGAGTTTTGATTTCCGGAAAAGTAAAATTGAAGTGAAATGTTAACAAAAGATAGAATTAGCTGCGTGCTGTAAGGGAAGTAATATTACAAATATTGTGGATTTTTTTTTTATCTAAGGTTAGACAGTTGGGGAAAGACAACTGTGGGGGGACAAAAAAAAAAGAAAAAAAAAAAGGAAGTCTTACTGGCATAAAAATTTATTTGGACAGTTTGTAAGTTTGTGAAATTATTTTTTGTGTGTAGATGTCACTATACAATTGACTAAAGGTGAACTACTGAACTACATTTTCTCAGGTACTGAAAGCTACTGAAGATGGGATATACAAAGCTTCTTGACTGAGTAGTCTAATACACCAATCTTTACTTTTTATGACCTGCCAGCTTCAAGTACCTGTAGTCGTCTCAAAGAAATTATTTTTTTTAAAAAAGTTGGCTTAATCTTTGTTTGCTTTTTACCTTTCAAAACCCTTTTTACAGCCCCTAGTTATTTTCCAAATTTGGAAATTTGGAAAATTTCCAAAGAAATAATGTCTTGTTAGGAAGGAGGAGGGTACAGCTTTCAGTTTGAAGAAGGGACAACTTAAATTTGCTGAAACTATTGCATTAGGTATTGGGTGGCCTAGGTCCTTCTGGAATACAAAATAGACAGTTCTGGAAAAATGAACTGTATTAGAATTAATCTTTTAGACCAAAACACAATGTCAGTGATTGCTTACTCTATAACTCACCCTGACCTTTTTTTTCCAAAGAGGTTGCTAACCTTTATTTCCACTTACCTCTGTGGGATTCCTATCTGTTCAATGCCCCTACTGAAAGATCACATGACACAGTTGTAAACTATATTAGCCGATTTTAATTGTTGAAAGTAAGGTTTCTTTAGAAGCATTTTTCTTCTAGAAGATATTTTGGAAGATACTGGTTTGTAACACAAATCTTTACTATAATTGGACGTAGTATTACCATAGATCTCTTCCAGTAACTCTTGATTTTGAAAGTGAGTAGATCAGACCCGTGACTTCCTTCAGTATTTCTTTTGGTCTTCCTTTGAAAAAGGGTTGCATTTGAGCAGCCTGTCTTCAGTGTATTATTGCTTGCGCAATAAATATGCCATTAAATGGTATTTGCAAAGGTCCCAAAGTAAATTCAGCCACACACATAATGTGTATTAATATAGCGTATTTACTTCCTAAAATCACAGTGAAGATGGCTACTTTTTTTGCACACTAAGATATTTTTACTAAAACATAATTTAATAAATCAGGCCACCTACCAGTACAGTGTATATGTACACACTGAGGCGCTAGGGGAGTTGGGTTGGTTTATTTTGTATCTTGTTTTTCATGCAGGTGAGTAACATCTAATACTCTCTTAATTTCAGGAGTATCGGAAACAATGGTTTGCCAAAATCATTAAAAGAAGAGCCAGTAATTGACTACTTTGATGTCCAGGACTGAAGTAATTCGTGGAGAATTAAGATACAGAAGTTTCAAGGAGGTGAAGATGCTCAATAGTTGTGCAAGACTTATTTCTGTTAGGTGATTAGTCATCATTTTATTACAAGATTTAACATGCATCTAAAGTTAGATTATTGTATGTTAAAAAGTTATACAATCTTACAGTTTACATATCTGCATAACACCTAACAGTATGGAAGCTTTTTAAAGCTGGGGTTGGTGCAATTTCTCACCCAATGTGCTGTCAGAATGATGTAAATCTCCACTGATGCCTTTTAAGGATGAGAGCTGGTAATCGAAAAGGTTACTTGGGGTAGTAGGAACAGCGATAAATCTCAAGGACGGACTTTGGCAGATCATACACAATTTAAAATGGGACACCAGACCAGAAATACCTACGTTTCAAACGCTAATGCAAAAATTCCAAAGGAATTCTCCTATTTTATTCACTTTCATGTTTAAATAGTAATTTGGGGGTTCCTACAGAAGGTAATGCAGACTTTTTTTCAATGTCTAAGCACTAATATTGAGTCTAAAATAACTGGGAAATGCTGGGTAAGAGCTCAAACTACCTTTGGTATCTGAAGGACCAGGATTTGGGGAAGTGGGGACTTATTTTGCTTTAACTCAAATTTGACAATTAAAAAAAATACAAGTACTTTGTTTGTTAAGACCTTGAACAATATCAGACTTCATGTATTATTTTGGTATTATATTCGCTTTAATTTGTATTTAGAAATGTTAGCTTTCTGATTTGTTTTGCATGATTTTGTTGGAGGTTTATAGATTTTTTCTGTGTTGTGCAAGCTTATGCTTGTGAAGCTTGGTTTAAGTATGAGTTTGGTTTTGGTTTAAGTTTTTGAGTTTGAAACAACTTCTGTAAAATGTGTAAGAATGTCTGTCTTAAGTCTTTGCCTCCGGAAGATCTTTGTTGCACGGGGAAATGCCATAAGCCATGGGCTAACGCTTGAAACAGTATAATATTGACTTACCAAAGCACTCTTAGAGATGGTGAGTTGTTGCAAGTTGCTTCACTCAGGTAGGTGAGAAGCTCTTTGGGAAAGGGCATGAATAAACTGGCACAGCTGTGACTGAGTTGATGTCTCTTTGGTTGAGGTGGTGGGTCGTTGAGTTAATGGCTTTGTGATTCTGACACAGTTTTACTGCTGCTTGTTTCTTATGGCCGCAACTACCATTAGTGGTGATTCCCTGTAGAGCACCAGAGGCTGCTGAGAAGGGCTTAGCACCACGAGCAGACAGCTCTAGCAGAAGATTAACCTTCTGTTGTGGATTTAGCTTTCAGCCCCTCACTCAGCTGCAGCGGGAGGACTGTTGGCAAGCAACTTGGAAGCCAGTGCGCTGTGTTAGACTTGCTCAAAGTTATCATGAAGCCCCGAGCCTAAATGTAGTCTTTGATCACATTTTATCGTAAACAGCTTGTGAAGCATGTAAGAGTGAGCAGCAAACTCCCAACCACATCTGCCCCCCCCCCCAAAAAAAGTTTTCTAAATGAAAATGCATGCTGTTATTTTCATTTCTGCATGTTCTTATTAGTTGAGATAAATACAGCTTTATACACTTCTAAACGTTTGAAATGCACATCCTTCACTCAGAACAGTTACCAAGAGGATTCCCAGCGTTGAAGGCTGTTCAGGACTTTAACTTGCATGTAATGGTTTAAATTACCTTTTTTGTTTTACATTTTTGTGAACAGAAACAAAAGAGAAATAAACATAGCTTATAAGGCCTTGAATTTCTTAAGCAAATTTATGTTTATCCTACAAGGTACTGCTTTGCTATCTCCAGCTGGAGAAGCAAGTCGCTCAGCAACTTTCCAGGAATATATTTCTTCAGTCTTGTTGTGAGGAGTGTATCTATCCCAAAGCCAGCAGACAAGTGTGAGCTTCAAGTGGGCAAAAGCTGGTTCTGGTTTAAAAACTCAAGAGCCTTGTTAATTTAACACTATTTTCAAGCTTATAATGCTTCTTATGGAGAATGTACATAGTTATATACATAGTTATGTACATAATTAGGTTCTGGACAGGGGCTTGCACAGGTCTGGCCAGCTCAGAGTTGTAGGTAAAGTGAGCTCCAGTGTGCTTGCACCAAACCCCATTGGTATCCTATGGGTAGTCCTAACGTGAAAGAAAACCCAAATGACTTAGTTGATACTAGTTAAAATGGAACTAAAGCCTATTAACTTTTTGTACACTCGTGTGAAAAGGACTGCAACATCCTATTGGCACCTCTTGTTCTGAAACGTAAATCTTAAAAGGTTTTAATAACAACATAATCAGCTCTCCTGATCGGAGTTTTTATTAATAAATTATGACTTTAACATAAAAATACGAGCCTAACGAGGTAAACCTCAGCTTATAAAGGTGAGCCTAAGGGTTATATTGAATCTGTCTATACAGAGAGGTCATGATGTTCATCACTATTTAAACTACACATGTTAAAATGTGTTCACAGATGTGCTTCTTTAAATCATGGCTATTGGAACCTCTCTGTAGTTTTGAAGCAAATGGCAAGACCAGGAACACTTATTTTGGAATGTATTTTGACAACAAGTAGTGTTCCCCAAAAAAAAAAATAAAGGGGGGAGAAAGGCGGGGGTAGGTGGGGGAAAAAACTCTCTTCTCAAAACATACTTGCTTAGCCTTAACAAGAAGCCTAGCCAAGCTGGACAGTGGTGCTCCCGTCTCTGCTCTGGTTTGCTTTTGCTGCAGCCCATCTGTACCTTCCTTAGGGAACGGTACTAGAGGCCGGAGCTCTAGAAATCTGCCCTGACAAGGTTGTTGCTGTTCTGCGTGTGCCTGTGGAAGCGTCTTTCACACTGCTCTTTTGCAAGTCTCTGAGCTGGCCCTTGCACCTCTTTTCTAATGAAAAAATAAAAAATAATAAAAAAATTGTCTCTGTGAAATTAATGGCAAAAAACTGTTGACATAGTTGGAACTAATCGGTAGACTTAACCTTGGATATGCTAGTTATTTTCTGCAGCCCTCAGACCAGTATTGTTTACTGTAAATTGCTCCGTGTAAGTACTCTGCAGTAAGTCTCTTTTGAAGTAAATTGTGTGACATCAATTGGAGTTCATGCAACTTTATGAAGTGCTTTTAAACTTGTGTATAAAATAGATATTTTGACATTTGGGCTGTGCTCTTACATAGCTACATTGTTTAGTGCATTTAAAGTGCTCTGAATATTCAGTGCTTCAGGTACAGAGTTTAACCTAAAATTGTGCAAGATGTGGAAGTTAAATATCACTGTTTCTGTGGCAGTTTTGTACAATATATGCCACATAATGAAATAGGCAAAATAAAATTGTTCTCTTAAGAAACTCTTAAGAAATTTGTTGAAAGCTTTATATTTAACTCAATTTTTTTCAAGTTTCCTGGTGTAAAATGGCTTTCTGTATAAATCCATAATAAATGTAAGTTGAAAGTCCAGTGCCTTGGAATCCTGTGCGAGCTTTTTCAAGGTATTCAAAACTTGGAGGAGTGGTTGTGGTATCACAGGGAAACAAAGATTTAAATAGAAGGTGCAGAGGTCATCTTCAAATTTTAAAATATCAGGTGTGATTTTATTTTTTTTTCTTTCTAAGTAATAATGAGTGCTGTAAGGGAATGGCACAAGTGAATGGGAACTCCATAGAAAATGGAGAACAAGGATTATCTGCTACCTGTTTGGGATCTAAAAATACAAGAGAGATGATTATCTGAGGAGCAATTTACAGGTGGCCCGAGTTGTGGGGTGGTTCTGTTTTGTTTTGTCTTTTGTTGTTATCTAAACCACCTTCTACAAGGTGTGCCCAAATATTACCTGGCAATAAAATGTAGGGCTTCAACTGATTGCTGCCTCACTGTTGTCTGCCTACCATTCAGCTGTAATGACTCCAAGGAAGAGTGGTTTTTGTCAGGGGGAAAGATTAATTGCTTAAAATACCCTGAGAGCTTTAGACTTAGAGAACTGTTAGATGGGCAGAGGAGGAGAATGAAAACTCTTTCAAATCAGTGCAATAGATAGCTGGGAGACTCAAAAGGAAAGAAACAAATTCAAAATAGTGTTCAGCCTGAAACACCTGTAATACTAAGTAATGTATCATCTGCAGTGAGAGCTGCAGAAATGAAGAGCAACAACAAAAAAAGATCTGGCTTTATGTTTCAGATGGAGTGCAAAGTGGCTCAAAGCAGTGAAGAAATGATTCAAAATTGAAGAGCTCTTGGAAAAACAACTGAATGCCTCTTGGCTTCCTGCCTCGGTTGCCGTTAAGACTTGCTTTTTAGGATGTTATGGAGGATCGAAATGTGATGTAGCAGGTATAACCATTGCAGAATAGATCTCGTTTGGAAATCTTTGCCTGGAAAGTTACTTGCTCTTTAGTTTAGGATTTAATTGGATGACTGCCACGTTCTCAAACCAATGTGCACCAGTACCAGCAGAGAAGACAATTCAATATTTGTGTGTATTCACACAACAGATGATCTTGAGTATCTTCCAAAACCATTATGACCGTGACAGGGCCACAATAGTCCCATTATTGTAGTTGTGGAATATCATCTTACTGTCAAATGGAAGTTTTCATACCATAAATAAAACAATTTTTACTGTTAAAGACAAGAGTATTAAGGTATTTTCACCTGAGTTTTCCTGCAAGTCCTACAAATCACACTTTATATTTCCTCAGTGTTCCTGGGATTGCACAGTCTCGTTTACATTTTATAACTTTTTAGGTGTCATTATTGCACAGAAAAAAAAAAAAAGAAGACTTAAGCTCAAAGGCCAGGACATACTTTCTTTCCTTGGTCTCATGATTTTCCAGGCACCCTATTAAAAGATTGAGAATTGGTAATAATACATCAACAGCAATGTCCTGTGTATTAAGAGAAGAAGAAGAAAAAAAGGTGTCTAGTCACTTATTTGGGATTTAATTTCCTTGCGTGGGACTTCCTTGTTTTTAAATTGGGTGGCTTCTCTCTTTCCATGGTGTGCAGACAATAACGTATTTCAGACTTTTCCACAGACACACAGACTTCCTTATGTTGCATAAGTTACTTTACCACACAATTGAATAGCGAGATTGTTGTTTCTCCTATTGTATGCTTTTTATTTCTGCCTGTCTTGGGGATTTTTTTTTTCTGTGTCCAGCTGTACATGATTTTTCCCTTGTGATTTTGATTTTGCTTCCTCCCTTTTCTGTTTTGTTTTTCTTCACTTTTTCCACTGTGTGTTTTATGTGCTGCTTTTACTTGTGTGGAACATTTTCCATTCCCCTCTCACTGCTCCTTTTTAAATGTTTTGATTTACTGTTCGAAACTGCTCAGTATATTCATTCCATCTGTATTTAATGGAGATTCAAGTCTTAAGATCAGAAGACATCCTAAGTCTGCCTTACATTTTGTAGTGTATAACAAGTTTGGATTTTTCCCTCTTAAAGTACCCTTTTTCCTTCCCTCCCCTTACCCCAATCATAAGTCATGTCTTTATCTACAAGATTTGCCAGTTTTTCTGTATATTCTCCAATCCAATTCTATTCATTCGCAGCCTGAGAAAACTTAGGTTCATACTTTTCACTATAAATGGGTCGTTCTGCCCACGGGCTGTCTTTTTGTTCATTCAGTTTTTCTTTTGTCTTCAGTGGCTTGTTTTCTACCCTCCCAAGGCCTCCACTGAATGGACTATCAGCTGATTTGCTCTGTAAAATTTTCTTAAGTAACACAGCAGATCCAGCTGTGGCCCTTCCATGGGAGGTGTCTTTGGGAGTAGCCCCAGCTGCTATTCCCAAGTGGTTGGGGCTGTTCCCAAAGATATTATCCTCTAACTCAACTTCGGCCAGATATTGGTGACTATTATCTGTGGGATTTCAAGCACTTGGTAACTGAGACAAAGATGGATGATAATGGCCTTGGGTCCTTCTTTTATATATCATGTACTTCGTGATGGCTTTCTCAGTCTCCTGTCTATGCTCATGTTGTCCAGCTTGTTTCTGAGGAGATTGCACCCCAAAACTGTGTGAGGAGCACTGCTGATCTGAGCTCATACAGTCACTGAGATACAGTGACCCTGTGCCACGTGCCCTGGGTGTCCCTGCTGGAGCAGGGGGTTGGACTAGATGATCCCTAGAGGATCCTTCCAACCTCAGGCATTCTGTGATTACGTGATGCGAGAGCTTAACGAGCTCTCCCAGCCCAGGGGAGCATTTCAGGCACACTCTGCTGCAGACCTGCTCACCTTCTGCCTGACTTGAACCCAGTTCTTGCTCTGAGCTGCCTTGGTGGAACGGAGCACTGCGCAGAGGCCACCTGCAACCTCTAAACGAGTTAGCCCCGGAAACCAAGGCAGTAGCGTGGGCTTCCTTTCCTAAAGTAGAGCCCTGCGTTGTGCTGATAGAGAATTTCCTAAGCCTTTGCTGGTAGCTGCTCGAGTTACGTGCAGAGCTCATTCAGGTGGGTCTGGAAGGTAATGCTCAGCTACTTGACCTCCCAGTACATTTCTCTCTAGGGTAGATTTTTTTTTCCTGCATCTTCTGGCCAAGTTTTAATCATATATAAAAAAAAGAAGCTTTATGTAAAGTATTTTTTATCTACTCCCTCCTCCTCCCATGCTTATTTTTTAATCCAAGGGCTGGAGTTTTAGACAGCACCTTGCCTGAAATCTTGCTTGGGTACTTGTAAAGACACTTTCTCCAGAAGTGTCCTACCTTATCCATGCTATGATTATATCTATTTTAGGACAATTTCTACTTATTAGGCTTGTATCTGAAGTCACAAACCCACATTTTTTTCTCCTCCTCTCCTTCCCACTCATGAGCTTCTAACAAAGGAAGTTTTTTTGGATTCGCATATGACTTTATACTGCACTTTTGCTGTTTCTATTGAGCAACGTTATGTCCAAGTCATCTAGTTTTTCCTGGATGATGCACTTGCCTGTTCTCTTATTCAGATGCAGCTACCAAACGTTTGCATCCCAACTGCTAATTCTAAAAGGTCTTACTGTATTTTTTTTTTACTTCACAAACTGCAAAACCAATTACCGAAAAGGCATCAATGTATGTAGACAATTCTTTTTTTTTCAGAGATTTTTTTCAGATCAAAGATCAAACAAGCCCTTATTAACAATAGGTTTGGGTTTATATTGTAGATAGCAATGAGGAGGCTTTCTCTCTTTCAAAACTGTCTATATAGGTAAGCTTACACATTTTATTAGGAAACAGCATCCAAATCTAATTTGCAGCAGGAAATATAAGGCTATAGTTGAATATATTGGATAATTGCCTTTCAAACAATACAATCTTGCTTTCTTTAAAAAGCAATTTAAGCAGTTTCAAAACTTATGGCTTACCCAGTAAATTAGATCTCTCTTAATAAGTATTGATCGGTGCTGTTTCAGGAAGCATTAATTAAAAAGACAGTTTAGTTCAGCAACTCCTAGGGTAAGTACTGATTTAGGCTGATGCTTAAATTCAGTATGCTGGCATGAAATAAATAGGTGCCAAGTACATTTCTAATTAAGTAAATGTCTCTGTGATTGCTTGAGGAGGACAGTTCTGCAGCAGCTTATGCAATTCTAATTATACTCCATTGAAGCACACAGTAATTAAACAAGCGTTAGATTGGTGCCACCATGATATCAATTAAGTTGACTCATTAATTAATTCTTACTTAAAGTATATTTCTGGTGACTTTATTCAGCATTCAAGGAGTGCCTCGTCCTATCAGCTAGCTAACATCGAAGTACCTACTGGGACAAGTATCTTAGAAGCGGATGATAAAGCCCCACATGAAATCAATGAAATTTTTATTCCGTGATTCTCTCATTGAAAAGTTTGTTGTTGTTGTTTCTAGCAGTTTCGACTACAATAAATTATTCTAGTGTTCGGCCTACCCACGAGCAAAGCCCTGCACCTGGGAAGGAATAACCAACCACGGTTAGAAGGCAGGCAGGCACCGGCAGTGAGGGGCAACGCTGACTGGGACCAATGCTCATCAGTGAACTCTGGGTGCTCCACCGTTCTCCCCATGACCCCGTGTACAAATTCTCCTCCACACTACGCTTGCAAAGCACCCAGAATGGACGGCACGCAGTCCTGTGCTGAGATACTGCGAGGGGTCCTGTTTCTTCGGCTCCGCATCTTCAGTGTGTTCCTGTGGCTGTAGAGCATGTCTTACAAAGCAGGCCCTCACCTCAACTTTTCACTGCTTCTGGTTAACCCTGTGTGATTTTGATCCCTTGCGGTGACGGTTCCCAGTGCAGGGAACTGCTCCGGAGCTTGCACGGCCTCCTGAGTAGTCAAGCCCAGTGCTAGAATGAGCAAAGCCAAAAGCCCTTGCCACAGGTTAACCTGATGATTTTCCATTTGTTGCAGAGCATAGTGGGATTAGGCTGGATTTCTGACAGCTGGGATTCTGGCTAGCATGTGGTAACCCATGTGATTCCAGAACACCATCGTTCCCTTTGGACCAAAAGCTTCCCATACCACACAGAATCACAGAATGGTTGAGGTTGGAAGGCACCTCTAGAGATCATCTAGTCCAACCTCCCCTGCTTCAGCAGGGACACCAAGAGCACGTGGTGCAGGATTGCATCCAGACAGGCTTTGAAGATCTTCAGGGAAGAAGACTCCACGTATAAATATATATATATGTGTTTATATAATACATATATGTACATATATAATGCTTTTAAATGTATATATAAAGAGGATAAATGTATAAATATATATTTATACATAGATATGTTTTAAATACATATATGTATTGATATGGACACAAAATACATATAAATACATATGGATATAATTCATAGAAGTTTATGTATGTTACATGTGTTTAATAAGATCTGATTACATGAAGTTTAAGTCCATAAGGAATGAAGAGTACATAAAAAGAAAAATACGACATCTGTACTACTTATGAAAGTGTTTGTAGAAATTATGTAAAATATTCATTATTAGCTGTAAATGAAGTTAACAACTGAGGTTAAATGCAAATAGAAAATAATTAAACAAAAGCGAAAAATGGGCTGAGGCCCCGCCACACTTTGCCAGTCCGCTGAAAACACCTGATGTGTTCGGGCCGGGGTTCAGGACAGCGGGGGTTCCAGGAGGGTGGAGGACACAGATAAGTTGGGATATGCCCAAGGACCATGGACTCTGAGGAGGCCGTGAACCAAGGGGCCCCCATCTGGTCCCTCACTGCTGTGGGTGCTGAGAGCCTTCCAGCAAACAAATATTATTGTCATGTTACCTACATCAGTGAGTCTCAACTTGAAGACAGCTGAGCGTAATCATCAGGTTCAAATAGATGGTGAAAAGTTTGCTCTAAATCGCCCCAAAACATTTCATAAACATTATGGACTGAAATCTGATGTGAATTAGTGGCACAAACCTTATGAAGGGCAGCTAAGGGAGCTGGGATTATTTAGTCTGGAGAAGAGGAGGCTCAGGGGAGACCTTATTGTTCTCTACAACTACCTAAAAGGAGATTGGAGTGAGGCAGGGATTGATCTCTTCTCCAGAATAGTTACCAATAACACAAGAGGAAATGGCCTCAAGTTGCACTGGGGAAGTTCAGTTTGGATATTAGGAAAAACTTCTACATGAAAGGAGTGCTGAAGCATTGGAACAGGCTGCCCAGGGAAGTGGTGGAGTCCCCGTCACTGGCAGTGCTCAAGAAACGTGTGGATGAGGTGCTTAGGGACATGGTTTAGCAGGCAGGGTGGTGATGGGTTTATGGTTGGACTCAATGATCTTGAAGGTCTTTTCCAACCATAATAATTCTGTGATCTGAACTGTTCTATTTTTGAACAGATCTAGCACCTCTCCTTTATGCAGAGGCTGGTCGGTCTACTCATCTCCAAGCTAGGGAATCGAGGCACACAGATCTATAAACTTCATTAGCCTTCACAAAGCAGTGATGGTTGCCTGCAGACCACTCCTGTTGGAAAGACCCTTAATGCTCTGCCAACTGATGGTACTGAGATCTGTTTTTTGGGGTTTTGTTTTGTTTTTTATTTTTTCCCTTACCCTTCTCCAAAGCTCTTCTGGCACATCAGCATAACCCAAGCTCCCTGTTAATTGGGAGGAGGATTTAGCCTCTTGGACTTGTCGTTTGGAAATGGGGCTCAAGTGTTTGCTCTTGCCCTGCTGATCCCCACTGTGCCGTCTGTGCAGAACAGCTTGCCAGTTCGGGACAAATGGGACAAGTACCTGCAAGCTGCGGGGAGTCCTCAGCGAGAGTTGGGTTCATGGTACCCATCACACCTTGATAAACAAGTACCAATATTCCTGAGACCCAAGATCTGCAAGAGCTGCAGTCAGATTAGCCCAAGATTTGTAACTGCAGTTAGCAGCACCCGGAGAACATCTAATACTGCATCAACAGGGCTAGTTCAGGTCTGTGGCCAGGCTGTAAAACAGCCGCCTCAGAGCGATATCTCCTGTCAGCCGCCGCGGATGGCTGGAAAGGACCGTGCCGCTCCGTGGAGCAGGATAGCAGGACGCTAACTTGTTCCCACAGCTTGACTAGGGCAGGTGTGAACCACACAGCACACTTTCGGTATATGTGAAAACTATTCTACACAAAACAAATTATTAGAGACTCTTCTTCTGTCAAGGAAGAATCCGTGATAAAAAAAACCTCTTCTGTTAATTTGTGTTGGTCATTGTGAGAGGAGGAATGATTTTCCTTTTATTAAACAAAAGCCAAAGGAAAAAAAGTGGTAAACTAATAAATATAGTTTTTACCCCTTCATTTTGGTGACAGAATGAGAGTGTTTGCCATTTTTGTGAAGATGTAAGTTGTAT
This sequence comes from Tinamus guttatus, assembly GCF_000705375.1. Next base: position 264,405 of record NW_010578798.1, on the reverse strand, counting down.
AGGAGATGGCAGCTTGATCACAACATGTGCTTTACTGAACAGAAGAATATTGGCCTGATTGAAGAGATAGTGAAGGTCAGGAGAAACAAAACAAGGTTGTCTGAGTGATGACTGAGTCTTAATAGGTGTGAAAAACATGAATGCCCATTAGTAGTTTTAACATTTATGAGTTATTTAATGTAATAGGAAAATTTCATTAGGAGCAGCAGGTTTGAAAACATGCCACATATGCATATACTCTGCAGCCTGCTCTTTCCTTATTCTGACCCAGGTTTCTATGGGTATTTAATTTTGCTAACCATCTGGAGACCCATCTGTAATGAAAGATGAAGCAAAAAGTATTAAATATTTGACTTTTTCCTGTATTGACTCTTAGCTGGGCTTCCTTTTGCTCTTAATAAACTATTTTCTTATTGCTGCTTATGTCCCTCGCTAGCCATGCCTTGTTTTGTGTTCTGGCCTTACGGAATTCTATTTCCACAAGCAAGTTGATGGGCAGCATATCTGACTTGCTCATCATTTTGTTTATTGAACTATATCCAACCTCAGATATTCTTCTTTAGGTGGATTTATTTCTACTTCTGTATTTTTTATTTTTTTAACAAATATAAATGAATTGCAACTCTCAAGTCATAGACAGAAAGTTTCCTAATTTTATTTTCTCTCTTTTCTTCACCTTTCCTCTATAGTCCTACTCCTTCTGTTAACAATTCATGAAACTTATGACAAGTTCGCTATAAACGCCATTGCTGAAACTGAAGAGACAATCTGGAGAGGCTGGGTGTAACAATATGATAGTGTCATCTTTGATTAGCACCAGTGCTCGAAGTCCGCATTTGCTAAGATTTCCAGATCAAAACCGGTAGGTGCAGAAGAAAATTACACCTATCCGCAACTCAGGAGAAGACTAACAGCCAAAAAAGGAGTTGGTTTCTATTCATCTGCCTTAAAAAAAGTAGAAATAAAACCCACGCATGCTCTTAGTTCCCAGCTGAGCAGAACTAATGGCCTGGAGCTCCCCTGGCAGTAGGTGCTGAGGGACCAGGCTGTCGCATCAGGGCTTACTGGGAGTGACTCCCGAAAACAACAGGCCTGGCTAGGGAAACCAGCATTCTATTGTTTATGCTGGAAGCGTTCAAAACAAGATTACGTATCTCTCTAAAACAAGATTACACATCGCTTCAAAACAAGATTACGCACCTCTTCGTTGGCCGGGGTTTCGTGCTGCTGAGACACGAGCCAGGTGATATTTCAGAGCGGCCCTGCAAGGCTTTGCTCCACACTCAGCCTTTGCACAGGGCATGGGGTTTCCTGAACTTCTGCTTGGAAAACAGTGGGAGGCTGAGCATCTTGAGTAAGGGCGCAACTCAAGTCAGGACTGGCCTTGGCGTTGCAGCATGTGGATTTACTCCTGTAAGCCAAAACTCGCTCCTGTCGAGGGCCCGTCTCCAAAGAGCCGCCGTGAAGGCAGGTTGCTGCAGGGCTGGGGACAGCCCTCACCAGGGAACTGGTGTTTTGCCCTCAGTGATCTTGCGGAGCGCAGCTTCCAGGTAACGGTGAGCAAAGTCCAGACAGCAGCAAAGCAGCAAGGGGAGAGGGAGCCTTTTCCAAAACGGGGCTCCCGTTTCCACGCTCTTTGCTCACTAAAAGACGCTGCCCTTCCAGCAGCAGGTGCCTCCTTGCATGCTTCGTTCTTGGTGCGCGGTTCCACTTAGGCCTTGCTCGTCACTTTATTAGCCCCTAAGTGCTGTTTAATCACATTTACTTGCTCAGATCAGAAAAGCCATTAACCACGTTTTCCTACCTCAGACTTCTCCTGTAGCCACCCTCCCTGATAGCACATAACCCTCCTGGATGATAGTATATAACAATATAGGCAATGGCATGTTTAAAACAAACAAACAAACAAACAAACAAAAAAAAGAGACTATGTATTTTCAGCTCTCATAAACATTACGCTTTTTGAAAACAAATTTAATACAGAGACTAGTTTTTATAGTTATTAATCACAATTATACACACAATTATACAGAGAAAAATCATGTAAATCATGAAAAAGTATATTACAGTCCTAGTCAATAATCAAGTTTTACATTTATATTCATAACCAGTGCACTAGACTAATGTCTCATTTAGATTAGAAGGTTTCTATCAGTTTACAAGCTCATTAAGATTGGCCAGCTATCCTGGTACATAAAAGATATCTTCTCTCTTATTGAAAAAATATTTCGGCAATACATTATATAAGCACTGTATTTTATAGAGCCTTAGTGTTCAGTTTCCAATTTGGTTTTATAACCCCCCAATAAGGGATAACAGCACCCTAAGAGAAAGTCTCTTTTCTGAATACATAAAGGTGAACCCAGCTCCATGTCCATAAAAATAGTCCAAGAGAAATATTTACTGTTAGGTTGGTGTGTGTTTTCTGCTTCACTTTGCCACAGGCATTAGCAGAGACATACAGAAGGGTGAAAAGGAAGAAAGATGAACTGAAATTCACATCAGGGTATTTTAATCTTGGGATTTTCACAGCAATTTTCTTTCTTTCTGCGTTTATTTATTTGTTTGTTTATTTTAAATCCCCAGTTTTTACTTGTGATCTGCAGATTTAAAGTGGGTAAATTTCCTAAATACTCCTGTGGCACCTGTACAGAGATGAAGTATTTGCAGGTGATATGGATGGACAAGTATCACGCAACTAAGATGAATATTTGTTATTATATATTTTTTTAAAAAAAGAAATAGACACAATTTATATAGAGAGAAGAAGAATTGCTACCAGCTGGTTCTCACAAGTGCCTCAGTTTTTTAAAGAGCGGATTATAGGCAGCCAGGGATAACATTCAGGCTGTGCTCCTTCGCACCTATTATGAGATAGAGGAGGAAGGCAGGTGCCTGTGTTCAAGATGGGAATACAGAAACTCCTGCCCAGAGCACTTCTGCACAGGGGAAAGGATGTGTTGAGCTTATGTGGTGCCTTTCCTGCCAAGTGCTCCATGTCAGCGGGCTAGGAAAACACAGCACAAAGTGGTATTTACTTCTGTTATCATATTATGGCTTTCCCAAGCCACTCACTTGACTTGGTATTGGTCTTTTAAGAGCTCTTAATATATTTTTCTAGTTGGTTTCTACACTCTGCTTCCCTGTGGGCTTTATGGAACTTGCTTTAGAATTAAACCACAGCAATGATTAACCCGCAAGGCGAATGTTGCAAGTCAATAGCACCGGCCGCTAGCAGAAGGCACCGAGAGTTCGCCGAGTTCGTGGGGAGCGTTGCTTCAAACGAGAGCCCTGCGAGGAGTTCTCCATTCCCCCACGCAGGGTCTGGCACTGGCCAAGAGGAAGGGCTGCACAGAGAAGCTTCGCCACAGCACTCATGTAAGCCACAGCTTGGCATTTCCACCTTCATCTTCCTGAAGATTTGCACTGCATTTTTACTCCATAATCATTTTTAGAGCCATGGGTCCTCATCCTTGGCACAGGAAACACTGTTCCAGGAGGAGTAACCAGGAGCAGAGAGAAAAAAAAAAAGACATATATATATACATAAAGGCATGTTCTAAGGTCGCATCTCTTAGTTTTCACCATCTTCGCTCTCTGCAATCTCCACAACAGGTTGATCAGCTCAATGTAAACATAAAACTATAGATCAAGAAGACTTAAGGAACAAAAGCACCATAGTGCCATGAAGACTTGAACTGCTGCATTTTGAAAGCGTAAGCCCTATATGTGTAGATCAATATTTAATGCAGAAGCCGAAGAAAAACTAACTTTCCATTAGCAGTTTTGGCACTATGTCAGAAACTCTCTAGTGGTAGCTCTTGCAAGTGTATCAAGGTGGTGTGCTACATAAGCAAAAAGATGCAAATGTGTAGCTTTGTGCTCTTCGTTTCTAAAAATTCAGCCAAATCAAACAAAATTACCGAAATATACCCTTACAAATTAATGATTGCAGGATCTCCTCTGTGCAAGGAGGCATCAATATCCCAATCTCCTGAGCCATGAAAGCCGAGCATGGCTACAGCAAGTCAACAATTGTCAACAACTTCTTCCAAGAGTTGTAGCAAAGAGATGAAGAATTCCCCAGAGGTACTGCGAACTAAGAGAAGAAAAGCCACCTGGAGAAGAAATAGAAATACAAGCAATAATATGAAAAAATGGGAGGAGACAGGCTGAGGAGTCAATGTGTTTGTTCTGACACAAGCTGGTCAAGGAAAGCAGAGAGCAAGAGAGAAAGAAATATCACCAGAGACAGGAAAGGACAGAAATCACAGCTTCCTTTGCTAAGTTTCTTCATAAAAGAGGATCGTAAGCCAGAACTCAATCACTGTGCAAATAGGGGAACATGTGCTCTGCTAGTTGGAAGAGATTAAGCTGAAGTCTCAAAAGAAACTTGCTTGGTATAGGGATATTTTGGCCAATCTAGCCACTACATATAGCTTTCCTGGAGTAGTTTATTTGCATCTGTTTCTTCCATCATGTTTGTTGCTGGCTATTGGGATGGGTCCTGGTCAGAATTACTCATCAAATGACTTCTCCGTCTCTTCCTGTCACAGCCTTTCAAAACTTCTTCTACTGAGGAACTTTTGAAACTTCCTCTACTGACCAATCATCTCAGTCACTCTGCAGAAAGGAGGAATCTCCATTCCAGACTTGAATGCCAGAGAGCCCCTTCCATGCAGAGTGCTGGCCAAGGTAGGTAAACACATGCACCTTTTCTCTCTGCTGGTCGTCCATGTGATCTTTTCAACAGCAGAGACTGTCTGCAGGTTTTCACAGAGTAAACTGAAACTATCAATTTAAGAAATGCTGCCATTTGCCACATCACCATAACAGTTTACTGAATCTCACGGAGTAAAGGATACAATGAACTATCATCACACGAACTCGTGACTGGGCAAAGTGACTCAACTCAGTCTAAGGAAGTTTAACAGTGGAAAGATTTATCTAACAAGTAAGAAAACTCCTGTTTTCTTACTAAAGGTGCTATAGGAGCTTATCAAAACATACAATTATTTCACAGAATCACAGAATGATTAAGGTTGGGAGAGCCCTTTGGAGATCACCTAGTCCATCCCCTCTGCACAAGCAGCTCATGAGCCAACAGCATTGCTCCTCCAGCAGTTCACCTAGGGGCAAGATATGAAAGGGCATTAAACGAAGAGAGGTTCAGAAAAGGATTACAACGAAAACTGCAGTCCTATCTGCAATCGGCAGTGTGGTATCAGCATGTGCACAGGCACTTCATCACTCAGCTGGCATCATAACCACATGCGACATCCCTGATTTCCCCAGCCTTGGGTTAGCTAAGATTCATTTCCTGTTTACTGGAAGGCCTTCAGGGTGGAGGAGCAGTTTTTGGATCCAGCTGTGTTTTGCACCTTTTACGAGTGAAAAGACTTGCCTCTGTTTTTGCAGGCAGTGTTTAATAATTACACAGACCCACATGAAGAAGTTAACTTCTATAACAGAGAGGGCACGCAGAAATGCTGAAGCTGCTGCTGCTTGTATCCCACAAAACACTGTGACTCCAAAATGTTGGTTTTGCTCAGCCTGCCTCAAAAATGCCATTTCAGTAGTCACACTGACTACATTGGCAGTATCTGGTTGCATCAAGCTGTCATAAGGCTTTCAATTCCACGAGGCTCATGGTAAGACACACCAAGTCTGACACCCTGCTTTAGGCGTATCTTCTTGGTCACCATAAATATGAAAAGCTCCTACAGCATCTCCATAGAAATGTCCTTAGGTATGAGCCCTCGAGCAATGAGAACACTTTAAAGGGCTTTCAAGCTGTTGGAGAGCTTTGCTAACCTAACTGCATTCTTGATGGCAGTGATAAGACTGTAAGGAGTCATGCGGTGGCAGATTGCAACGCCCCTGCGTCACTGAACAGAAACAAGTTGTCAACACAGAAAATGTCAGAGCACTTCAATATCTGGCATGGTGCACAAGAGCCTGGGAAACAGCTGCTTGCACCCAAGAAATCAAAGCCACACTAAGGCTGCCTTCGGAATTGGTCACGAGGTGAGACAGAAGTTTTGAAAGAGTCAGGGGCGTCTGCCTGTTTGAGGGCAACCTTCAGGTGACAAAGGTGTCACACTAACCTATTTTTTATGGATAACGCCACATCCTTCTTTGAGTCATTGCTTCTCAGGGTTGTTGTCCATTTACTGCGGCCCTCATCCTCAGATGTACTTTTGGCTGCATTATAAGGTCTTTACCTGGTTATGAACATTCCCCCCCCTATTTTTGTTGCTTCCAGATTTCTGTCACCTGCAGATTTCATGCAAAAATCTAAATAGTTGACGAAAATATTAAATTGTCTGAGCAAATGCCCACCTGCCCTGATCTCTGTCTTGCCTTTCAATATATTTCTAGAAAAAATAGCATTCCTGACCCAGAGAGGTACGTGGTTAGTTAATTATAAGACCCTTGCACATAAATTGTATAAGACCAAATAACTTGAAAAATGTCTAATTTTAGTTAGTGCTTCATTTTCTAAAAGTAAGCTTTTTATTGTGTCAGTCTACGTAGACTATGGGCTGGATATATCAAACATTTTTTCTCCCCTACCTTGCTATTCCTGATTTTTCTTTTCATTGTATTTTTTTTTTGTTTCCAGTGATTTATTATTATATCACTAATGTATTATTAATTTATTATTGTATTATTTTAATGACTTAGTCAAATCATTAACTTCCTTCAGCTGCTGTCTTGTTTTAAATTTACAATGTATTAATCATTAGCATTAATTTAATCCTTTAATCCTCACATGTTCCGTGTTCAGGTTTTTCTGAGGGTTCAATGGAATATCCTCCCCAGATTCTGATTTTTTTAACAATAGGAGGGCCATCTGGCTGTATCTCCTTGAATTGGTGGTGTACCTATCTTGTCACATAGAAAGATGTTGGTGATCCAGAGCTCTGTGTCTGCGTTAGTGTCACAAATGCTAATTCATTATTTATTATACTTTCATTTGAGGAATAACCCTAATAGTATGATTAGAGCATTCTGTATTTTAGACATGTGCCTATATAATGTTTTAATCTTAATCCGCTTTTGTTTTCTTCTACTTATTTTTCCTAGAGGGGCACCATCCAGCTACTCTATTGTTAAACCTTGCCTTCATCACACTACTACTTACCTCATACTATTTGAAGGGAAATTGCAATAAATTGACATAGCAATTAAGGCACTTTTCCTGGTCTCAGGTCCTCATTGTGCACAGGCTTTTAAGAGACTCACAAATCAAAGCTCTCGGATTACAGAGGACACACAACCCCTGTATGACCCTGCCATCGCTGCTCCATTCTTCATCAAGCGGCTCCCCGTGGTCATGGCAGAGGAAGCAGAGGAGACTTGGAAGAGAGAGCACAGCCTCTGCTCACTCCAAAGTTGTTTGCCCCAGAGCTTCTCTTTCTCTGACGGAGCTGTTACATTACAGCTGTTTCAGGCTGAATTAAAATTTAATACAGCAATGCCAATTTCTCCCCCCTCCACCTTGGGTGCACACAGTATGCTACTGTGTGACGCAGTTTTCACTTTCTTTCGTGTACATGAGTTTCTTTCAGCGGACTCCTCAAGGTAATTTGTGGCTGGTACTTAACAAACGATCTCCTGTTTAGAATCATCTTTTCTTCTCCGTGCTCAGTATGTAATCCTATGTCTTATATATTGCTCAGTGCTCACTCTTTGTTCTGAAGAGGGAACTATTATTTTCCACATATGCTTTTTAATTACCACCACCATTCTCACTTATCACACTTAGTTCCTCAGTGCCATTAATGTTTATAGTAACCTGTTCTTTGAGGAAATTAGATTTTAGGTGAAAAATAAAAAGTCCCAAAATATCCTTGCCTCTGTAGTAACCTCAGTAACAGATTAGAAGCTAGCAGAGATACCCTCCCATTTACTTTCTTGAGCCTGGAAAAGGTGGAGGATGGAGACACTCATTCCCAGCAGAGCAGCTCCTTTTCCACGCAGCCAGTTTTCACATCCCTGTGGCTGGGGATGGTCCGAGCAGGGGCAGAGCTGCCACCCTCATGGGGACACCAGCTCTTGCCATGCCCCTCTCCCTGCTGGCCTGACCGGCTGTCACCAGAACGGCCCCCAGCCCTGCTGCTCAGAGGCCTCTGCGTCGAGGGGGAGGCCGTGGTGCTGAGCAGACTCCTCTGACCCCTGGGGCAGAGGAACCTTGGGCCCTTCGGGGTCTCCTTCTGCAAGGTGTGGGTGCAGACAGAGGTGTAGGGGTGCAGGTGGCACAGCCCTGCTGCGGGGGACGTGCTCAGGGGAACTCATGGCTACCGAACATCCCCGCACTGCTCCTCGATTCTGGATACGCTGCTGATCCCCACGCACCCCGGGGGCCACCTTCATTCCGGCTCGGAGCTGCCTGCAGCCTGCGCGGCGCCCGGGCT
>NW_010578798.1:240400-255171 GCF_000705375.1 Tinamus guttatus | reverse complement strand
TACTCTTATTTATGTTGCGCTTTGTGTTTTCCTTAGGGGTCGGGCCGCTGTGGAGCGCGATGTTAAGCCCCCTGGGGTCCCCACATCCTGAACGCGTACGGGTTTATAGCTTGGTGTGGCCTGGGACAGGCATGCCTGTGCCACTAGCGTTTCTGTCGCGGTTTGCCTCAAACCATGGAAACTGTGAGGACTCTTAGTTTTTCACGTGGCCGAGCAGGGTTTGTGTGGACTAATACTAGCAAAGTAAATCTACAGCTTCTGCAGTTGTAGAGCTCTCTTGCTTGAAAAGATGAGCTTGGGGATGACATTTTTTTTTCTCTAATCTCTTAATTATGCCTCTAAAATAGTGTAGGTGAAAGCACTGACGAGATGAAGTCTTGACTTAAAAACAGTGTGTATTCTGAAAGCTGAAAAGCAGCTAACAGGTGAAGTGCCCTAGCCTTGGAGAGGCTTGGGGAAGGCACCACATCCTTTCTGTTGCCTTGGGTGTTATATGGATGTCTGTGGTGTGCAGGCCTGTAATGCATAGAAATTGTTAGATTACAGCTGTGGAGTCAAATAGCTCTCCTGATTCATTCTTCCACAAGCTTTAATGAGCTCTAAAAAGCTGGTACCGCTAAACAGCACCGTGGTTAAACTAATGGCCTGCCGCTCAGAGGCAACGCTTGTCTCCTGATCCCGTGCCCTGGGCACAGGGTGGGAGGAGATGCATCTCTTCTCCATCCCCTGCCTTCCTTCCCTTCTTGGCCACTTGACCCTGCTGCTCGGAGGCCACTTGACCCTGCTGACTTTTCGGAGCTAGTTCAACATGCTAGACCAGCAGAAAACCCCCCTCTGGCAGAGGAGGAAGAGGCTCTGGAGCTGGCAAGGCCGATGAGTGTGGCAAGAAGCCCGAGAATTGCGGGGGATGTCCTGAGGTGGCAGGAGGGCAGCTCATCCACACAGTGAGAGGAGCAGGACCTTACCCAGCGTGTCCTCCTTAACGTATGGGAGGCTAGAAGGAAAGAAATGGCCTGTTGCAGGGAATAATGGGTGGATGTTCAAGAGAGGTTCTGGATTCTGTGTGTTGCGTGTGTTTTTGTTTTACTCTTCTCCCAACATGTATCTCTTAGTTAAACCTGTCAAAACCAGGAAATAGTTGAGGCGAATGTACCTGCATAGGAGGGAAGACAAGGGCTAATCTTGCCATCTGCTGTCACGTATCCTCAGATGAGGGAACCAGTCTAGTGCAGTCTGTGGTTCAAAACTTACTACATGGAAAAATACTGTTATGTTTGTGTTACCTTTCAGAAAATTGGATTAACTCTTACAAGATGAACAATGAAGCATGCAAATTTCACAATTTTGTGAAAGGACATTTTTTGAGAGGGTGTATTTTTAATCATTTATTTATGTATTTATTTTTATTTGTCTTCATGTATTATGGGTATCATTTTCTGCCCCTTTCCCTGTGCTTGGTTTTGTCCACAGTGTTTCCAGTACTGACCGAAGATGGATGTGGAGGGATGTACATGGGAACATGAGCTGGCAAACCTGGTGCTGTTTGCACGTGCTCTCCCAGACTCCTGCCACTTGCTGCTCAGAAGCACAAGAGGTTACCATGAAGTGTGTGGAGATTTTTTTAAAATTTTTTTCTTCAGATCTAATTTCACAGAATTTGTGTAGATTAAATGCTAATCTTGCACTCACATGCACTTGAGGGATTTCTCTTGTGTAGTTTTCCCTGGAATTGGCATATACTTCTGTCCTCACAGCATCTGTGGCAATAGGTTCTGCAGCTCAGTGGCAAGTCACTAAAGTCTGTAACTTTTTAAATTTTTTTCTTTTCTTTCTTCTTTTTTTTTTCTCTGATCAGAAGCATCAAACTAAGCCAATTCTTGACAGAGACAGTGACTTGGCTCTCCAAATCACTTGCAATCTTATAAGCCTTTGTTTCAGTTCCATCTCAACCCAGTCATTTTCTTCCAAACTGAAGACTTATTTAGTCAGCCCTTATGTGGGAGCCACTGCTGTCTTCCGCCTGCCTTTACTGCTTTATACCTTTGCCTCTCTAGGGCTTCTGTATTTTTTATATCCCCCTCCTGTTGTTCCAGCTGTTCAGACTGTGGTTTGGAAAGAAATCATAGATCTGTTGTTTTTATGAAACTACCATATGGAAAGGACTTGTTCCCGAGTGGTAGTGGTGAGCTTGCAGTCTCGCCAGCTATGGGTTATCTTCTTCCATGTATGTATATATCTACTTCTAAAACTTTTTTTTGTGGGTGTTGCTTTAGTATGTATTGAGCCTCAGAGATCCTGTGCCTTAACAACCTTAAATAACCCGAAGTAGTCTGACTGACACCTTACTGCTTGCCTTCCTCCCCAGACCATACAGCACAGCCCTTTATCTTCTGTTTTCTTACTCGGTTATTTACCTACGCCCTCACAAAAGACCTTCCCTTTTATTCTATGGCTGCTGTATTTCTTTATCGGCCTTTGGGGCAGGACTCTCTCAACAGCCTTCTGGAGATCTCAGCAGACTGTATAGACTGGATTTCCCTCATCCATATGCTCAAAGAGCTCTTGCGGGTTTGCAAGACAGGATCTCCCTTTCCAGAAGGCGCGCCGGTTCTTCCCGGAATATCCAGTTTCATAGCGCGGTGTTGGAAGCGGAAGCGCTGCTCCTGCTGAGGTGAATCTGACCTTTGAGCACAGGCACAAGGATCAGCAGAGGGATTTGCTGATCTGCTCTGAGGGGCTTTGGCTGCCCCGTGCACCTTAGGTTCTGAGCCTGCCTCTACCAAGATGCTCTGATTCTGATTAGTGGAGCTACATGTGTCGCTGTGAATGCAGGTGACTTCTGTTGCCTGTCCAAGCTCCAAGGAGAACTGACTGAGCATTTCAGACTGAGGCAAGAGCCTTCTGTGAAAGAGAAATGTTCTGCTGAGATGGACTGCAAGGTGCTACTCCATTTCCCCGTGATCTCTCTTGATTCCATGCGAGATAAGTGCTGTACGGGAACATTAACACTTAGAGCCAGAGCTGAATGTGAGTGACTCTAATCCCAAAGCAATTGTAGGAAAGGGCTGCGTCGGGGGTAAGGCCATCAGCCCTCCAAATTTAACTTCCAGGGTCCTCTCATGGAAATAGTATTGCTAAGGCATTTTGATCAGTTTATTGTCGAAACCCTGACTCTCTCATTTGGAGGTGATGCTGAATAAAGGTCCTATGGGGTAACTGTGCTTTTAACTGCCTTTATTGTCATTTTGGAATGACTCGTGTTACGTGACCCCTGTTAAAAGTTCACAGGGAGTAATATTAGGGCTGCCTTTGCTAAGTTTGCTTAGCATTTGCTAGTTTGATGTTAGAGCATAGCCCATCTTGCTTGCTGCTGCTAGTTTATTCTGTCCAGTGCAGTTACTTGTGAACTGGTTCAGAGAGCCAAACCAGCAGGAAACGGGCAAACCAGATTGTTTCAAGAGCCTTTGTTTCCTTGAATTGGATCACAGCAGGAGAACAGCAGCGCCTCTCCCTACAGCAAATACTGATTAAGGGTTTTTCTTCATCTTCAAGCTACACTGTTGCTTTTTTGAGTTGACTCAAAGTAGATGTGGAAGCAGGGATAATGAAATTACTAGGAATAATTGGTGACATTCTCTGAATGGGCAAATTTTGAGCTCTTTTTTCCCCTACTCTCTGCAGTCTCTTCTGTCTTCCCCCATGCTTCCAGCCTCTTGACTCATCATGCTTTATTATTCTTTGACAGATAAATATGCCTTTTTCAGAATATATATTTTTGGAAAGATCCCTTTTGCTTTCTGCGAGAAAGAAGAAATGAAAGACTGGTTCTGTTTCTTACTTCCTGACAAGGGGCCAGGGCAGAAGTTTGTTTTCTTTAAAATTCAAACCTTCTTCCTGCAAGGTCACTTTTTGACACTTTCTGAAGAGAATAAGTTGTAGCAGATGACTTCTGTCGTGGAGAAGGCGAAGCTCGTGTGTTGCCCTCCTAGCTTCGCAAGGGAAGATTGAAAATAGGCCTTGAAAACCTGCCTGAGTTTGGCTCTGTTACTTGGGGAGCTGTCCTCAGAGTGCTAGGACTTAACAGTAGAACAAGCAATGTGGTGGTATGAGTCTGTTGATCAGTGGAAAGTTCCTTTATTTATTATTATTTTTTTTCCCTTTACCCCTTCTTCTTCTACTGGTCCCCCATATTGTGCAAGGCCTATGTTGGTGCTCGACAAGCTGCCTTATTTTCCTAATACAGCACAAGAGACAGTCCGGGAGATTGAATCAAAATTTGGAGAGCCAGGGGACCCCTTCTTCATGGTGCCGGTGAGTTAGAGCCGCTCCTGGAGGAGGCCCTTTTTGGGAATGGGGGTGGGAAGCCCTCCAGCCTTTCGGCAGGCGGCTGCGCTGCGCCTAAGCTGGCGGGATAGGTGTTACGCTTGCCGAGGAAAGGAGATTTCAGATGCGACTGAAAGATTTGACAGCGGCAACTAATCCGTTCTAAGCATTCAACATCCATTTAGTCGAACTGAAACGCTCTGTATGAGGCTGTTTAAGGCTCGTAGGGAATATATGAAGTGCATTAAAAGCAACAAAGTATCGAACTCCAAAGGGAATTAAGAGAACTAACAACTTATGGCTCTAATTTTATGGTGTCACTCTTAAGGCAGAATTTTTGGTATATTCTTTGAAATACAAAGGATATTTGCAAAGTTAGTTATATTTTAAAGAAATTCTAAGCTGTTACATTATTTAAATTAGTACAAATAGTGCAGGCTGTTTTTTAAAAAGAACCAAGGTTTAGCATCCGTGCTGTTAATACCATGCTCAAGAATAGCTAATGTGTTCTCGATACCTACTATTAGCTTAACAAATAGATCAACCTCTAGAATAAACTGTATGTTGCCAGGATATACTGACCTGCTTAATGGAAGCATTTCAAAATGGATTTCTTTGATGGAAAGGAGACTTTCAACTGCATTTATTAGTAGGAAGAGACATTGAATTTCAGTAAGCCGATCCGGCCCTTTTCCCTAAGCATTATGTTTACTGCAGGCGGAAATCCTCGGGCTTATTTCTGCTTGGAGGCTTCTGCTGCAGCCGGGCAGTTTGGCTGTGTCATGCGCATGTTTCCACCGGCACGAAGCCTTAATGACTCGCTCTAGGATTAATCCAATACGAGTAAGAAACAGGATTTGTGTCTTACACAAAGCAGGGATGAGACAACTGTCAGTTTCCCGTTTGCTTCCCTGATATCGGAAGGATCAGTGGAGTGGTTTGGGTAGGTTTTTGGTTTGGTTTCCCCTTTTAATTATGAAAGAACAAGATTATGAAGAAAGTGGGCCAAACCCAGGTGAGTCTTTTTTTTTAAAACACAATATGATGGATCTAATGACTATTGTACTGCAGTAGTGAGGCCTATATTTTCAGCTGTATTAGCAGCTTTTCCAGTGTATTTTTATTAGAAATACACTGTACTTGATTGTAATAGTGGCCTAGGTATGGAAAACTAAAACAGTGATGTTGACAAGGTAAGTGATGGGTGCAGTATTAGAATCCTCCCTTATGTAAAGCGAGCTTAACTGCATACATAGGGCTTAAGTACATCTTCTCTTTTTTAAGATAAGGAAATTGTGCTAGTTATTTTTAAAAAAACATAGAGCAAGAGCATAGAGCAGTGCTGTATTTAAAATATTTAGACATTATTTGGGTCACGAATTTAATTTCTTTGTAAAGACTGCACCGAATGCTTAAACTCAAATCATGCAAAAGCTTCTATAGATGAGATGCACGGAGAGGTTTTTGTGGTCTTTTTGCAATTTGAGTTAAAGCTAGCTCATTGCTTTTGAAAACTCTGCTTTATTTTTAGAGCTCTGAAGAATATGTCTGTATAATGCTGGAGTGAAAGGAATAATAAATTCAAAATTAAGGTTGTCTGAATTTTCTTTAGCTGCTTGTTGATCAAGAATTTGGAAATACTTAGTGGAGAGAATAGTGTTACAGTCCTTGCTAGAGTAAATTCCCTTGGCTTTGTCACTTCTACATTTCAGTTCAAGTGGCTTTTAAATTTAATAAGCGTTTGAAGCTAAAAGTATCCACACAGTAAGCACTTACTGTACAAACAAATTACATGTTCTTAATATGAGCCAATACAAACTAAACAAAATACTATCAACTTCATGAAAATGTTACTGTAGTTTTTATTACAAATACTTTAACATACATAGACTGTGACTGAGCGCAACCTTTTAAAAACTGTCCAAGACTTGTGCTTCTCTGGGAAGTATTAGTTATTTTCCAGTTGAGTTTGCCTTTAGACCTTTCTGCATAAAGTTAGAAGCCTCCCTTGGTGAGCAAAGCTCACTTTGTTATCCCTTAAGACAAAAACAGAAGCCTACGCCTGTGCCTGGTTATTTAGAGAACAGTTATCTTATCAAAGCCAGAGCGTTGTGTTTGTGGTCATGTGGCTCACAAGTTTCTTAGGTAGCTCCCACTACTGTGAACGCCTTTTACAGCCTTTTGCTGTAGGAGAAGACTCTGCTCCCTTTTTTTTTTTTTTTTTTCTTCCTCTTTCCCCAGGTGATGTGAAACGTTAAACTATCAGCATGATAGGAGAGGAGTGTCCTTGCTAAAGGGGGTTTGTTTGGACAAAATGCATTCAAATGCCAAGGCACGTAGGAGCAGCGTGTGAAGAGGCGTGTAGTGAGGAAGCAGTGAATCTGGAGAAGATTTAGGGGTCAGCCTGGAATAGAATATCATGAGCTTGGCTTAATGCCGTAGCAAAGAGGACCAACGTGATCCCCGGGCAGAGAGGCGATTAAACCTCTCTAAATAGTGTGGGTAAGGTGGGTGTTAACATATTCCACTTGGTTGGGGAGTATGGAAAATGTTTTGCATATCTTAAGAATGGAAAATGCTGCCCCCAAAATGATTGGAGTTTGAGAAAATACCTTAAGGTGAGTTTAGCTGACTTTGCCCTTTTTGGAGGAGGGGGAAAAAAAAAAAAAGTTTGACTTGACTCAAATAGAGATGCTTCCACATATAGAAAATGCTGGGTGCAAATGCTTAAATTTTCACCTGTAAGCCCCTAGTATACCTTCTAAATTTAAAAAGAGACCAATTTAATTTACAGATAAGTCACAATTTCTTTAAGACTTTTTCCATCAACTAAATTAAAAATATATATGTATTTAATTCTGAAAGCATCAAGAAATGGATTGCTTGAACCAAAGTGTGTGTTTTCTCAAAGCTGGAGAACCTGACGTAGGAATGAAATGCTGTGGAAAGAAAGGAAATCAGATTAGATGGTCTCATGTTTTTGTCCTTAATCTCTTAAATGGGTTTCCTACCACAAATTTAGGATCGCTTAAATTGCCACTTTGCCGTAGATAAGACAACCGTACTGTTTCTTCCATACTCAGAAAATTCCCCCTTACTTTTGTGAGAAGGGGCATGGGTGGCAAGGAGAGGTCCTGCTTGCCCTGCCCGCGCGCTCCCCTCCTGCTGCCCTCTCTCTAGTGCCGGTGGGAGCCTAGGCTGGATCAAGATGGGCAGCAGAAACGAAAGGGCAATGACGAGCGCTCTGCCCGCCGCTTGGCCGGTGAGGACCTGTCCCTGCCAGGCCGGGAGCGATGGCTGGGCCGGGGGCGGGTGGGAACGGGTGAGTGCTGAGTGTGGGAGGGCAGGGGAGCGGGAAAGGTGCCTGGTTTAGGTTGATTGTAATCTGAACCATTGGGCTGTCCCAGAAATACTTTTAACTGTTTGCATGCCTTAAACTATTTTGATGTCTGGGGACGCTTGAAGTGATTTGATAGCATTGGCTGTGACCTTGGGGATGGCACCACGTGGGATGGTAAGTGCGAGTCTGCGGTGTCTGGCGTTGGGAATTGGTGTGTTGCTTGGGGCCGAGGTGATCAGCACCTCGGGCGGCTTCCCCAAGGCCTGGGCAACATTCCTGGACTGGAGTAGTTGTTCCTCACTGGGAAGTGGCTCGTTGGGCTGGTAGCTGCAAGGAGAGCGGCCTGGGGAGGGCTGCTCTTGCAGTGTTCCCTTGGGTAGGTTTCTGGGAAAAGGAAGTTGGTCATGGTGTGAGTTTGGTTGCTTGCTAGTCCCTCAGAGAGCAGAATTGCACCGTGGTGTGTATGTGTGCAAACTCAGAGATGTGTCATTTGGAGGAGTGTCTAAAGCAACATTAGAAGTTTATCAGTTTTAATATTTGTTAAAATCTGCTTCATGCCTGAGAGGAGTTTCATGCTCTTTTGTTTGAGTTGAGCCAACTTTGAAGAAGTCTGAAATAAAGGTTATCTGATTATCTTAAGCTTCCATGTTTTAAGGGAAGAGTGTTAAAACAAAGCTGTAAATGGCTTTGGACTTGTTAGTGGAATGAGGTAACTGCTTGAAGAAACTGAGCCAGAGGTTTTTCTGTTTGCCCTGCTCCAGCTGATGCATTGGAGATGGTATGTACAGCATTCCTGGAAAATATAAATCATGGCCTTTGTTCTGGTTTTCTAAGCAGTGCCTGGTTGGAGAAGGGGATAGGCTAAAGACTGGGACTGTCGACTTTATCAGTCTCATCATAGCTGCTAGCTGTATCTTGAGGTTGTATGATTAGCTCTCACTATAGCATGATGCATTTCAATTTAAGTGTAAGGCATGTGGTCTCTTTCGATGCCCCTTTTTGATTCCCTGATCAATGGGAATGTGTCAGGTAAGAGAACAATGTGGTAAGTATAGGTAAAGTGAGAAGAGAGAGTGCATGAGTATAAAAGAGGAGGCTTCTGTAGAATCTGGTCATAAGAAATAGGTATTGCTATTTTGAAGACTTAGAAAGCTTTAAAATAGGTGCCATATCAGCTGGAAACCCTAATGAAGAACGTGAAGAATAGGAAACTTAAGTTCTTCTATATTCTTCTATTTGAAGTCTTCTAGGTGTATTTAGCAAGGTTTGTCTTTGAAACATCTGTAAGGTCTTAATCTTGCTAGAAATGTTTTACTCCAAACTTATTCCCGGTAGAACAAATTCAAGGAGCTGTTTACATGGAAATAGGAGTTGTTTATATGGAAATACGAGCAGGTGAAGAAAGACTCTAGTACAAGTCAGGAAAAACACAAGCTGGAGGATAAGGATAGAAAGATAAAAGCTAGATAAAAGTCGTAATTTTGGACAAAGGCATCAACTGTTTCTGTGAATGTAGAATTAATTCCAGGGCCCTACTGGGCTGTCGTCTTTTTATTTGGATCTTGTATGATAGCGGTGTGCTTATCCCTGTCCTTATACCAGTAAGTACTGTGATACTGTGGAGTTTTTTGGCCAAGGGAGTCTTAGGAATTCCTTCAGGAACATTACTAGCCTCACCTGCTTGAGGGCCTGGAATCTAGTTCTGGCCTGTTCCAGCCAAGGAAGTGCTTGATATGCTGAGGCTGCCTTGTGGTGTGCAAGTGTGCAGCAGCTTTATCCTGGGATTTCAGTGGCCTCTGAGGGGAGTGTCCTGGCCGGGGCAGAGGGGAGGGCACAGGGAAGAGCATGGCATGTTGGCCAACTCCTCTATAATCGGCTCATGACAACACTGTGCAAGAGCCATTGCTGTGACTTTTGAGTAGCAAAGCAAAAGTGTGGAACAAACTGGCATGGAAAAGGGCTTGAGAGTAATATTACTGAAATCATTCCCATGTTGGGACAGTATCAGCACTTACTACTTCTTGTATTGTGTGGTAATGATAAACATGAGTGTGATCATGATGTTGTGTTTGTAATAGACATTCCAGGACAGGTGTTGCAGGAGCCTCAGCTTCATGGAACTGGGGTTTGATAAGGAATGTTTAATAAGTAAGTGTAAGGCGTCAGGAAGGGCCAGGGCACCTTTTACAGAAAGCTTCTTTATTCAAACTTGTTTCTAAACTCTTGCTCCCAAAGTCTTAGAGCTGTTTGAGGGAGTTGTCCGAGCATGGAAAAGGTAGGTGAGGTCAGTACACTTCCCTTGCCCCACTTCATCCTCCACCTCCAACCTGAAGGTTTTTGTCTGCCATTATAAAGAACTCTTAAAGAAACTAAGCAATTTTGAGATGGGGAAAATTAATGTCTGTGTTAAAAAAAATTTGGTGGTAAAAGTCAGAAGACTTAAGTTATCTTAAGGGTAAATAGCTTAGTTCTGCAGTGGGGTTCCTCTCGGATCTGTGCTGTTCAATATAGCCTTGCAACAAATGGGTTGGAAAAGGGAAAGCATTGGGATACAGATGTGCCACAGAATGAAAGAGATAAGGGTAGTTTGTGGTTAATTAGAGACCTTATGAGACTGAAAGATAAGGTACAAAGTGGCACATGAAGTTTGGTGTAAATGTTTGTTCTAGTCTTATGCTTTTTTTTTTTTTTTTCCCGGAATTTGAATGTAGCCACTGCCATAGATATGGCATTGGGCTAGAGGAGTCTGGTTTTGGGCAGTCCAGCTACTTTTAAAATTATTTTATAAATGCACATATGCGTATGTATGCGTGAAATTATGATTCTGTTTTTATAGACATGAGTATAGTACTAAATTCCAAATTCAACACTATCATCTTTGCAGGAGTGGTAGACCCAGTTCTCTCTTTTTTGCAAGGTTGTTAAAGCTCTCCTTAAATACTGTTTTCATTTTCTTGGGCATGTATATCACCTGTGCTGTTGTACTTAACTCTTTTTTTTTTTTTTTTTCTGATTTGCTGGATATTTAGTTATACGCGAGCTTGTCAAACTGTCAGTCTCATTCTGGCAATGTGATTTGATGCCTAACAAGGCCAGGTATCTGGTTAGTGTCATTTAGTATGCAAATAGATGAGTGTGAAATGCATCGGGTCAGGATGCAAAATGCATCCTGATTTAAAAGCAAAATTACCCCAAGCACAAACCATCCTCAGTTAACTTGATGTGCTGGATTTGGTGGTGCCTTACAAGTTACCTGCTAATCAGTTCTCAACCACTGGGGAACCCGTAACAGGCTCCCACGGAGGTTGTGCTGTGCTTGGCTTATTTTTAAGTGTGAGGAACCAGAACTACTTACCACTAAAGCCTTCAGAGAGCGCTGGATTACATCCTGGAATAGTAAATAATAGTGCGATTTCTGCAGCCTGTTACGATTCGCACTGCGAGCTGGGTAGCCTGTAAATGTGGGATCCTGCAGGCAGGGGCAAGAGTGAGGGTCTTAACTCTACATTAGAGGTTTGTGCAGTAAGGGTGATGCTGGGGATGGGCTGCAGAGCTAGAGCAGGGGCCTCAGGGCAGCAGAGGCTTCAATTCCTGTGACAGCCAGGCAAGGGATGTGGATGACTTAGCTGGGTGCTTTCCATGCAAATACTTAGTTTGGTCTCAGTTTCCAAGTCTGCTAAGCATATTTAGTGCCAGCAGAGATGCATGGATACTGCTTATTCAACTTGCTGTAGTCTTGTGAACACAGGGCTGAGCCTGGGCTTGTGCAAGTGACAATGCAAAGGATAAATCCAAGAGCTCTAGATCTTTAATTTGTGCTCCCATAAGTCATGGGATTTCACTGAAGTACTCGGGATCGTTTCCCCTCTAGTTACTCACTGAACGGTTTCAAAATTCAGAGGATGATCACAGTTCCTTAGTTGCTCGTTCTCTCCTCTTCCACGCTATGTGTGGTTTTGGGTGGACTTCTGGAAGAAACATAAATCAAAAGCAGCTTTACAACAAGTAGATTTTAGACCATGTTATGGTAACAGAAGAACAAACCTAGTATAGAAATCTAAAATACAGGTGTGTGCGCATCAGCACTGCGCCCTGCTGTAACATTTGCCTTGGTGGATGCAGATCCCGCCAAGAGAAGGAACCTGCGTGACGAGAGCCATGAAACCCTTTTCCACACTGTCTACATCCTGCTTTCCTCTTTCGTTTTGTGCTGTCAGCAGCCTGGATCGCTGAGGCTTCTCCCAAATGTATGGAAGTGATTTATTAAAATATTAGAAGGCTGTTTCCCTTCAAACCAGGTTTTCTTAACAGTGGGCCCTCTTACTACCCGCAGAGGAGCTGTGTGGTGGTGGCTTGTGTGGTGTGTATGTTTTCCTCCTCCTCTCCTCAGTGGAGGAGTGTGCCACCCATCACATTGGATTAAAGTTTAAAGGGATTGAGCAGTGAGAGGATAATGATTCTCTGAGAGAACGGCTTGGTGCTGCTGTGCTTTGCTTTTCACCTTTAGACTTCAACAGCGCATGTGAATTCTGAACACTGCTGTAATCGTGTTGCAGTTATTTATCGACTGTTGCTACAGCTTTTTGAAAGCAAGACACCAGATCGCTACCCCTGCGCTCTCTAGGGCCTTAGCGCTTTTGGCTTCCGAGGGATATTAACTTGACAGCGTAAATGGCAGCCGCTGGATTTAAAATGCAGTTTGTGGAACGCTGTGCTCTGAGAGCGCTGCCGAGCAGCTGAGCTGGTGGTTAAGTAACCGGGAGTAAGGAGCAGCGCTAAAAGCATGTGGTAAATTTATTGTTTAAGTGAGTGAAACCCGGCTTCCTCGCAGTGACGCCTGGGGGCTAAGGAAAAGTGTTAAGAGCGTGAGCAGCATCTTTAGCGTGGGGCTTAAATCTTGTCCTCACAGTGTGGTTAGATTAACTGGAAGATGTGGGGCTACTGAACCCTTCCTTCATAGAAACATTGATTTTTAGTATTGTTTTAAAATTAATGACTTGGTTCCTTACAGTCTAGAAATTTTAAGGGGTTTGTAGCTCTTCAGAAAGGTGATTTCTTATCAGGACAGGCCTCTGGTACCTGTCATCTTTCTGGAGTGTGGCTGGGGGCTTCCCCAGGTTTCATGAGCTGTCTTTAATCAAAGCATTGCTTCTCAGTGGCCTTGGTGCGGCTCAGCCCTCGCAGCAGGTACTTTGTTAAGCCTTTTAAAATTTCTGTGGCAGAGGTATTTTTGTAATATATATTACAGTAACAGATAACATATTTAAAACTACCCAATATCCCTATATTTTCTGCTGGGAGACTTCTCTATTTAAAGCTACTTTTTTATTTAAAGCTACTTTTTTTTTTTTTTTTTTTTTTTTTAATCCTCCACCTTCCTCATTTGGTTTGTTCTTCCCGTGCGACCCCCAGATGAAATGAGGTTGGTTGTTCCTGACACCAGCCCAAGATAAACGTGTGCTTATGGTTTTGTTTTCCAGCCAGTTGAAGCCATGAGCAGTGAAGTTTTACAAGTTTGCAGTAAGCAGTTGTGCAGATCATTCTTAACAGTAACTAAATCTGAGTGCCTCATTTTTTGGAAAGAAAAAAAAAAAAAAGACTACATATGTGACTTGAATTTGCCTCTGTTTCAAGGTGACAGTTCCTTTTGTTTCCTCAATGAGAGTTTGTATCGGCTGGAGGATGAGTTTTTAGTGTAGTATCTAAGGAAAATTACTTTTTTTTCCTGCGTTGTTTAAAGAGCTTGACATCAATTTGGCTATTCCTGATCTATTGCACAAAAATATTCCCAAGGAAGACTCATCATACACATAACATGACATTATATTTTGTATCTGACTCATACCCATCTATATTTCATGCAGCATTATAAAACGGGTGTTGTTACACGATGGTCACGCTATGCATACGTGCAGGCAGGAGTATACATGCGTGTGACTTGCAGCCCTCCCTGACTTTCTCATCTGGGTCAGTGCCTCCCCTCACCCCGTCACTGCTTCCTTAGTCATCCCGCAGCACAAATGTGTGTGTGGTGGTGTGTTTTTTTTTTTTTTTCTCCCCTTTCTCTGGTAGCCGTTTCCTTTTTAGGACGTTTTCTCTCTCCCATATCTGCTTTTTCAGATGGGAGGCGCAGGGGCACAGCCCTGGCCACGAGGGCAAGCTAGGATTTGTACCAGTGAGCTAGCGGTAGCCTCCCTTTCGGGGCCTGTCCCCTCTAGCAAATCCCCGGGTTCAGCTCGTGCCCGTGGCCAGGTTGGGGCTGCTGCTTCCCTTGGCTCGTGCCGAAATCTGCCCGGGCAGAGCAGGTGCTGCTGTCGCTCCCGCGCGCCCGCCCTCGCTGCCGCTGTTCCCAATGACTCGCTATCATCGGGAACACCGTCGCCTCTCCGATTAGTCCCTGCCGTTAGTTGTATATGGCTGGTAAACTATGAGTCTCGCTACACTTCTCTATAAAAAGGCAGAAAAAAAAAGAAGAATCACAGAGCTGGCTGAGCTGGCTGCAGGCGCTTACGCTGTCAGGAAGCAGGGAGCTCAGCAGGGAAGCGCGGCTGGGACAGAGGCATCCTCAGTATTACTGGGGCTCTTATGGGGTGTCTCACACTTTTCCTGCGTTCTTCTTCACTCTAACTGTTGTGTTTTTCTGCCAGGCGATGGAATTGTCAGGGAGAGCAGCCCTTTCATCAACGATGCTGAGACGGACAGAGGAAACTCATATGAAGGGAAGAATATGGCTCTCTTTGAGGTAAGTTATTACAGGTCTATATTAAATACCCAGAGAGCCTGTTTCACCTTGGGTTGAGGTTTTGGTAGTGAGATAAAGTAAATGAGCAAAATCTTGTTTTCCCTTGTTGGGATTTAGTTGAGGAGGGAACGGGGAGGAATAGCATTAGTAGCCTTTTTCAGCAGTTTGGTTTCTGCTAATATTTCAGGGGATTTTCAAGCATGAATGATATAATTAAAAAAAAAAAAAACTTAAACTTTTTCTATATTTTATAGCTGATCTGTAAAAGACAAGTTAATAAATGTTGGTATGCTTTGCTATGGCTAAATTTGTCATACTAAATTAAAATTGTTTGTTTGGCCAGAATCTAGATTTTGGTAACTAATC
>NW_010578798.1:199337-240384 GCF_000705375.1 Tinamus guttatus | reverse complement strand
TAAATCTGGTGGTTGTTACAGAGCAGTATCCAGTTTTAATGATCATCAGTGAGAATATTATCTTCATCAAGGGGAAGAAAAAAGACTCCTTAGGGCAGTGAAACTATGACAGGCTGTGGCTTAATAGTGTTCAGTTAGTGTATAGCTATATTCTCACCCAGAATGTAAAGATCTAATTTATAATGCAAGCTTAATGCATGCCTAATTCAGTGAATAATTACAGTGATTTAAAGGAAAGAAGTATATTGATATTGTATGTTTAAGTGCTACTGTAACATAATGAAACCATTCCTTCAGTAATTTGAGTAGTTCTGCTTCATATGTTTAGCAGCATCAGCTTTGGCTGCTGCTAACAATAAACAAGGTTTATATAAAGCTTTTTCCATGTTGTTTTGCATCCTACTCTCTGGCCCCCTGTCTGTCTCACCTCTTCCTTTTTCCTTCTATGTATCTTTACACAGAGAATATGATCCTTCAGTTCCTTTCTTCTGCATGCCCAAAATAATGCACATTACTACTTTTGGCATGTCTTGATGAAGATTGTGCTAAGGATCAAAGTAGCACTGGTCGTCATCTGTTTTTAATTATCTACTTTTTTTTTTTTAACAAAAATCATACTATAAAGTTTTGCCATGAGACTTCTCTTTTAGCTTTATTTCTTAGAGATGTCCGAACCTGTGTTCAAAGTAACTGTTTTATGCCTCAGTGTTGATTAAATTGGCCATAACTGCTTCCCCTGCCCCCATTTTTTCATAATACCATTTGAATAGGTGCTTGCATCTGTTATTTTGAGCACTGACTGAAGTTAAATCCTCTCGTGATGATGTAATCAGGGCCATCTTTTACATGTCTTGGATTACAGCCCACCCTATCGTAACACCCACTTGAAAGCCTTCCAGTTTGGCCTCATCACCGTTTCTTTTGTGGGGGTGAATCTTTTGGTGATGTTTCCTGTAATTTTACTCTTCACATGTTTTTAGTTGATGATTATCAGGATCTAATAAATTGCATTCCTTAGAGATGAATGCCTTAATTCTTATCAGGATCACAAATAGTAAAACATTTGTTGTCTTTCTTCCAGTGCTTAATCTTGCCTACTTGATGGAATTCTCTAGTTCTGCTTTTCTTGGAAACCTTTTGGTTATTTATTTGTGTTAGTATGCTTTGTAGCAGGTGTTTGGTTAAAGGTGGAAAGGCTGACATCTTTTGTGTCAAGTAATATATATGAATTATTCTGTATTATTCTCAACGAATCTGTTTTGGGTGTAGATACAGTTGGTTAAACAGTCAAACAGTTAAAACATGGCAATATAGCCATTTTCCATTAAACTTCTAGAAAGAATTACAAGTCTTTTTGAAGAGAGCTAACTAGTATTTTTTATCGTATTTATGTATTTGAGTCAATTGGAGCTGTTCTGTTAGTGTTTGTTTCAAATAGTATCATAAATTCATAACTAAAAATTAATGGCTAAAATACATTATTCTTAAAATTCCAACAGGAGGAAATGGATAGCAACCCCATGGTATCATCTCTTCTTAATAAACTGGCAAACTACACTAATCTGACTCAAGGTGTGGTGGAACATGAAGCAGATGAAGACAGCAAACGAAAGGAAATCAAGGTATTTAAACTTGTATGTTATTGTGACAAGGCTAGCCACTGTAGCAGGAGCATTATGCAGCCTTTAAAGGAAGTTCGTGCATGGCTTAAAACAGAGAGATTTATACTGTTTTACTGAAAATGTACTTTACAATAGAGTTTATCTTAAATAATAGTTCTTCTTAGCTTTACGGCAAAGAACTTGCTAAAACACACTAAAGCCTGAAACAAGCAATACATATATCTGAGGTTTCTCTTCTTTTGCTCATCCCTCTATCCTTGTATGAGCTTAGTACTTTTCTTTCCCTCTTTAGTGAGCATACCATATGGTCCATGTTTTATTAACATGTTTTAATGGTCGGGTGTTGTCTTGAGTTGAAATTTGAAGACCCTTAAGGGAAAACAAGTCACTTAAACTGCATTTGCATATTTTTTGATCCCATTAATTTGTTAGCAGTCTGTTTTCTGAGCAAATTACATTGGAGTGAGCATTTGAAGTTTGGGAGGTTGACCGAATTTCAAGGAAATGCCTTGTTGCATATGTCTTCAAGAGAGAGGGAGGACTCTTGGTTTGGGAAGGACAGGATGCTTGGCATGTGACCCTTAAGAACTTGCTAGAAGACAGTAGCAATCTCCGAAAATTGTTCGTGACTGGGTAGCTGCTTATGTTCTGTTCCTACAGAGGTCTAGAGCCTGCAGCTGGATGGTGGGTTCGTTCCTTGGTAAACATGGATCTGTTCCCAAAAGGGAAAAGCCTGGATCAAAAGCACTAAGGCTGGGCAGAGCAGGAGTGACATGATGATAGGCTGGACCTGATGTGGATGTACTGCCTAGATGCTGGGAAGAGAAGCCTGGAAGTCAGTTGTCTTTGGGTAGAGGAAGGAAGAGTTGCCACTGTGTTTGTATACACCTCTTCCCTCATTGTGGGGAAAAGGGAGTGTAAATTGGCACGAATAGAAGGAAGTGGACCGAAGAGATGGGTATGAAAACTTCCCTGAAAGTGAGTCTAGAACAGGAACTTACTTGCCTTAAGGTGAAACTTGTGATTCCCATCTTAAAGTAGACCCTGCTGCCATGGGAGTTGGTATTTGGACATTGGGTCAAGGTGGTGAATGGAATCTAGCCACCTGTTCTAGCTTTTTGCTTCTGCTGTTTTCCTTTCTTCAGCTTAGCATCTGATAATGTCAGCACAAAGGCTCTGCAGAGTGATTCCTTGTTCTCTGGTGTGCGCAGGGATGGTGCTCGGGTGGCTTCGTGCTTATCCTTCTGGACCCTTCCTCCCATATGAACACTGTAGTTCCTTGCACTCTATCTCTCTTGAGCATCATCTGCTGGCCTGACAGCATGATTTCTCTGTGCAATTTTTATTTTTGGATGTTAGGTGAATGCTATGTGGCAGCAGAGTGATGTTTTTAATGGCATGAAAGCTGGTGTGTGACATGCCCTAGGGGGAGTCTGGCAGTGAAGTGCATACAGCAGTGTTTGAGGAAGCATAACTGCACCCCTCTTGGCATGGGTTATTTTTAAGAGCCTGAAGGGGACAGAAGAAAACAGGTTGTTGCATCTTGACTGTCCCACTTGTTGGAAATGGCCTAGGGCGAAGGAGCTTTGTGGCCACACCTGGGTTCTCCAGGATGAGTGAGCGGCCTGCAAGGAGACAGTAATATTCCTACTATGTGGTAGTAGCAGTTTTCCTATGCAATGAAGTGGGGAGTTTTACTTGCATAATCAAGAACAAGACATTTTGTTTGTAAAGGCATTTTGGTAGACTAGGAAGCACTTTTTTGGAGTCTAAACTACCAAGCAATAAGATTGGCTTGCAAGATTGCTGTGTCTCACTCTGATTGTAAGAGAAATCTCTGTACTTTGAAAAGATTGACAGTTTTTGTCTGATTCTAGATTTTTTTTTTTTCTTTTCTTGAAATGAAATACTAAGTCTGTTTTTCATCACTAAATCTTGGTACTTGTGTTTCCATTTGATTGGTTGATAACAGCTTGTGCTGTTATTAAAACTGACTTTTTTTGGAGGTGGGGGGATTTTTGGTTTACTTGTTCTTTTGATACTGTAAGCTACACTTTTTTATCATTGTGCAAATAAAAACCTTTGTAAAGACCTACATGTGCGGTATGCGCGAAACTTAAAAATGCAAAACGAATAGTAACTGGATTTAGTAAGTAATGGAATAAGATTGGTTTGATGAGAGATTCTTGTCTTAAAATAACTTTTAATTTGCATTAATACCTTTTTAATACTTTCTTATTATCAGTCTAGTATTAATACCAGAAAATCTCTAGTTACTTAGGCCATTTCACAATTTCCTGAAGCAGCTGGTATAAAACTAGTTTTCTTCCAGTCTTCTGGAACTGCAATCACATGCCATCGTGTGGGTGGGGGGGAAAATACATCATTTTCTGGGGGAGAAGGTTTTGCTCTCTGCAAAGTGTGGTTTACCTGTGCTTGCTAATAAAATTCTCCTTGCTTAGTAACAAACTCAAAGGCTCTTCATCCTCATGTAGCTATAGCACTACTTTTTGGAAAGGATAAGATAATAGATCACCTGAAGAATGGGTCATAATGATGCTGGAACAGAAAGATCTGACATCAGCGAAACTGAAAGTGAGAATAGGAAGCTCTAAGGACAAGCATGAGGAGTAGCACACAGTGAAAAGATTTAAAGCTTCTGAGAACTGGCTTAAGATGCATGGTGTTTGAAAGTAGAGCTGACCTATTAAACACCAAAAAGTAAGAAGCTAGTAATCCTGATGACTGCTGAACTAGCAGCTCCATGTGGGACACGGCAAAGGTGACAGCTCAAGTGGCAATGCCTGCAGCTATGGGTATAATCTAGAATGAGACTTTGAGAGTTGTTTGACCTCCCACCCTTTCTATGAGTTGATTTCAGTAGGTCCTGCCAGGGCTGGGCATGGGCACTGTGAGAGGGGATGGAAGAGCAGATATAGGACAGTGCCAACTGGTCATGCTTTTTAGCTTTTGACTGAGGAATTCTAGAGCAGATTCTAGGAAGTTTTGTGGGATTGGAGGGGGGAGAAGGCCATTTCCAGTATGGAAGCTGTAGGATGCTCCAGTATGTAAGATGGGGGATGGGAATTATTATAACAACATTGTAATTGTGAAAATCATCAAGCTCTTTCTCTTCTGGCACCACTTGTCTGCTTCTCATCATTATACCTCAGAGAAAGGAGCACAAATAATAGGGTTTGGTGTAAATGAGTGACAATTCATGCTGAGATAGGGAATGGTGACAATTTATGCCGAGATAGGGAATTGGGGAAGCCCCTAATTGTGAAGCCCCTTTCCAATGTGGTTGATTTGCAGTTCTCAAAGCAGGCAAAGTAAAAACTTATTAGAGTTTAAAATTTCTTCACTGTGAAACCCGGTTTGCTGCAATTTAAAGTTACAGGAGATTACCAGGATTCTTTTTGTGAAATTTGTGGAAGAAATACTTCCCCGTTTTTCTAGAATAGCGCTGTGTGTGGTGTGCGTGTTTGTTTTTTAGCAGAAATACCAGTGTGAAATTAAGCTTCATTTCCTATAATAAGCAAACCACTAATGTGTTTGTAGCCTTTTATGTTTGTACTTTGTTTTACATTTTAACTTCCCCAATATAAACGCTTCAAAGTAATCCTGCTGTCTCTTAAAGATTGTTGTCTCAGTCTGACAGTAGCGTTGATGTTGCATGTAGACACTGTCCTCCTCAATAATAAAAATCAAGTCCGTGATATTCCTTGGGTACTTTTATATATATATAAATATATAAAATAAATGCTTGGGTGGATTATTTAAATACATAAAGCGTCCAGGTTTGCATAGTGATTTATATTGGCTGCTTTTTTTCCCCTTTCCCCCCTCCAGGGCCTGAGTTAAGAATAACGTCTGTAACTGGACACCTGCTGTGTGCGGTTATTGTTTCTAAATAGAGAGGAGACCTGATGTTCCTAAATTGTAGAAGGAAGGAAGCTGGAATTTTAATGAGGGAGCCTGCATGCTTTTTGTGTGTGTGCGCATGTGTTTTGATCCACGTTCGTCACAGCTAATAAAGTACTAACAAAAATTCTATCTTGCAGCACTTTCTGCAGCTTTTGCAACAATAAATTGCTGTCACAAGTCTGGCTGTCACAGTTCTCTGTCCCCTTGGGATCCTTTCCATTTAAATAGCCTCTGAATTTCTGTGAAACAGGAAACGCTGAAGCTCCCATCCAAGCTTGGTAAGGCCAGCCTGGCCTTTTTTTTAGGGAAACACTTGTGATTAAGTCTTTGTGGGTTTACTGTAGGCAATGCATGCAGACCCTAGTCCTTTAGTGCCAAGGAGTTAATGTTGTGTCTTTGCAGGTCCCACGTATGGGCACTTTCATTGGGGTGTACCTGCCCTGCCTGCAGAACATCCTTGGAGTCATCCTTTTCTTGCGCCTCACGTGGATTGTGGGCACAGCTGGAGTTCTCGAGTCATTCATCATCGTGTTCATGTGTTGTGCTTGTGTAAGTTGATCATATTCTTGACTATTTAGCCAGATCTTCTGTTATCATGGGACCGCTCAGTTTGCTCATAGGGGTAGCAGGGCAGGGTTTCTCCTTAATGGTTAAATATCAGTGTAACTGAGAGGGATTGACTTCAGAAGACATCCATCTCAAACGTTTAAACTAACTAAATTCTTCAGTGGAAGACACAATGCTTGATTTATCTGGCAATCCCTTAGCCCAGGATGTTTTCAGTTTTGGCTGCTGCAACAGTTTATACAAAGATCTCTTATTTCCTAGTTTGCTTTGATCACTTCTCCTGTACCACTTTTCAAAGAGCACCTAATCTGTTAATTTCTGTTCCTTACACAGACTATGCTAACCGCAATTTCCATGAGTGCAATAGCAACAAATGGTGTAGTTCCAGGTAAGCTTTTTTTTTTTTTTTTATCTTAAATGTAAACTAATGATGCGTGGTTGAATCTGATATGAATTTCTTAGATATTAAAAAGGAATATTTGGCAATCCATTTAAAGTACTAAATGTTTTGATCTCTTTTTAGAATGGATTTTTCTAAGGCGAGTTGTAATCTTCCAAATGGACCTTTAGGGAAATACAGGCCACAGAACATATTTTTGTCATCAGTCGCATGTTTCCATTTGAACAAATGGAGATTTGTCTTAATGCAAAGTAGATTTCTTTCCAAATTTACAAATAGGACCTTTATTGCCAGACTTTGCTGAGCTGCCATTTTTGAACAATGGAAGCAGTTCCATTGTTTTCTACAAGAACAACAAGCAGCCTGCTGGCAGAAAACTTTTCCGTATTAGCACTCTAGATATTGTTCATCTCCTTGACTTCTTCAGCATAAACTAAATAGTTGTTCTGTTTCAATTATAAAGCTGACTTTTTGGATGCGAGTTAGGTCTTGTAGCTCTTCCAGTCTCTTCCTTTTTTTTTTAATATCTTAATCAAAAATACCAGAGCTCAGATGGTGCTATAAACTGTGAGCAATTTACCTATCAAAGTTTTCAAAAGACACATTAAATAAATTCATATTCATTTATAGAGATTCCCAGCTGAGTACAAGATTATTAAAAAAAAAAAAAATCAAAATGGGAGATAACAACAACAACATAAAAAGTCAGGACCAAATGAACATATATCAGTGGATGAGAAAAGGCATACTGGATTTAAAAGAGCCTGTAATGAAAGCAGCAAAGGTTTCATGCCCAGAAAAGAAAAAGAATGCATGTTAGGGAGGCAAATCACATTTTATCTCCATCACCTCATTGGAAAGTTATTTTAGAAGGTTGTTATTTGATCATGAACAGCTTACGGCTGGAAAGTAAAGATTGTTACAGATTGGTTCATGCCTACATGTTATTAATACCTTTTGGATGATTTACCTTTAACTTCTTTATTTTCTCACTCTTTATTGCTTGCCCCTTGTGCACTGTGTTCATGCAGATCAGTTCAGTTTTATCCCCTCTCTGCCTGTGTGTTGGCAGGCTAAACAGGTTAAGGGTCTCTGAACTGTTGGTTTAGTGGAGAACTCTGCCCCTCTGGTTTTTCCACTCTGGTCTCTTATTATCACTATGGAATTAATTTTTTCCTGCAGAGTTAATTTTTACTGAATTCTACCAGTCATTCTGTTGCTTTGTAAACTTAAGAAGTGAAAATCAATGGTAGTAATGCACATGTCCTGGGTGTCTAATACATTTTATGTTACAGATGCATCTGTTATATCACTGACTTTAATGAAGGGTGAAAGGTGGGATAGGGGGAAGGAGTCTTTGGTAAATGACATCAACATTCAACTTCCTTTCTCGTCCTTTTGTTTTGCAAGAGATTATCTGGAAAAACCTGCTTCATTCGGGAAAGCTTTAAGCCTTGTGTAGACCAGGAGGCTTGACTAGATAGCCATCATCTAGTTCCTTCTGGTTTTATTGAGCATTCATCTATAAATTGCTTTTTTGGTTAGATTATTGACTGTCGATTAATGACATGATGACATGGGCTAAGTGACCTCGCTTCAGTAGTGAAATGTTTCAGAATAGCATATTTAGATTCTGTATGACAAGTAACCTTGATTTTTTTTTTTAAGTCTTTAAAAAGACTGATCACAGATGGAAATGCTTTAAAACTGTTAACTAGGAATCTGTGTGTGTCGTCTTGGGTTTTTTGTTTGTTTTCTTTTATAAATTAGTTTGATTTTTCTCATGCTGCTTTTGAGGCTTGTGTGTACCAAAGAACTACTGTGGTCCCAACTGTTCTTGCTGGGATTTTGTTTGTTTTGGCATCGTGCCCTCACTACTGCCCATCAGCACTGGCTCCCAGGCTTGCAGTGAAACTTCTCATCGTGTTCGGACTTGCTGGACATCATCTGTCATCTTCAGGTCTCTGTTAATAACAGGATGGCTTTTTGTTGGTATTTTTTGTCTAAGTTTTTGAGTGAGCATCAAAAACTTGTTGTTAGGGTGGTGTATACTCTGTCAGAGATCTTCTTTCAGATACTTTCCAAGGTTTCTTGTTAGAAGCCTCCCCTTCACCTCTTATTGGGTATAATCCAGCCCATGGAAAAGAGATTTATCTCCCAGTTTCTTTGGAAACTCTCATGGCTTTGTTGTTGTTGTTAACAGTTTGAGGACAAAGAAGCACTTTGCACTCATTTTGCTGAGTGTTCTAAAATTAATATGCTGCTGTTCAAATGCTTTTTCCTGTTTTTTTTTTTTTTTCCAGTTAAGCATAAGTTGTGTCTGACTGTGCCCTAACTATCTTTTTCTTACCTCTGGAAAACATCACAGATTTTAGGCATCTTTCATGTCTTTTGAAGTATTTCACAAATGCCTCTTCTTTCTGCCTCTTGAATTAGAATTTGGATAGCAGTTAGAGGGGGAAACTATCTTATGGGACTGGAAGTTGTCCTCTGCTTTGGTATACGTAGAATTAATTGCATAATCCGGGAAAAACACTGTGAAAGTCTACTCTTTAATATTTGCCAATTTAGTATTTAGCTTATATTAAGAAATGATTCCTGATGGTATGATAAGTATGTTTTAATTTTGCTTGTTTTATTCTCATTGTTTATTATATTAACTTTGTGTTGGGCAAATAAGCTAAGCAACCCTGTTGCTTTACCGATTTTATTTGTGATGGATGCAAGGAATGTTATGGGTGTTTAGGAAGCAAGTGATGTTTGTTTTGAAAACACTCTTTTCCTTGAAATGCCCCTGGGGAGAGACACTTCGATTGCACATTTCAAACTGCCTCACTGCTGTAGAGCCCAAATGCTGGCCTGGTAGGAACCTCAGCACGAGGGTTTTCAGCAAAGGGTTATCTCAGCTGTGTGACCAGGTTAACTGAATGTCTCGAGTCTTTGTTCAGCATCACTGCCATTATTCTGAACACCTGGAGACTAATTTTGTTGGTTTGTTTTTCTCTTCCTTGGGGGTTGGCTAAATTTGCAGCTGGAGGCTCTTACTACATGATTTCAAGATCTTTAGGACCAGAGTTTGGTGGAGCAGTGGGACTTTGTTTCTACT
Source organism: Tinamus guttatus (assembly GCF_000705375.1). The sequence goes on along the minus strand of NW_010578798.1, from coordinate 230,762 downwards.
TGGGTACAACGTTTGCAGGTGCAATGTACATTCTCGGCACCATTGAAATTCTATTGGTAAGTACTGTTTTCTCTTCAAAACTGAACGTAGCTTTCCAAGACAGCACAAATACAGAGCAATGCACGTGGCCTACAATGCATGAAGTGTTCTAGATTTTTTTTTTATGCTTTGTTGCTATATTTAGAGTATGTCAATGTTTTTATTCCATTTTGGATTACTTGAAAAAGTTCACTAAATTTGTGTTCTTCAATATAAAGACAAATTGATGGCCAGCTTGATATTACTTTGTTCTACTTACTGAATTATGTTGGGTCTTTATTTTAACTGATCTTCTTCACTACTTGTTCCAAATGCAATGGTTGTGACTGTGTTTTTTGAGTATACTAAGGGTCCCACAGACTGCCTTGTCTGTGGTGCACCTATGTGGTTGTAAGAAAACTAAACTAATTCTAATAAGTTGTGTTTGGGTTTGGAGTTTTGGAGCTAGGAGGAGGAAGGAAGCAGTCCCTTGCTCTTTCTGTGTTGCTAGGACTAGGCTACAATATGTAGTCTGTGTGTGGGAAAACCCAACGGCCAAAGAGTACTAACAATACTGCTGTAAGCCAGCAAACATGAGTGCAGCTGTAAACTGTTTGCTTTCTGGATTTCCAGTGTTCAAGGAGGATGTTCCTTATATATCCTAAGTTTCTTTTCTGTAGGTTTTTTTCCCCCTTTTTCCTACCATTCAGAATAAATTGGAGATGAGAAGTAAATAGAAAATACTTTTCTCCAGATAACACCACTATTACTCAGATCAACCTTTTGTGATTGGAGACATGTTCAGATTTAATTCTGTGATTTTTATAGCACTTGGAAAATCAGCTCTTGTATAAAAATGAGAAAGCACAGCACAGGCTATAGTGAATCCCTAATAAAATGTCACGTTAGATTACAGCGTTAAAATCTGTGGTGACAGTGCACTCTCAGGCCCTCAGAGAATTTCTTTTGGATTTAGTGATAGAAATTTGGGTATTCTGTAAAAAGTAGTTTATTTTACAAATGGAAGGTAGTCAGTTTCTTCCTTAAATGTCTATCTGCGCATGTTCTTGTAAGATGGTGTGAAGTCTTGTGAAAGCAGCATCTATGGATGCTGCTGCTTTTTTGTTGATTCTCCCTCTCCTTTCCCAAATGCACAATGTAAAGATGGCTGACGTTTCTTTTAAGTCAGCTTAGACTTATCATTGAAAGGCTAAAGTTGACTTCTTAAGAGTCCCTTTCCCTTCTTTCTTTGGAGGTTCCATTCACTTCTGAAGTGTGGTGTTGGTGTTGTTTTTAATGCTTTTCTTTTGTTTAGTACAAGAGATTTTGTTTCCTTTTTCCATTTCCCTTGCTCTCTCATGAGGCTTAAGGAGGATACAGACTTCTTGCCATTACCCATTCTTTGTCTCTTAACATCTCTATTTTTGTCTTTGTTGTAGCTTCTCAAAATATATTTTGTATCTTTTGTCCCAAGCTCTGGGCCTCTAGGCATGATTCCTTCTGTTCCTGGAGTTAATTTTCGATTTCATTGTCATAGTTATGGGATATTGTCAGAACTATGGGATATAAAACCTGTTCGGATGGCAACCACACCATAATAAGCAGCGAACGCATCTAGAGAGCTTTACACTTTCCTTGGACAGGTGCTTACACTGGGTATCCATGCCGAAGTCCTTTTATGTCAAGCTTGCCTAAGGTCTGGAAAGACACCTCTGTTTCCTTCCGAGGAGAATCTGTGGACTTGGTATCAGATTAGGCTTCCCAGAAAACCATACAGAACTCAGCTCTGCTGTGCTTGGCACTGTCATCTGCAGCGGGAGAAGTTGCTGCCCAGTACTGAGTAGGGAGATGCGCCCTTCGCGATCTCCCTGTGAGCCAGGAATTAGGAATCCATCTCGCTGTCATCTTTTCAGGCTGATTCTGAAATTTCAGGGTCCTGTGAAGATGCCAGAGGAGATATTTCTCGTAACTGCCAGCCGTGGTGGGATCACTACTAAATGTGTGCTGGGTTCAACTAATGTACTCAGAGCCCCTCCTTCTCCTAAATCCCAGGCCTCATCTTGTATAGAAGATATCAGAACAGACCCTTGTCATGATCTAAAGCTGTAATAGTACAATTGCTTAGGTTAGAGGACTAATCTCTGTCAAATTAAGGTAAACCCACTATTAATTGTCTTAAGTGCTGATAAATTTATGATACATTACTTGAATTTAACTATACCAAAGGGCACATAGTATTGAAAACCTAGTGCTGCTTATGTTTCTCTGAAATTACTCATGATTGCTTAATGGGCCTGTTAATGAGTAAATGCTTCAAATGACTTAGGGGATGTATCTGCTCTGAGTGAGCTGATATTCTTTGCAAGACTTTCAGCACAGCCATTTCACAGAATGGTCCTTTAATGCCACACCGCAGTAGCTTCAAACTCCTCTTTAGAGTCTGAACCCATGATATGGAAAACCACTTGGAGTTGCTGCAGTTTTCATGGAGAATTAGAAATAACTAAAGCTATTGTTGGTGTACTAATTCTTAAGGGCAGTTATGTTGGAAGGAGGGATAATCCCTAAAAACTCATTAGGTGGTTGATATAGTATAAGGATATAAAGGTTTCTGTTGAGCTTTATTTTTTTTTTCTTGCATAAAATGTCAAATCATATTGACCATAATGATCTTAAGCAACAGCTTTTAAAAACTTGTGAGCTTTACTCACTCTCCTGATCTGAGGCTCTGTGCAGGTGGTGCTCATGCAGACTTTCCCATACACATATGTGTGCATATATATTTATGTATTTATGTGTGTATATATCATCTCCCAAGATACAGTTTCTCAGGGGAGGGCCCATTCTCATTCCTTTACCTCCTCTGTCTCAGTCACTTTTATTCTGCTTTATTCTTTATTTTCTTCTTTTATTCTTTATTTTTTTGCTGAGAAGGTCACTTTGAATATCGAATAGTTTTCAAACTAATCTTTTTTACAGGGCTATAGGGAGGTAGATAACAGAAAGGATATACCATTAAAGCTTCATGGCTACTTTAAAAGAATCCATGGTGTAATAGCTCTCTAACAGCAAAAAAATCTTGGAAGTAACTCTGTTTTGTGGTGCAGGAGCTGTATGAGGCTATTTGCAGAAACAAATAAAATGCTCTTTCTTCTCTGTGAAGATATCCATGTTTGGATAATCTTTATTTGGTGAATCTTTATTTGAAAGAGTAAAGCTGCTGATGCTGTAATAGAAGCTACGATTTTAAAGTTCGTGGGAGCTTGGTTCTCCGCATAGTGCTCATTCTTACCCTTATGATAGCTTTCAGATTGCTTTCTCTCTTGCAGAAGTACATCTCGCCCAGTGCTGCTATATTTAAAGCTGAAGAGGTCAGTGATGAACCTGCGGCTATGCTGAACAACATGAGAGTTTATGGAACGTGCATCATCATTCTGATGGCCATCGTGGTCTTTGTAGGAGTCAAGTATGTCAACAAACTTGCCCTGGTCTTCCTTGCCTGTGTCATTCTCTCCATCATTGCCATATATGCAGGAGTTATTAAGACTGCTTTTGACCCGCCTGATTTTCCGTAAGTGAAATAATGTATAGTATTTAAAGAGGTATTAAAAAAAAAAAAAAAACAGAAGAAAAAAAAACTATAAGTATATTTTAAGCTTAATTTTGAAATATAGAAATAATGGCTTCAGTGATAGGCTTCCTGTTATTCACATTACAGGCTTTACAAGTTACTGGGCACTTGCATCCTTTTTTGTTCTTCTGAAATACTGCTTTGAATCTCCATCTAACCGTTCATAAGACCTGTGACAATCTGGAAAACAGTCTTTGGTTAAGATTAGTGATGGTTATTTCATTCGCGCTTAAAGAACAGGAAGTGGGTGTTAGGGATGATCTGAGGTAATGCACTTCACTATGAAAAATAACTCAGGCAGGGGCTCCCCCATCTGGGAAAGGTGGCCGGCACAGCTGGGATCTACAGAGTGGCTGTTTCGGAAAATGTAGCTGGGGAACAACTCCTCAACTCCTGGTGTTTTCCTGGAGACAGAAGTAGAAAGTGGCAGCACCAGCACAAAAGCAGATTATTCTTTGTAGAATAAATAGTTAAGCTGTGGAGCTTCTTACCGAAGGATGTTTTAGTTGCCTGAGGTTTGACAGATCAGAAAGTGCCAGCAACTTCATGGAGATGATAAAATCTGTTGAATAAAGATGCTGTTTTTGGATGAGGAAGTTCCTGAGTCCCAAATGCTCAGCAGTTTAGTGTTCAGAAGAAATATTTCTTTGTTTCCCCTGTGCCCATACAGTTTTGTGGTTGATGGCTCTCAGAAACAGGATGTTGTGCTAGGTCCATGTTCTGCCTGGTTTAGAGATTCACAGTGATAAGTGCTGTGTTGATGTTGCTTGCCACAAGCTTCCTAACAGAGCTCCCTCACAACTTAGGTGCTTAGTATGTGTGTATTGCCTAAAGTGGATATTTTATTGGTGCCTTTTTCATCTTTAAGTGCTCTAGCATTTTGTTATCAAGCCAGTCTGGAGTAGATAGCTCTTGGAAACACCTCTTGTGGTGAAGACTTTGGCAAAGAAATATGGTTTCCAGGTTGCTTGTCCTCTTTGCTATCCAGCATTTTCTTTTTGCAAAGCATTCAGAGTTTTCTAGTTTTTTTTTTTTTTTTTTTTTTTTTTTTTCCATCTAGTTTATTAATTGCTTCATGCTATGAATATGTGGAATACGAGGCGGGGGTGTGTGTGGATTTATTTCTTCTCTTCTGGGTTTTTAATACTTCTGAAGACCTTCTAAAATGTTTATTTTCCTGGAAAAGGTTATGATGCTTACTTAATGCATTTACTTAACGTTATTTTTGGACTTATTTATTTAGACTCTTGTTACCTTAAAATGTTCTCGTTATTCAGCGCCACTTGTTTGGTGTGTCATGCCTAGACTTGTGAAAATGCATGTATTGTGGTCTTCATTATTTTAGTGGCCAACCTGCTTGAATTGATCATGTCTTTGAGGAATGAATCATACTGTCAATACTCTGAACAAAGCAGAAATGTTTTAAACATTACTGCTATTATGTACAATAATATATAAGAAATTCCATGCTGTAAATGTTGTATAGCCCACAACTTCTGGAGCAAAGAAAGGCCTGATGTGCAATGTTCTGTTGAAGGCTTCACTTTTGTATGGTTTTGTCTTGTAGTATCTGTCTTCTTGGGAACCGTACCCTGTCAAAAAACAACTTTGATGTCTGTGCCAAGTTTATTGAAAGCAATAATGAAACAAAGACTACGAGGCTGTGGCGTCTCTTCTGTGATAGCTCATTGCTCAATGCCACATGTGATGACTACTTTGTTCTCAACAACGTGACAGAAATTCAAGGGATTCCAGGAGTAACGAGTGGAGTTCTCATTGGTAAGTCTTATCTACCGCGAATTTTATTTTATTTTTTATTTTTGCTCGTTCTTGAGCCATGTGTACTGTATTTTTTTCTCCTTTTCTGCAGCTGATCCTTCAAGGTTGCTTCTAAAACCTTAAAGTGTGTAATACCAGCAAGCTTTTTGTCTTGCCACTTGCTTTTTTGCAGGCTGCTTTGTGACTGCTTTTGCAGAAGCTTACTGGTGGTATCTGCTGTACTGTAAAACTAAACGTACATTTATCTCATCATGCACCCCACAGCTACTCAAGTTTCTTTACCCAAGGAAGCTGCCAAAAGCATTGGAAATTAGGGTGGAATAAACTAAGCAATCTCCTTCATTTGTTTCCCTGAAATAATTGATTGCTTTTGACAACTATTTTCTTTTGTAGAAGCAATGTAAGACTTCCCCAGTTTCTCAGAACTTCTTGCTGTGTAAATAGATGCCAGTTTTGCCTGAATTTGGAGCTGATACCAATGTTTGTTATGCAGTAATACCCAACCTTCTATTCAGTGCTATTGTTATAAGTTGGCCACGTGCAGATGGTACTTGTGAGCCGTTTAGTTTCCTTATTTCTCTGGAACTCCTGTAAAAAGTTGAACATTTGTTGCGTTTCAGTCCCTGTGTAGCACAGCAGCCTGAGGTAAACTCTTAAGTACTTGCTCGGGTCTCAGGGTATTCTTGAGTGAGTACTGTCCTGCTTGCCGCATGTGAGCACCTCTAATGTGGGTTTGAACTCGCCTGTCAAAAGGTTCCTCAAGGAGGATTATGCTGCACTGAGGACTGAGCTTCAGCCTCGTGTGTGAGGACTTCGATGCTACTGACTCTGTGCTTAACTTTTTTTTTTAAGCCTTGTCTGTGGCTGTGAGTATTCAGATATCCTACCTGGGTGCTTTGGAGTACTCGCACCATTTACTGAACGCTTTAACACATCTCTCATTAATGCAGCCCTAACAATAAGAAAACTGTTCTAGAAATGTCTTTCTGCAGCACTTCTGCTTCGTGTCAGCATGCTATTGTGCTTCAGCAACATAGATGCACAGTTGCTTTGTCCTAAAATACTAGAGGAGCCTCAGCAACCCATGAATGAACCTGGAGGGGAAACCTATGATCCTAACAGTGTTCTGGGCTCTTGTAGAAAATGAGTCCTGTTCCCTCAGCCTTGCTTCCCATTCCACTTGGATCATTGCCTCTAGAAAATGAGTGAAACCAAGTGAAAATTAGGAAACCAGGGTAGCAAAGCTTGGTGATGTATATTGAAAGGGGAAGAGGATTTTCTATTTAAAAAAAAAAAACACACACACACAACCTCTAAATTCATTTTATTCACACAACCACAACTAAAGATGTGGAACCAAGTGGTCTGGCCAGTATCGCTTCTGTGCATCAGAAACAAGGAACTCTTGAGTCCTCACGCCAAGTCCCTAGAGCTCTTTTTTGATCAGCAGTGGCAAACTGATCTTGGACTTTTGGACTTTGGTTTCCAAGCACATAATAAGAAAACTTGTTTGACTTTAAAATAGTAGAATTAGCTTTGGATGTTTTCACTATGCTAAAGGATACAAATAACATGTGTCAACTTCCAAAAAAGCTGCTAGTTCTTTGACCTATGCATCTTGATCAGACCAGCATCCGTAGTGTGTTGTATTTGGACCACCACTTTTTTGGCTTGCACAACAGTAGAGATCGTATAATTATATGCCTGTAATTTGGGCAGTTATAAGTGGGTGTTGTGTAAATAGAATTGAATTGTATAACTAAATATTTTTAATTAATGGAAGAGTCTCATATGACACATCCAAGACACTAGTGCATCTCTAGTGGCATGCAGTGGGAATACCCATCAGTTACAATTGGTGGTGATGGCTGTTGTGTTTCTGCTTTCATAAGAAAATGTTGGACTTTCGACATCTGTATACAAGAAAAATCCTCAGATTGATTCTCACTATTTAGGAGTCTGAAATGAGGAAATGACAGTGGTTCTCACTTTCTTCCTTGTAGATAACCTGTGGAGTGCCTATTCAGAAATGGGCTCAATAGTTGAGAAAAAAGGTCAGCCATCAGTTGCTGGAACAGAAGACGCAAAAGTTCTCGGACTCCCATATGTTTTTACAGACATCATGACCTACTTCACAATGCTGGTGGGGATTTATTTCCCATCTGTGACAGGTAAATCCAACTTTTTTTTTCCTCATGAATGAGGATGTGTTTGTAGCTGAAAACATTTTTGTGTGGGTGTGTGTTAACGTTTATTAATGACGCACAGAATTCTTGCTCACAAACTGAGGAAACTTTCTTCAGAAGTCCAGTTTAAATAATGATAATCTTGAGTAAAGAGAAGGGATTCTGATGCAAAGTTGCAACAATATCTCCCAGTAGGATATTAGGAGGAGGTGTCACTTCATCTCAGCTTCCCCCATTTTTATGTATTGTGATTTATTTATTTATTTATTTTATTCACTTCTCCTGATGAAGCCCTACCAGACTGATATATCATGTGGTGCTCGACTGAGTTCCTCTTACAATGGAAGGAGCTGGCGGAATTGGTCAATCATTGTATGATATCTCTCCACTCCTCCTGGGGTGTGTGCTAGGAAATACCTTTGTTATCTTGTTAGATTCAAGTAGGCTCACACCCCTACTTGAATCTAACAACCTTCTGACCCTTTCTCTTGTACTCCTTTCTCTTTGCTTTTATTTTTATTATTCGGCTTACTGCTCGCACATCTCATGGCATATGGCCTCTTCTGTGGAAGAGTATACTAGAGCATGCTGGCTAATGTTGCTAGACCCCTGGTTAGTTTGAGGCATAGATGTCATGAACTTTTAAACTTTGCTGTAATCTATCTATTTCTCAATTAGAGAAAAAAAGTTTTCCTGTAGCATCATTTTTGTGAGTGAGTGGAGTGTGTGTGTGTGTGTGTATTAACCCAAAATTCTTAATTGAATAAAAGTATAAAATGAGGATTTATGCAGAAATTTAATATACTTCTATAGCCTGGGAATGCATGTTGAATTGTGTGAGAATTGTGTGTTTAATCTGACTTACACATCAAAAAGCAACTTAATTATAAATTTGGTCTTTTTTTTTTTTTTTTTAAAGGTATTATGGCAGGTTCAAACAGATCTGGAGATCTTAAGGATGCTCAGAAATCTATTCCTACTGGAACTATTTTGGCTATTGCAACTACATCTTTTATTTGTATCCTTTGTTTTAACTTTTTTTTTTTTCCTGCCTCTTGTGCATATTGCTACAGGTCAGCGTAGGTATTTCTTTGAGAAGTCTTTTGCGTTGCCTGAGTATAGTATTGAACCTAAACTGAAATTAAATTATATATACACACACACACACACACATATATATATATTTCAATTAATGCTTCAAATTTCAGGTAACAATTGATGGTTTTAGTTAAGTGACACAGTGGCTTTTTGATATCGTGTTTCAGATAGCAGACTGCTTCGTTAGGACACTTGGTGTAACCAGCAATCATCCCAAAGCAAATGGCCACCTCGGTAGAAACTGTTAACCTTTCAGTGCCTAGAAGGAGCTAATGCTAATCTCTAAGAGAAAATAATGTTCTGCTGCATGAGCTGAATGAGCTGGTGACTTTCAGTATTTTGGAAGTGAATTGTAGAATAAATACTGTCATAGCAAAAACTAACAAAAAAAAACTTTAGTAGGAAGAAAGAAAAGCTTTAAAACAAGAACTTGGTTATTGAGGGGGGTGAGTGTATATATGAAAACTCTATATAATAAAATGTTTACTTGTTTATTTCTGTTTGTATATAGTGTAATCTTCCTTCAGTCTCAGCAATAGATCTCTCCTGCATAGTACTCTTTGGTGCCTGTATAGAAGGTGTGATACTAAGAGACAAGTAAGTTGTCTTCTACCTCAAGAATGTGTGCTCCTGGGTTATGTTTCTCTGTGACTGTGTTCCAGTCTTCCTGCCAAACATCTCATTCTGAAACAATTCACTACTGAAACAGCCAGGCTTATTTCTATTGCATCTATGACTAGCTGTGGTTGTTTTGCAAATATCAATTTTCCTGTTGGCTTAGGCAATTACATGGGTGAAAGCTAAAGGTGTATAAGACACAGCATGAAGTGTTACAGGTGAGCATAAAATATAACGGGGTACACACGCATAGAGTCTCCAGACTTGGGTGACCCTGCGAGCTGAGCTGCTCCGGGCTGTGGCAATCCATGGGCAGGCTTCCCTTTTGCTTCCCTGCCATGGTCGTGTTCCCTTTCCTGCCGATCAAGGCGAGAGTTTGGATTAGTGCGGGATGTGGAGTCTGAGAGCTGCCGGAGAAGATTCCCGGGCAATCTGTAGGCCTGGCAGGGGTCTTGCGGAGCAGAAGCAAAACTGTTAAGCAGTGAAAACCTGTATTCCAATCTAAGATAATGCAATAAGGTACAGGGGATCACTCTTACTTGCAAGTGGTGGGGCTCCATCAGCAACAGCTTCCAAGTCATTTTTCTTTGTAGTAAGCGTACTACACACAGCAGAAAGTGAATTTTGAATTATGTAATAGCTCTGCGTTAATCTGTGTAAACTTGCATTTCTTGAAGTAACTTATCAGAGATTTGCTGGAAAAACAACTTCTTGCAAGCAGGCGACCCATCTCTAGAGCAGGCTGTGTTGGAGCAGGAGCACTGCATCCATATTCTCTCCCTTGTACTGCTGCCTGTTTTTGCCTGCCTGAAATCCAGGATGCTAGTAAAATTTATGGGCCTTGTGTTGTTTCGCACTGTCTTTTTTTTTTTTTTTTGGTAGGGAGTGCCATAATATGTGCTGTGTGTAGGGGGAAAAAAATATCTTGTCTTTCACTGTTTGAAGACTTTCAGCTTTCAAGCTGTTTCTACAGCATGTTTTAATTGCACAAAAGGCACTGAAGTTTCGCTCAAGAGTGAGGGCCCAGCTGTGTAAGTGCTATCAGAGAGGCATGGCATGTCTCTCTCCTCCAAGTTAAAGGCTGTATTTTTCCTCTCCCCATCTACTGAGAAAAGTACATAGCTGTGCACCCAAGCTTTGGGCACATACAGGATTTTTGAACAAGATTTCTTTTTTAAAAAGTGATTTTTCATACTTTACCTGGAATAGCTGTAAGTGAACATAAAACAGATCTAAAGAACAATCCCACTGGAATGCTGTATTATGAAAGCACTGTGTCCTGACTTCTCCTGGAGGCCATTAGTCATTCTTCTCCATTTTATCAGGGGACATGATGGTTGGAGACATGTGGGGATAGCCTGGAATGGCCATATCTAGCAGCTTCTCTGTTTCCTTCTGTCAAAGTGTCACCGTATTTAAAAGGAAAGGGTAATTTTTTATTTTTGCAGCTCTCCTGTTTTGTTCCCCTGGGTTTACCTCCAACAGGCTTGTCCAGCGGACCTTTGAATCTTGCTTCCTCGTATTCACAAAGATCAGGAGAATCTGCACTTAAGTCTTTTGCTAGTGCCATGATCCTGTGAAGGCTGCCAAGATACGTGACAGCAGTTATGAGGCAGAAGTTTATAAAAAGTTTTCTTAAAAGCTTTATAAAGAGAAGTTGGTTTCCTGGAAAATACTGTAGCATGTGCTGTGATGTGGTGTTTATTGGGGAATAGTTCCGTTTACCAAAAGGGCAGAGAAGTGGATGTTGATACTGTAGTAGAAGCTAAAGCTATTTTAGTACTTACTGCTTTTATGGGTATTTTTTTTTTCCTCTTCCCTAAGGTTTGGAGAAGCAGTTAATGGAAACCTAGTGGTTGGTACGCTGGCCTGGCCTTCTCCGTGGGTGATTGTGATCGGCTCGTTCTTCTCCACATGCGGTGCTGGTCTCCAGAGCCTCACGGGCGCGCCCCGCCTCTTGCAGGCCATTGCGCGGGATGGCATCGTACCGTTTATTCAAGTGGGTGTTTGGGGTTTGTTCAGTACTTCAGATGTGTTTTGCATTTTGACAAAGATGAGACATTATATCTGCTTTCCCTGTAGAGCTGCAAGAAAGACTTGGAGCTCTGTTTTCATGTGTACAAAACGGATCAAGTTATTGCAGGACAAAGCCTGAACTTGTGTTTTTGCAATTTTATTGTCTTTATTCTTACATATCAGAGCTAGAGGTTCAAAACTGAAAATAAAGATAGTCATAAATTCTTCTGTAGGTGGAAATGAACAAGCTAGGAAACAGCTGGCAGCTGAACTTCTTGACTCAAGGCTGTGTTGACAGTTTGAACTGTGTTGTTTTGATCTTGTTATGGAACTCCAAAAATACTTAACCTTTTGTGTCACAGAGCTACAATTCAAATATGAATTCATTTTGTAAGCTGAGGTGAAGAAAGATGCAACAGTGTAATGACTCTTAACTTGCAGACTCCTCTAAAGTTTCTTTGCTTTTGCAATGAAGTTTAGAGTTCATTGAATGTCTGTCTCAAAACTATGAAGAGACAGTTGCACAGCCCAGTGATAACCTATCAAAAACAAGTTCAAATATTCGTAGCTACTCAAAGTCCAGGTGTTCATATTTTGGGAACAGAATTAAGAGACGTTTCTCAAACTCAGCATGTGCGTGTGGACTTTAGACTTTGTTTGAACAACCACTGCAGAATGTCTTCAATGTTGTATAGTAACTTTTTATTTAAGCCAGTATTTTTCATATTGGAAATGCATTTTGTTCTCCAACTTCATCTATATTCTTTGTGTAGATTCATTACTCCCCTTTCTAATAAATGACTATATTTGATTCCAGTTAGAGCTAGTTCACAATCTGCACGATGGTTTCACAACTGCATACTGAACAGCTTTCCCTAACTTTACCATTTGTTTGAACTAGGTATTTGGTCATGGAAAAGCAAATGGAGAGCCAACGTGGGCTCTACTCCTCACTGCTGGTATCTGTGAGATAGGAATTCTGATAGCCTCTTTGGACAGTGTAGCACCAATTCTTTCAATGTAAGTATGGATGTGCTGTTTCACCTTCCTTTAAGACAAATAATATATTAATTAGATTTTTTTTTTTCTTTGAGATAATGCATGCTAGGTTTTGTCCTTCTAATCTGAAAAAGCTTTGCTTTGGATTAATGCTTAATACAAGTTCATGCATGATAGAAATATATTAACACTATAAGTCTATAACTTAGTCTTAGAAAAGTCATTAACACTTAAATGGCATTTTAATGCTGCAGGGAAAAGTATAGTATCTAACATTCAGCCAACTTTAATCAATTCTGTTTTTTAAACTAATTTTATATATGAAAATTGCTTTCCCATGCTAGTATTTCTACGCTTTTCAAAGAGTAGAACTCTTATCAGACATTTTTCAATTTCATTTAGAGTAAAGTACGGAGAGAGAAAAAAAGTGTTATAAAAACTGATGGATAAGAAATGGAAATTGCCTGTCTGCAAGTCCTGTAGGTTTCTTGATTGGGGCAACCTTTACTTCAGCTAGCTTCAGTCATGCATGGCACCAACAAGAATACGGGTTAAACTTAAAGGATATAGGGCTTGCTTTTTCAAAAGTGCTGCCTGGATACTATTTCATAGTTTCTGGAAAGAAACTGGTGTGATACCTGAACAAGCAAGGGCTGTTGCAGTGTAGCAGTCTATCAAGGGGTGTGTGTGTGTGTGTGTGTGTTGGGTATTTCACTATTGTATGCAATGTCTGAATAGATTTAGCTTGAACTAGGCTGAAAATAAATGTCTTGTGTCAAATGTCGAGGTTATTTGGTGATAATCATTGTTAGGTTTTCTCTGAAAATTTTGAGAATTGATGTTGCTCTAGTATCTTGTTTTGAGATGGTTTAATATTTTAGAAGCATTGATTTAACCTAGATCTTGTGTTTTGTTGGCTAATGTGGACATTGTATGAAAATTTCCATTCTGTTTATGGGCTGCACTTAAAGTCTGTCTAGCTCATTTCCTATCCGAAAACTAATATTTTGTGTTTTTTTCTCTTGACAGGTTTTTCCTTATGTGCTATATGTTTGTAAATCTGGCTTGTGCAGTGCAGACTCTCCTACGGACTCCCAACTGGAGACCTCGTTTCAAGTATTACCATTGGTAGGGCAGATTCTTTCATTCAGAAATGTTAAAGCTGATTATGCAGCCTTGACTAGTTGATTTTGTTGCAGTAACAAAACCTCCTTTCTGACTTGAAAAAGTTAAAAGGTGGTTTCTGTACTGAATACTTTAACAGCAACATTTATGTCCATGTGTTTGGAATGGAATTGGTAGTAGTTTAGAAGAGGGAAATGCATGTAGGAGGTTGGGAAGGGGCTTACAGGGTGACATTTAATATTGCTCATAAGCCATGGGATCTTCTGAATATGGGAGAATGAAGCTGAAAGATATTGATATTTGTCTTTTTGTATATAGAATTTGTAAAAAAATTTTTTATGAACATGAATTTGACTCTTTTGAGTATTTAGGATTTGGTGTATAGAAAAAAACTTGTATAGAAAAGTTTCTAATGTACATCAGTTAGCTCTTTATGTAATTATGTGGTCACATACTAATTTCAAATGCAACTCAGCTGAAAATAATTTTAGGTCTTCGGTAATTGAAGCAGACAAGTGGGTACTTGGGAAGTGGCTTGAGTTCAACCATCTCAATAAGAGAGTTATTTAGTTTTACTGAATGTTTAAAATGTGTGAATGTGTGTATACATATGTATATTGTGTGCGTGTATATGTAATTATTCTGAGGACCTCAGACTATAATTATATAGCATTTCATTGAAGAACAACAGATACATTTGGTCTCAGCACCTATATGATAAGGAAGAAGCAAGTTAGAAGTCAAACAGAAGTTGAGTTTGCCTATGCTCTTTCAGTATGGTGAAGGCCAGTTGTGATGGGAGCTAGTACATAACTATACGTTGTCCCAGAAATGTGCAGTTCTGAGCTGGCCTTCCTCCTCCTGACAGAGCAGGCAAAACAAACATGTGAACATTAATCTGGAAATGCTTTTCTTACTGTTTTTGATTACACTGCAGTTCTTTTTCTAAAAGTCTCTTAAAGATTTTTCTTTTCTTATCCTACTACTTGTGTGTTATTTTATTTTTGCATAAGTCTTTCTCTAAGTTGAAAACATAATTCATAAGTCTAGTTTAATCTTGTGCATTATTTGAGAAATTTTAAGCTTTAATTGTAAAGAATGGTAAGTGATAGAAACCTGTTTTGAAACTCCTCCTACTTGGAGGACACTTGGTAGAGTTTCAGAACTCAGAAAAGCAGTAAATTTATGTCTAATTCAATTGTATTTCGCGCAAGGGTTCAGAATGCAGCTCTTCATATATTGAAATTGGAATAATGTATTTTTAGTTACAGATTAGCTATAAAATATCTTTTAAAGGTAGGAGAGGCCTTTCTGGGAGTTGTCTTAAATAAGAAAGTGACTTTATAGAATATTTGCATGCATATTTAAAAAATGGAAAAAAATGGTTTCTTTTAGGACTCTTTCATTCCTGGGGATGAGTTTATGTCTTGCCTTGATGTTCATTTGCTCTTGGTACTATGCTTTGGTTGCCATGCTGATCGCAGGATGTATTTACAAATACATAGAATATAGAGGGTAAGACCACATATTTTTATATTTAATATCTTTAATATTCAGCAAAAAGCATTTTTATATAACATAGATGAAGTAATAGAAATAAGTATTGTTTGAAACAAGGTAAGATCCGATCTCTGTTCTTAAGGATTATATGCTTGTGGGGTCTGATTTCTCTAGAAGTTCTGTTCCACAATCCCTAAAAGCCTGAACTAATCAAAATAACAGTAAGGCTGGAAAATCTTACCTGAACACAGGGTTTGTGTATTTGTGTCTTTTTTAATTTTTTTTTTATAATGCTTTTCAGAAACATTCCACCTTTGTTAGGAAGAAACTATTGCAAAGCTTTACTTAACTTGTGCCAGACACTAAAACCCCACTTTTGCATGGCCTTTTGTTTTTTTAGCATGAGCCATAATGAATGATCTAGAGCACCCAATGAACATTCTTTTTTTTTCTTTTCTGCAAATTAGATGATCTTTAAGTTGCAAAATACTCTTTGTATGTGTCCATTGTCAAATGCATATAACATACAAATCACACTAGGAAGAAATGCCAGGCAGTAGGAGACTCTGCATGGTCAGTTAATCAGTAGGAACATTTAGAGGTGATTTTGATTAATATGGTATATACCATGCCCAATGCTAAAATTACTACAGTTTAAAAAAAAAAAAATGAACTAAGAGCAAGCGATGGAAGCTAGGCAAGCTGTTCAGATAAATAATTAAGCACAGTTCTAATTCCATGCTTAAACTGTAAATGTTATGCTGCAAGCTACTCCACACTGTGGATTCATCATCTGCATATGAGGTGCTTTTCTAGATATATTTTTTTATGTAGTTGCAATTGCTGGTTTCAGTACAAGGAAATTCTCTTGCCTGTTTTAGTGAGAAAGTCTAAATACATGATACAATTCTGGATATGTATATATATGTAGGAATTCGGATGTACGTATAACTTGGCACACTGAATGTTGGAGCTTGGCCATCACATCTCCCCTTTAAAAGACGAGCAGAACTTCAAGCTTAGGAGCTGATTTGGCTAAGCACAAAAAAAAGTAAAACTCTAAAAGATGCTGGCTTCATAACATCTCAAATTTTGTTTTAATTTTGGACAACTAAATATGACTGTATCTGTCAGTGACTGTTTTAATATCCACCTTATTCTTTAACTTTGGAATGCAGTTTGGCTTGTTTAGTGTGAATTCTGAAAGAGGGTTAGAGGTAATGAAGTTGAAATGGTATCGTGGTGAGGTAGGAAGATACAGCAGCCAAGTCCAGAGAAAGTCATGTTTCACTTATTTAAGTAGCTCTCATGACTACAGGAAAACCATGGAGCATGAGTTAAATAGAGCAGAAGTACCAAATGAATATATCTCGAAAGGAACTGAAACTTTCAGATTAGTTAGCCTTCATCTATGGCTTAAATGGAAGATGAGTTTTTTTCAAAGCATTCACATGAAGTGTTCATTATTGATACTCTTTATCCCCTCCATAAGAAAGTGTATGTGATTAGCTTAAATAACTGGATGTGTTAACGGAATCTCTTTTCTCACGCTCCCCAAGAGCGGAAAAAGAATGGGGTGATGGGATCCGAGGCCTGTCTTTGAATGCCGCTCGCTACGCTTTGCTTCGCGTTGAGGATGGCCCTCCTCACACCAAGAACTGGAGGTAAGAATTCTAGGTTGTTCAAGTTCACACCATTATAACAGGATGTGAGTCTCCTAGAAGAGTTAATAGCTACCGTGAGTTTTTTCCATTAAAATAACACTGGGACTTGGGCACAGCGGGAGCGTTGTTGCAATCTTACAATTTTTTTTTTTTCAATGTTGCTGAAGTTTGGTTAGCAGCTTTGAAAGGATTTTGTCAGACTTCTAGGGTCAAATAAACTCTAACTTAAATGCAGGTGGTGATGACAGTTTTCTAAAATGGAGAACTTTAATGTTTGATTATGTATAGCTTTCTGTATTCACAGCAGCAATGACGAGCGAGTCTTTCTGTCCTTCTAAAAATACAGACGGACAAAAGCAAAAGCCAGTACTTGGGAGACACTAATCCACTATAGTAGGGGCTGAGGAGCAACTCTGGTGAAAAAGACCTGTGATTCCTGATGGATACTAAGCCCTCAGTGTGCTCTGACAGTGCCAAGGGCTGCTGGCCTGTGTCAGCAGAAGCATAGGCAGTATATTGAAGTAGGTAATAACCAAGTACTGTTGCTATGATCTCCTCCTCTGGACGCAGTCCTGTGCCACGTGCTCTAGGTGACTCTGTGTGTGCAGGGGGGTTGGACTAGATGACCTCTAGAGGTCCCTTCCAACCTTAATCTGCAATAGAATCATAGAATCGTTAAGTACTTGATTCAGTGGCAAGCATTCAACTGTCAAGCAGAGGTTTTGTGTGTTATTATGTGTTTCATTTTTTTCAGTTTTCCTGCTACTTCATACGTAAGCAAATATCCAAGTATATGTAGATATATAGGTGTGTTGGGTTTTCCGTTTTGTGTTTTGCAGACCTCAAGTCTTGGTCTTGTTAAATCTGGATTCTGAACAGTTAGTAAAGCATCCTCGACTGCTTTCTTTCACCTCTCAATTGAAGGCTGGTAAAGGGCTGACTATTGTGGGATCTGTTCTTCAGGGAATCTACTTGGATAAATGTGTGGAAACTCAGAAAGCTGAAGAGGTATGTAAAAACTTACAGCTTAGAAATAAATTTTATTTTCATTGATATTTAAATATTAAATATGGATACCTGATATTTTGAAATAGACCAGACTGCTGTAAAGCATGGAAAAAGACACATACTTTGACTATCAACACAGTCAAGGATTATGTTTACATCTATAAAACAGACTGCTGTTCTACAGCAAAGAGTCTAATGAAATGTTTCAGTAGCATGAAACATATTGATATTTCTCGCTTTCTCAGTGTTGAAGGCCCTGTGCTCACAATCATATTAGTCTTCAAAAAGCTAAATGATAGTTTCTTGTTTTGTATTAAATGTTCTTTGAGGCAGTTTGTTAATTTAACAAATACAAATATTTGACATTAAGTACACATGCAGAGAACAAATTAATGTTTCCTGTATTGCTGTAGCAAAGTGTGCTAGAGCCAGGGGTTAGGAACAGTCTTTCCTTGAATCCTAGTCTGTTGTCTTAACTAAAAAACATTCTTTCTTGAGGTTCTCAAACTTGATTTTTCTTCTTCCAACTTGCCCCCATATACCTAGAGATGGTAGAATGAATTAGAAAAAAATCCTAAGTGCTCGTGTAACATGAGATGGCATCTCATTGTATGACAAACACAACTGAATTTAATCTTTTTCCTGTTAATTTGACTTTTCTGCTTGGTTTACATAGCAGTGTGGTTGCGGGAACCCACTGAAAGGGGTTTGAACTCGGAACTTGGACTTGCAATGTAGAATAAGTTTTCCTTTTTGTTCTATGTTAAATGACTTGTGTCTTTTATATATATTATTATTATTTATTTACTCCAGTATAGGAGTAACTCTTTAATAGAGAATTAAACTTGTTTTTCCTTGTAAGGTCTCCTTTCTCCATCTTCCCAGGGTGGTGAGACTCCGGTAGAAAGCCAGCCAGGCTGCCCTTGCAGGCTGTGGATGGGCCTTGCAGTTGTCCTTAGCTCCCTGGCGCTGTTGGGCGCTGGAGCCGAGGCCAGGGAGTCACCTGGCTTCCCTTGGCAGTCACTGGCAAGGCCCACAGCGCGGTGTGGCCGCATCGTGGGCCCTTGTGGCTCTGAATCTGGCCATGAAAAGGGAGCAAGAGTTGGCAGGGCTGGTAAGAGGAGACCGTCGCAACAGGCTGCCTGTTTGCGAATAACTTGTCACCGATCGCGGGCAAAAGGAGCTGCCCCTCCAGAAACAGGAAAAGCGCTTCAGGGTTGATTATGTTTCAGTCCTCAGTGTCCTCTTCCTTTTTGATGTAGCTATGAACTGGATGAACAAATTGAGTGATTCTGTGCCCTTAGTTTTACTGTTTTCTTCCCTAGGCGAAGGTTAGTTTGAGTCTGAAAATACCATCTTTTTCAATGAGTCTCTGGGAGGTTGGTGTGGTAGCAAGGTTGGGGGAAAGCACTGAAGTTACAAATTGTTTCTAAATACATATATATATATATTTTTTATATTTAAAGAAAGTCAGAGGGAGAGACATTTTGAAGCTATGCGATCAAACAGGAAATGTTTCCTATTACCCCTCCAAAGCATAATTCAAAAGAAAGTATTAAATTAATAAAACACACACACACAGTATAAATATCAAAAATTGTTTAGGAGCTTTTGCCTCAAGTCTTAAAAGTCCTTGGCCCCACTTTTTGCAGTTGGAAGGGGAAGGAAAATTGAAGGACAATTTTCAGCAAATATTGTCATTACTCAAGGTGGTGCTTTATCAGTCAGGAAAGCTTTGGCTGCGCCTCCCCTGAAGCAGTGCTGCTTTATTTATCTTTGTCAATGTCAGCGTATTTGTATCATGTTCATCCTTCTCTGGGAATAAAGGGCCGCATATCTAATGTGATTAAAAACCTACTCTTGTGGGTTGTGTGGACTCTCTGATTAAAAAATACATATATGTATGTCTCTGGATTTAGTGTTTGCTTGCTGTTGGTTACACACTGTATTTAATACTTTGCTGGTATTTAGTGCTGCTTTTCCCTGTAATAGTTATCACGAGTGTTGACTGCATTTGTCTATGTGTAATATTCCTTTCCAACAGAATGTTAAAGCTTTAATGGGAATAGAAAAAACAAAAGGATTTTGCCAGATTGTGGTTTCTCCAAGTTGCAGAGATGGAATATCCCATTTGATTCAGTCGGCTGGCCTAGGGGGGATGAAGCACAATACAGTCCTGATGGCATGGCCACAGTCGTGGAAGCAGACAGAAAACTATTTCTCTTGGAAGAACTTTGTTGGTATGTATATGATGGCTCTCTTGTGCAATTGCAAGACAATGTAAATGTAATTAATGTATCTCCTGTGTTAGATATGTGATGCAGAACAACTATTTTATTTTTTCTGCTTCCTGGGTCACTTGCCTGATTTCATATGGAATGGATTTTCTCAGCCCAGGATTCTTTTGTGGCTTTCTAACCTGTCTGCTCTTTTAACATCTGGAGTGTTTCATGTCAAGGCATCTACATGGGTCATTACTCCTTTCTAGGACTTTAGTTCTGCAGTTTTGATCTAGTTTAGGGGCACCTTAGTTCATTTAAACTATTCTCTCATCCTCCAGAAACAAAATTAAGCTACCATCTGGTTTTGTTAGTTTTCCTTCCAAATATTTTGGTTTTCTATAAAAAGCTGCAGCTATTACAAGCTGAACAATATGAAGTTGGTAATGCCAGTTGTAGTTTAATTCTCTTCCCCTTGTACTGGACTCTAATTTTATGTTGCTCTAAAGCTAAAACTTTTCTTTTAGAAAGATGCCTGTCTCTAGTGAGGATGTGATATTGTGTCCCCACTTGCACCTCCCTTCCCTCTCCCCCAAATCTTTTGAAGAGTGTAAATCATTTCTTTGGTAGCTTATTATGATATTTAGCTGTTTTCTCACAATTTCTTTCCCAAGATAGTGGGTTGCAGGTAATCACTGAGATTTCCCAGCAAAAGTCAAGTGAAAGACTGGATAACTTTGGAACAATTAATTTCATTCAAAGCTTTTGAATATTCAAAGA
Organism: Tinamus guttatus; assembly: GCF_000705375.1. The sequence goes on along the minus strand of NW_010578798.1, from coordinate 210,121 downwards.
TTATTGCAAATAAATATTAGTGAGCTCATGGCCATTTTAGAAGTGTTGTAGGCATGAACTACTTGCACATTTAGAAATAACAGATTTATCCCTAACTTTAAATAGGTTCTCTTCTAGTATCTACCTTTATACACAGTTGAAATATTGCTTGTCTTTTTTCTAGATGCAGAATAAAACTGTTTACTGTGCATAATATTCTCTTCTCTCCCCGTTGCACCAAATACCAGGATTGCATAATTGCTGAGCAATCCTCTATTTATAATCTGTGCAGGCCACACTATTTTCCTTCATGTGTCTAGCTCCCCTCTACTACTTATTGTCATTTACTTTTATTGTTCCTGTTTGTTTAAAAAGCATCTTTCTGTTCAACTCTTACTTTTTTTGTTCTCCTAAGCAGATTAGTCATTAAACCCTAGATGTCCTTTTTCCGCCAGGGCATAATCTGTCAGGATTTGAGTTTTTAAACTCTTCTTACTACTGTCTTTTATCAAACCACTAAATGAAGCTCTTTATCTAATGTCTTGTTTTCTGTTGCAGACACTGTACGAGAAACAACAGCAGCTCAGCAAGCTCTGTTGGTTGCTAAAAACATTGACTTGTTTCCAACAAATCAAGAACGTTTCACTGATGGAAACATCGATGTGTGGTGGATTGTTCATGATGGTGGCATGCTGATGTTGCTGCCTTTTCTTCTTCGACAGCACAAGGCAAGGACAACAGAAAGTGGCTGGGATTTCATTTACTTGAACTAATAATTCAAAGTACTTTTCATGTTGATAGTTATGTATGGTGAACAGCAATTGTGTTAAGTTGCTAAATCTTTTCATAGGTTTGGAGGAAATGTAAAATGCGCATATTTACTGTAGCTCAAATGGATGATAATAGCATTCAAATGAAGAAGGATCTACAGATGTTCTTGTATCACCTTCGACTGAATGCTGAAGTGGAAGTTGTTGAAATGGTATGTAACTGCATTTTGAGGCTTTGACTGAGACTAAATTTGGGAAACTGGATCAGGCTACAGTCTCTTCAATTTTATATTTGGACTTATGTTACTAGTTTCAAAAGGATAAATGTAGCTTCCCAAAAACACACAAAACAAAATGCCTTTAAGAGCAACATTTTTTTCCCAACTGTGTCACAGTGCCTAGTGTTCATGGTAGTAGTAGGTTTTAATAGGATTTTGGTAGTTTTGAGCAGTACTTGAGTATTAGTCTTTATCTGTGAGGACTTAGTCCCTGGAGATATTCCCATGTGGTCTTAGAGTTCCCTTAATTTAGGGATGCTCAAGCTGCAGTTGGAGAGGGGGACATTCACTTCCCGTCCTTCCTCATACAGGATGACAGGGATTATTAGATGAAGTAACCTTTCATTTCAGGGGCCTGACTGCTTTAAAAAAAATCAGGAAGGAAAAGGCTTGACTTTTATTTTCTTACTATGCTGCATACCTTGACATCGCCACTCCCTTTGGCACTGAACAGCAGGAAAACAGCCACAGGTTCTGCTGTTCCAGATAAAGCAAAAACTGAAAAGAGACGTTCTACAGTACCATTTTTATAGGTATCCATCATCAGCTTGAGAGTTGTATAGTGCATAGAAGGATCCTTTGGAGTAGCCTGTAAGACTGCATACAAACAATGAGTGAACACTATTCTCCAGTGGGTCTTATAAAACAACAAGCATTAGGAGTATAAAACTGTAGAGTATTTCTCCTGTTTAGAATCTCTTACTTGATTTTGCTTTTTTCAGGTAGAATTATTTGCCATCTGAATTGTTCTAGCAATAATAAAGAGGAAAGACAAGTGGCAGTAATGCTGTATAATAGTCACAGGTTTAAAAAGTTATACATTAGTGAATTCTTTAGTTATAATTCATCCAGGAGTGTTTCATTTACTTGTAACTTATTGTATCTGGAATAGGGATACTGCCAACTTCCAACTCCATGGGTTTGGTACCTCATCTGTCTTTGGACAACATGGAAGGAATGACGGGGGGGAACAAGGGATATGAGCTTATATCAAAAAACATGATGTTCACTTCCAATCCTGCCCTTTAGAAGATATTTCTTCTTTTTTTTTCCAGTTCTGGTTTATGGAAGCTAGATGCTTGTTAGTGAAAGTTTATTTGCATGCGTCACGTTCCATGTTGTGACAAAGTAAATTTTACAGCTTTTTGCTAACTGACCTAAACTGCTGAAAAGAGGGGTGGTGGTATCCAGGCCCCTTTGGTGGCACAGGGAGAACTTCCTTTCTGGCTCTCGCAAGTTGACCAGCATGATATCCAAAGGCAGATTAGGCACCTTATTAGTGCTTGTTCCAAAGTGGGATGATGAAGAAGCTGAGTTTTGTTCCTTCCAGAATGCAAAAAGCTTATGAGCCGCATGACCTCTGAGATTTATCATGCTAAGTGGGCATAAAGCAAAGATTGTTTGAAGAATCACTTAAACTGCCAGAAGTGACTTGCACGTGTTGTGGTTTTTTAAGACATACGTAGGTGAAAGAGAAAATGGTCAGACTGCCGCAAGAGAGGTCCAGGTTTGGTTGGGTTTTAAGATAGAGTCAGTTTAGGAAGCACAGTTGATGCTTATGTGGAGTGTGTTTATCCCTGAGAATCTTCCAAAGAACAGAGAAACTAAGCATCATTGACAGCATAGATGACTCCTATAGCTGGTTACCTCTGTATTTTAGCTTTTAATATTTAGGTGGGGCTATAAGCAGGATTTTTTTCATAAATGCTGTTATTGGTGAAATCATTATTTTATTGCTCTTGACTCTTCTAAAGACACAAGGGTGCACGTGCCCTGGAGCCAACAGTGCAGACAAAGGCCTCTGTCCCTTTATGGTTCTGTCTGGTTTGGGGCAGACCACAGAAGAGTTCAGCCCTGGTACCTTCTGTTTAACTGATATTGCATGAATGTTGGTAGAGCAGCAGAGTACCCTTTGAAGGGGAAGGCTCAAAAGGCTCAAGACCAAAAAGTCGAATACAGGCTTGGGATGACTCTGATGCCATAAATGAATGCAGACTGAGTGAATGGGGGGCATTGTCTAAATGTTGGTACAGTTTGACTAATGTTCTTAATATGAATCACTTTTGCAGTTTGAAAATGATATTTCTGCATTCACGTATGAGAAGACACTTGTGATGGAGCAGCGATCTCAGATGTTAAAGCAGATGCAACTATCAAAGAATGAAAGAGAAAGAGAGGTAAGGAATTCATACTGGTAAGGTGTTTTGTGAAAAATCAGAAAATAATAGTCCTTGGCTTCTAAAAATTTCTAACTACTCGATAAAATATTTTAAAACAGCATTCTATGTCACTTTCTCTACATTAGCTTTAATTTACTAGATCACACAATTTTTCTCCCTTGTGTGTTCTGTGTTTAACTGTTCATTCATTAAGCTGCAACTCATTTAATGCAAAAGCCTTTTTGATGTTTAGTCCTACATAGTCGTACAATTTGTTTTGGTTTTTATCCCTTCTTTAGGAGTCTTTAAAAAAAAATCCTACAAGATAAAAAAGGCTAAAGATGTGCAATACTTCTATAAGAGACTTATGCTCTACATTCTCCTTCCTTTCTTGTCTGTCTGGTAGTTGTCTTTTGATCTTAGCATATTAAGCAAGAACAAGAAAGCTGATTCTTATTTTTTCCTAATTTTTCATTTTTTCCCCTGAATTTTTGAATACACTCCTCAGTTTTCCAGTGGAGCTAGGGTAACGGTCACTCTACAGTGAGAGATATATATATATATATATTTTTTTTTTTTCTTTTTGGCTTTCTTTTTAATTACTTTGCAAGGCTTAATTAACTCATGAATCTTTTAAGTAGCCTAAGGGCACTGGAAGGTTTAGTAGTCCACAGGGTAGAATTTTTTTTTTCCTCCACTGAAATGTTTCTCACCTCTCAGTTGGGATGCTCTTCAAGAGTGCTGTTTGGAAGCTCTCACTCCTTTCTTCCTTTCTTTTGAATTATAGTTTTGTTTAATCACTTTTCTCTGAATGTAGCTATCACTGTTACAGCTTTGACTTGCTCCTTGCTACCAGGCAAGATGAAATCAAAGGTGTCCAAAACAGCACTGAATTTACATTATGATGTAAAAAAATAAAATTAATTTCACTTGCCCTGAAATCACCAGATCTTTTTTGTTGTACATTCTTCTGCCCAAATAAAGGGCAATATCCACTTCTTCCCTCTGAAGTTTCCCTTGTTCTTTTCTGCTTTCATCAGGAAATGTTGACCAGTTAGACTTCTCACTTTCTTCTGAGCTTCAAATTGAGTATGTACTTAGTTTGCTATGCATCTCTTAAATAAAAATCTTTTCATCCTTTGAGAACTGTGCCAGCCTAGACCCCTGCCAGTTTTATGATAACATCTAAAACTTTATTCTCCTTCGTACCACAGTGTAAACTGTTATTGCTTTTGTTTTCATTCTCTGGATGCCTGTGTCCACCTCTCTCCAGATGTTCACTGACGACTCTCATGTTCCAACTCCTGCTGCTTCTCTAAGGGTGGTTATAACTTTGCTCTTTCCTGATACCATCTTTTTATAAAAATACTGTCTTCATCTTGTGTGCTTGTCCCTGGTCGAGCCACCAAGGGAGCACAAGGCTCTGTATGGGAGCGGCTATGGGCAGATTGAACAGTGTGATTTGGAAAACAGGAAATCCTGCCACTTTTAAGAGGTGGTATTTTGGGTGGGAAGTCAAAACTTCTATTGAATTAACATCAAAGGAGAAAGTTACAGATTGGTAGTTAAGTAGTGGAAGGACATGGAATATTGGAAGATCTTGTTATATTTGATTTTACTTGTTTCTCTCTGTTGCACTTACAACACATGGTAGAATTCCTGCAGAATGGTTTTAGCATATTTACAATATACTAAATACATTAAAATATATATAAATGTTAAATATAATTTAATATTTTAGTATATATATTTAATATATACAGCAGAACTAAATAAAATCCCTTTGCACATGAGTTTTGTGCATGGGCTTTGTTCTTGGTCTAGTTGAAGCACTAGTCTTTTCCTTTTAACTCAATCTAATTAATTGCCTGTCCTTCTAGGGATTATTCAGAATGGTTATTTACCATTCTTTTTCCTTTAAATCTTCCTTCAGTTTTGCAGTGTATAGTCAAGACTTACACTCGCTGGAAATGGTGTTTTCTCAAGTCTTCGGCCTAAGGTTTTTTCCTAGGTCTTTGGCCACTTGTTAGATTGCAGTAATTTTCTGTACTAAGTGTCCAGTGGTTGCAGATGGTATTTAATTATACCATAACTGTATTTTCAGTACCAATACATTCATAAATGCAGTGACAGACTAGCAAAAGAGGTAATAAGAATCAGAGTTAGGGTTAATTCTTCAAATTGGTTTATGTAGTATTGGTTCCTGTTATCAATAGAAAATATGCTGAAAAAGTTTCTTGAGATGAAAATGTCAGTAGAAAAGTAAAGAATTCCAGTGATAGAACATGGAGAGAATTGAGTGAAAAGAGGGGAAGACCTTTCACTCTTCTGTTCAAATGCAGATGGTAGCTTTGAAAGCAACATGAGTGGAGGAAGAGAACTGTTTAAAGTCTGTCTAATGCCACCATTTTTGGAGGCTGCTCTTTGAGGATACTGTAGCATGTTGGTTCTCATTCATGAGAAGAAGAAAGGGAGGATTAGTCAAGCCATCTTAACTCCTTGTGCTGAGACTTGTCTTGGATTTTATGTATTTATCTCTCTGAATTCAGTAAAACAGATTATTAAGTTTTAAGGGAATTTAGGCTTTTTTTACATGCATGTTCCATAACGGAAAAGATTTTTCTCCACTTTAAATAATTGGCCTGTTACTGTTCTGGTTGGAAGCTGAAAATTCACTTTTAAAAAGAAATCCATCAATGCATGGGGATGTGCAGGTATCAATAAAGCTTTCTCAAAAGTAACTAGACTTACAAAAACCCTTGACTGCAAATGTTATCCATTAAATAATTTTGATTTTGAATAACACAATCTACTCTTTTCTGTAGACTGTTTTTGTCACTGGTAACCTTTTTATCCCAGATTCAGAGCATCACTGATGAGTCTCGAGGCTCAATCAGAAGGAAAAGCTACTCTAGTCCACAGTCCATTGGCCAGGACGTACAGGCACTGCTACCTAATGATTATGCAGAGGACGAGGTAGTAGGACATAGTACTGACTAGATGGTTCTTTTTCATTGTAACACTTGAAGTGCCCCCGTTGCAAAATGAACTATGGCACAACAACCTGTTTTTGTTGGTTTTTTTCATTTTTGTTATGAAACTATCCTTAATCTTTAATTTTATTATGCCCTAAATCCGTGATATCACGCTAACTTTTTTTGTCCTGGATTGTTTCGGTAGCATCAATTGCATCCTAATTTCTCTCAGACCCAGTATCCTCTAAGAGAAAGATTTGGGTTCTCAGAGAGTGCCTATTTTCAGAGTCACTCTTTAACTCCGAATATTAGAAGTAAAGATGCTGGCCCTGTTTCTTAATGTTTTGGATAGGAAGTGTTTGGTTGAGAGCATATTTTTATGCTTTCACAGAGCACTTCCTTAGAGTTCCTGTACTGAAGAACTGAAGCTTCTCAGACTGCATCAATATGTGAAGACTTATTTATTAAATTAGAGAAGACAAGAATTGGCTGCCTCTTGAGAAGCCGTTATTACCTCATAAGTGCCACTATTTTTTCCTGCACAGTGTGCTGGAAAGGGAATGGACACGTGTAATCAAGGCCTTTAGCGTGCACTTCAAGTGTTGCTCCTCTCTGAAGATGTGTGTTTTAGTTTGTAGAAACACTGTATTCTCTTGTTTCCCCTCCTTTAGGAAATAGGAGAGGAATGTGATGTTTTCCATATAATTAGTACTATTGTGACAGCAAATTAACAAAAAATGCTTTCATTGTTTTGCATTTTAAGCATGTGCTGTAGGTCCAGAGTTTCTCTTGGCCTTGTTGTCTTTTTAGAAATGGAGGTTGTCTTTCTGCAAAGCACACTGTACTGCATTTACCTTGTAGTTGCTAGTTGGAAGTTGTAATTCGTGGGCTACTGTTTAGTGTGCATAGTGCCTGCCCTGTCTGGTAACCCTTCCCTGTCTCATAGTAGCGACTGCATTCACAGTAACTTTGAGTTCTGGGTCTCGATGAATAATTTCGTGTGTAAAAACACAGTGAACTCTGGGATTTGAGAATCCTCAATATTTGGTTAATGACAAGAAGAATATAGAAAAAGACGGCAGTCCTTAGGTAGATTTAAAAAAAAAAAAAAAAAACAGTTACTGTAGTAACTGGGAAATGCACTAGTGTTTAGAAAACACAAGTAGCTTCTTCCTCTGCTTCAGTTTTGTTCATGCTTTTGTGTGACAACAGAATCCAGTCCTCTGAGTCATCGTGTGTCTGGAGGGACGTGACCCTCTCCCCTCCTCTGAATATGAATAGGTTCCTGTGGGGGCTAGGGAAATCAATGAATGTCATGCATCTCCCTGCAGACACTTCATAACCACCCGCTAAATGTTTCCAAAACCCCACACAATTACTGGCTCACTTACTCTTCATGATGGACAGTAAGGTATTACTTGTGCTGTTTATTTCTCTTGAAAATAATGAAAAAGATAAGCATAGTGTTAAGAGGGAAAGTTTTTTGAGAAAAACTCCTTTCTTAAGAGGAACAAGGGGGAGTGGGGAATGGCAAACACAGAAGTGATTATGCATCTGGGAACAATAATATGTTTTTTCTGCAAGTGTGGCTTGTTGAATTATTGCTATTAAAAGGGAAGAGAGGAAAGCAAGTCTGCTTTGTGGTAAGGCTGTGGCTGGCTTTTGTTACCCAATCTGCATTTGGATGCAGAAACAATCTACATTGCAGAGGGAGCAAGAAAGCTGGAGCAAGCCCCGACCATGGCACATGAACTTTTTCAATGATGATGTTTACACCAGTGTCAGAGCAAGTTATAAACAGTGTAACTGTTGGAAAACCTGAGGGAAAATGAGCAATGGCTTTCAGTTTGCTCATTGCCATAAGCTCCTGGTGTTAATAACTCACCTCACTTTAGCTTCTTAAGAAAATGATGTCCTATTCTAGATGTAATTCTGCAAGTATAAACTAATAACTACATATACGAGCAGTTTCACTTTGCATCAAAGCCAAAACAGTCTGGTATTTGTTCACAAAATAAGGTCCTTTTTTCTTTATTTTCTTTGGTGTCACTGCAGTGACATTGCATTTCGAGATGAGAATTTCTGATCTGCCAACACTCGTAGGCTGAATCTTGGGTCCTTCGTTTGTCTCCCCTCTGGCTAGGCTCAGTTAATCCATGACAGAAACACTGCGTCCCACTCGGCTCCAGCTGTGAAAGCAAATGTGGCTGCTGCTGCCCCAGAAAAAGTGCAAATGACTTGGACTAAAGAAAAGTTTGTAGCTGAAAAACATAAAAACAAAGAAACAAATCTGTCCGGTTATAAAGATATTTTCAACATGAAGCCGTAAGTATCCATCCATGTGGTGGTTGAGAGTTTTTGTTTGGTTGTGGTGTGGTGGTTGTGTGTGTGTGTGGTTGTTTTTTTTTTTTTTTTTTTTTTTTTTTTTTTTTTTTTTAAGTTGGTGTTTTGGTTATTTAAAGCACAGCAGAAACATGATCTTTCTGTGCACTTAATGCTGTCCTTGTAAGGACTGAAAAGCACCACCACCCTGAAGGCACTTAGTGGATAAGAGACTCTAAATATACTCCTTAGCAGGACCATATTCATATGGCCAAAACTGTCATGTGTATTCCTCTGGCTATCCAAAACCCCCTGGTGAAATTCCATACATAGGTGACTAGTGTGCGTGTCCATGCTTCATCTCTTCCATCCTCCCATGCCGTGGGAAGTGCTCTACGCCGCAGAGCAATAAAGAGAAGGCAATAAAATGCCATTACTGTTGGGCTGGCAGGCATGTTTGTGCCGAGCTTGATGTCGTGGACACACAAGTGTAACGACAGAAGGACATCAGCCTGTTTCCTTCTACGTGCCTCAGTGGCGTGCACACAGGTACACACATCTCTCCTGAATCCAGGAAGAAGATGGGAGTTCAAAGTGTGGCTGAGGGCTTGTCTGCCTGTGCCCACAGCAAAACTGTGGATGGCAGCAAAGACCTAGCATATTAAACCATGCTTACCCTAAAACAGATAGGACTTGCAGATAGCAGACGTAAGATTTTTCAAGTACATTTAGGGTTGAGGGAGATCTTGATTGCCCTGTTAGGGCACAACTTTGTCTTGTTCCGGGCTGAATGGTGATGTCTGGGAAGCACTTCCTATTGCTGCTTTATCAGAATCATATGAGGTGTAGGGTTATTCCAGATGGTATTTTTAAACAATTGTAAATGAATAGGATGTGGATATAGAGTGTTTTCCTGTACAATGTAATAATATTGCTGCGTTAAAAATATGCCTGATAGCATAAAAATCACTTCATACATGTTTGTTTCTCTTCCATGTAGAGAATGGGGAAATCTGTAAGTCTGTGTTTTACTTTCATTTAAGCTATTTAGACTGTGTTTCCTAGCTGTTGTGGTGTTACACGTTGTTTGCATGTTCCCTAAGTCATGATTTGCAGTTTGTATATTGTTTTGTACCTTGCTGTGTATACTGTGATCCAGCATGTATCACCAGAAAACTATGTGCTATCACCATCTGTTAATGTTTTCTTCTAAATGTTACCGACTTTGCCTTCAAAGGCAGTGAACGTGGATTTTAGTTTCTATAGGAATTCAAAACTTATCTGGTGGAGAAGAGCACTGAATTTTTTAGTTTTCCAATTACCCACATGAAATGGTGGATGTATCTGTTTGGGAACAACGGCCCCATTGTGATATAACTTGGACAATGGGGATTTTTTTCCTCCCACAAAGGAAACCAGCACACTTCATTAAATGCCACTTTTGCCTCATTTCCATGAAAACACCCGAGTGTAGGACTGACGTAATGTTAGGTGGACGCTGGCTGTGCTACTGGCATGCCAAAAAGGGGCTTCACTGTGTGTCTCTGTTCCTGGGGTGAATCTGGCTTGTGATGCTGCTGTCGTTGTATAGTTTTCCTTTCATAACTTTAGTTTGCCTAGTTTTTTTTTTTTCTCCTTTGGGAAAGGAGATCTCATCTCTGGCTTTTCTGAGCTGATGTGTGCTGTATTTTGGATTAGTAAAGCTCAAGAGATGCCAGACTTGTTCCGATATCAAAGATTCCCTGCGTGCCGCTGCTGTGAGCCTGCACGGGCCCAGCTGGGCAGAGCTGTTGTGCTTTGGCTGCAAGGCTGCTAGCTGAAACAGCACTAAGAAAATTGCAGAGGCTACGTAGGGTCGTACAAACATCTTAGGTCAACACTGCAGTGCTGCTGCTCCCGAGATGGCCTCTCGCCAGCCTTTCAAAAGGTTCCTGTTCTTGCTTTAGATCCCAGAGTTTCATGTCTGGTCTCTCGGACACAGACGCCTGGCTTGGCTTGCACAGCATCTGCCTTGGTGCAGTGGCTCCCCTGGGTAAGGGCTCGAGAAGAGCCTGGGCACGTCCTTGGCCCTGTGGTGTGTGACCTGCTCCTGGTTTTGGCCAGCCTTGTAGCGGAGCCGGTGGTGCCGCTTCCTTGGGAACTGCAGGCGAGCTGGGGGGAGCCGCTTTGTGTTTCATTCTGCTAAAGAGCAGCTAAAGCATCCCAAATGGAGAAGAAAAGAAAAAATGCTTAAAGTTCTAGCAGTTTCTTCCTCTCACAGGCACAGTTATAGCCAAGATGTTATTTGTGGACACAGCAATG